>OY751432.1:23731440-24108894 GCA_963565745.1 Phengaris arion
ATAATATAATATGGATTTAATGCCTTCCTACGATGCACAAATGTAGCTGTATATTGTTGATATCAAAATAATTATGTATACGACAAGAACCAATCTTACCACTTACAGTCTACCATAGAAAAGTAATATACCTATTTATAGGAACAAACCCTAATACTTCCACGGAGCTGTTTGTACAAGGTGATATTTTATGAGTGTAGTTGAAATTTTGTGGCATATTTAATTTCAAACACTAGTGAACCAGCATTTACAGATTTGGAGCGGAAAATCTAATTAGTTGAACATGGCCAGCATACCTCACTCCCGACTTCTGGGCGAATTTCAAACGCGACTGTATCCAATCTAACCACATTTATCAGAAATAACCTAGCTGTCCGCGATTATACTTCAATATTTATTTTAAATGATAATAACGTCTCATAAATTTATACAGATATTTCGTCTGTTGATACCCAATACAGCTGTTTAACACAGTACACACATTTTTGATATCTCTACTCACACTTGATAACAAACGCGATCCTATCCGATGATATAATTATGTGAGTCCTTCTCAATCCATTAATATGTAATTGTAGATATAAACTATAACTACTATAACTATAACTAATAACCACGATGGAGGTTTTGCATTTTTAAATGTTTGTATTATCAATTGTTTGAGAGGTACCCACATGTTTCTGTAGATCTAGAATAGAGTCGAGAAGATGTCAAAAAGCATCAATTACAGAGGACTTTTCACCAAATTGGTTCATATGCATGTTGTTTGTTCCTAAACTTTTTATAAACTTATAAGTCTGTAAGTCTGACTGTTGAGTCAATTCAGTTGCATTGAACAAGTGACTAAGCTTAATAATTCTTTGTACGATCGATAATGTTGCTGCTCGACCAGGTCTAAGATGAAAATCATCGTTGAATCGTGCGCACGCACATATACTCACATATACACATATTTATACGAACTACGTAGTTCAACCACGTCTACGGACGTTGCAGTCATGACTTGCTTTGTGTTTTAATAATTTTAGGCATCCTAGTGCAAAAAAATGTTTAGAAACTCGTCGAGCAGGAACTTTGTCGATATTGTACCTGTATCCTTTACCTCTTCTATTGTACCTTGTATCTTCATAAGATATGATCTTATGAAGATTACAAAATATATGTGACTTACAAATCGAAAGTAAGTTTTTCGTTTGAATTCAGATTATTTAAAGAGCCAAAATCAATAATGGGTCCAGACAATTTACTTGGTGCTCGTAACTGGGTCAAATTTAATTTTAAAATCGACTTTTGTTGATTTGATAAATCACTCCGGGTGTTCTTATTGTATTGGCAGATTTTGGCGTTAAGAAATAAATTAAATTGTGAGTGTATTCAAGTCAAAATCAACTGTTCTCGTAAGGGTTAACAAATATCTTGCCGAATGCTAGATTTATTTTATATTTTGTAAAAAGAGAGATATTTTATTTGTTTAAATTATTTTTATTGCAATGTAATAAAGTAATAGGTATACTTAAATCGTAGGTACTTGGAATAATATTATTAGTGAAAGTACTTGCCACATCACTTATTACCCCCTAGTTATAATAATAATAATAATAATAATCTAATAATTATTTTATAGCTTACCTGAAGTTGCTTGGCCACAAGCCCGTAAGTTTAGAAGAAAGTCCCGAAAAAGGAGAAAAAATAAATTAATAATGAATAATAATAATAGCTGTCATAGGATAATTATCCTATGGTGGCAACGCACCTTACTTTTTAACTGAGTTCCAAAAATAGTGGCGGTTATACATTCGGTTGCACATTTTTTTTCCGCCGTCTGTGGACCGATATTCAAAATTCTTTTTTTGGCTGTAATAGGTATAATCTCAAATTTGTCCTTTGGTAACTAAAGTGACCTGCTAATGGGATCCATGATCGATGGAGCCCTTCGAAATTTATATGGATACATATGGTGGTTTTGACTATTTTTTTTAATTGTCCAAACTCCAAGCAAATGCTACCAAAAAGCAAGCTTTTGCACCTAGATATACCCTGGATCTAAAAGTACTGAACAGAACTTTTGAGTCCTTATATATACATGTTTGGAGATCCCGGCGTTGTTTAAATAACTGCAAGCATACTATGCCATCATATCACTTACAGTAATCATCATCATCATCACGACCATCTTCACACGAAACACCAACTTATTATTATTAGAGTCGCTGCATCCGAAGAGACTTTATAATTAACATGGTAGTCCACCCCTAGCTTCCGGCATCGAACACGTTTTAGAGATTGCTGAAAAAATAAAATAGATGGCGCGGCAATAGCGCGTGCGTAATGTCTCGGCGAGAACAACTTACGTCACCCCGCCTCTCCCCACCAGTCTGCCTCAGAGGTTTTCAGGGGATCGATCCTTATTCTTTTTAGAGTACATACCCTCTACGATTTTCTCGAGACACGTAAGGGTAAGATTTTTATAAGAAATCTTTATGGGTATGGTCAAACTTCAATTAATTTCCAAAAATCAATTTAGTTACCAATGTAATTTTACTTAAAATTGTATTTGATGTACCTAATCAATATAATATTATGTATTAGATACATTATTTAGTTATCTATATAATATAAATAAAATAAAAATCCTTTTATTTCATTGCAGTTTACAAATATTATATAAAAGAAAAAACAATTATAAAAAAATTTAAGAAATTACAATAGTTTACAAGTATTATATTAAAACTTGTTTTTAAATCTGCAAGAACCCCTCTACGGGTCTTTACCCTCCTAACCTCCTCCACGGTTTAATTTCTCCATTGCCAGTCGTCTCTAGATTGGGCTAATGGAATTCACTTGTGGCCGGCTATTTTTTTTAAAACGTCATCCCATCTAGTTACAGGTCTACCAGTTCTTCTTTTGACCTGCAGACCTTCCCATGTGGTTACTCTATTTGTCCATCTCTGGTCCTGTAGACGTGACACATGTCGGTACATAGATATCTATTTAAAGTATTAACTGCTCTCTTTCAGGTCATGATCAAAAATCGTATTTGCAAATGTTGTATTATTATTTGTAGATAAAATAGATCTATTGTAAAATTTAGCAAAAACAAGAGAGCTTCCTGACCAACCTTATTTATAGTCTCAATGGAAACGCCGTCGCGACAAGCCGCCGAAGTAGAGGCATGACGAGTGCTATGTGCCAAGAACTGGCGTGTAACTACCACTTTCTGCTAGTACTTGTTTAATCCAGCGGCTTATCGTAGATGCGCTTGTATTGTGATAAGGCTTTCTCGTTGTTAAAATTAATCTATCAGTTTTCTCTCTATTCCTGAGTAACCGAGTTTTTTGTATATAGACTTCTAATGTATTAACTGAACATATTTCTCTTTTATGATGATAAAACGGAATTATTAAATGCGGGTCAGTTTTATTAGGATTAGATGTTTTAGCCTCCATTTTTTCTCCCAAGTTTTCACTAAATAAAAAGGAATCCCTTTTAGATCCTTGATTAATAGGAATAATTTTGTCTAGGCTGTAAGAGACAAGTTTTCTCCTAGCATAAGTATTTTGACACTGTAAATCTAGAAGCAATTGGCCTATTTCAGAAACTTTCTTGATGATATCAGTTTTTTCTAAGCTACCATCAATTAGAGATGACGTAAGATTAGCAATCACAGCAACACATTGTACTAAATGGTTTTGTGCTTTTTTTATAACGTTTATCCCTTTTCTTTACTGTGTCGGTTAAAACTGACGCAAGTTTCGGATTAAGAACTGAAGCTTTAAGTAAAGTAAAATACACTCTTTACTCAGTCCGTCTACGATTATTTGGCCCCAACGTTCAAAGATCTCATCCCTAATTTTCGGCGCAAAAGCCTCGGCTTTATTTTTCAAAGTCGCTAACGCTTCCAAAATATATTTTTATAAAGATGGGATGGATTTGACCGTATTGGTCCTTGTCACTTTGAGAGGTCAGGGCAGACGAAATTTCATTTGGTAGCTCTGGTGGGGCGTTTACATCATTCAAATAATAACAGGTTTTATTGGTTCTAATGGTACACGCACTACAGATTGAACACTCCGATCGGATGAAATTAAATACTCGAATTCGCTATCTGGAAGAATAAATAATATAACTTCCACCAGGCAGTAAGAAGATAAGAATTTATGGTATATATGGTCATAACTGCATCAAGACTCATTAAATAAACCTTTGAAGCAAGTATGTGTGGTCAAGACCGCATTATGACTCTCTAAAGATACTCCTTAATTATAGTATATACGGTCATTTTCGAAAAATGACTCCCTATATATACTTCAAACATTTTTATATTATGATGTAATATCACGTTTTGATTATAGTTATTATGAAAAAAATATCTACAAATATAAACAATTAGCAAAAGGGAAAATAAAATACTTGACTAACCTTCCTCACTAATTTCTAACTCCGCTCGCTTCTCTAAACGGCGTTCTAAGCGACGAATTTTCCTCCGTATTTCTTGTCTCGATTTACGATGTTTTCACATACCAATAATTTTTAAATCACAAAACACTTTTATCAGTTTAATTTCTACGAATAATAAAAAATACAATATTAATTTAGTATAAGAGATATTTCGATAACCGTATAGGAGTCTCGTCATTATAACTTTGTTAAATAAAACAGTTTCTACATAACCACACATGTATTCAGTTCCACTCATACGATATTTGCTCTTACACAGTAGGTACACTTCACAAATATATTTTATTCAATTAATAGTTCCTTTATCAAAAACGCGCGGCGATACTAAACGAAGGATGTGAGCGGACCCTCAGTCCTCGATACCATTATTTTCCAAAAAACCGAGTGACATTTTCTCCCCGTCAAAATTTATTTTTTACAAGCTGCCACATCACTCCCCTGGCGAGACCGATTTACGGGCGATAGTGATTGGGAAAACGCACACGTCTACCGCTTCGTGTAGTTTTTTCAGGTGCTGCTGCAACGACAGGTTTTGCTGGAGCAGATATTGATGCTGGGACGACTAATCTTGCTGGAGCGGACGTTGCTGCTGGAGTAAGTATAATATCCTTCATTTTGTAGGCATCGTCACAAGGCAGGTAAGCTGCTTTAATTCTGTCAATAGAGACTGACATCTCTTTACCTTGCACTTGCAATTTAAAGGTTTTCTGGTTCCTGGTCAACACCTTGTACGCTGGCGTTGGTGAAAGGTAAGTAAAGTGTTTTCGAAGACGTTCCACGTAATCTGCATGCATTGACGCGAAAAACTCTCCAGGCAACCTCAATGATTCACCGTATAGTAGCTCTGCTGATGAGGATTTTATGTCTTCTTTCCAGGCTGCTCTCATTCCGAGTAGGACCCATGGCAACGACTCTGACCAATCGGCCGTATTTTGGCAGACCAAGGCTGCTTTCAGCTGGTGGTGTAGCCACTCCACTATTCCATTGCACTGTGTATGGTATGCTGTGGTGGGGCGATGTTTCGCGCCTATGATTTCGGCCAGGCGTTTGAAAAGTTGTGATTGGAACTGCTGACCTCGGTCCGTCGTGATGATGGCGGGGCAACCGAATCGTGACACCCACCCGGAGACAAAAGCTCGTGCACATGTCTCAGCTGTAATGTCTGCTGTTGGGCATACCTCGGGCCAGCGTGTGTAGCGGTCAATGGCAGTCAAACAGTACCTGTAACCATTAGAATAAGGTAATGGTCCTATTAAATCGATGTGGACTTGGGAAAAACGTTGGGAAGGTATAGGGAAAGAGGACAAAGGAGAAGATGTGTGGCGGGAAACTTTGGATATCTGGCAATCTATGCATTCTTTTGCCCATCGTCGGCAGTCTTTTTGTATTCCGGGCCATACAAATCTCTCACTAACCAGTTTTACAGATGCTGACGATCCAGGGTGGCAGAGCTCATGCATTTCAGTAAAAATTTGTTTGCGCAATTTAGGTGTTATGTATGGCCTATTTCTCCCCGTAGATGTGTCACAGTATACATCATTGTGTTTTTGAAATTTTAGAGATGTAGAATTTTTGAGTAGATTTTGCAATTCAGGATATTGTTCCTGATATTTTGCAAGATCTCTGTTGTTGAAAGCTTCAGTAATATCTTCTATCCTCGATAACGCATCTGCTATTACATTGTCGCTTCCGGGTATATGTTTAAGGTCTGTGGAGTATTGAGCAATAAAATCCAGGTATCTAAATTGTCGCGGTGAACATTTGTCTCTTTTTGTAGAAAATGCGAAAGTAAGTGGTTTGTGGTCTGTATATATAGTTAATTGTCTTGCTTCTAACATATACCGAAAATGTTTGTTGCGTCATATATCGCAAGTAATTCTCTATCGTAAGGGCTGTACTTTTTTTGGCTAGGAGACAACTTTCGGGAGAAAAACGACAATGGTTTCCACATGTTTCCTACTTTTGGTTGCAGGACAGCTCCAATGGCCTGATCTGGCGTCCGTGAAGAGTGCCAATTCTACATGTATGTCCGGGTGAGTAAGTAGCGTAGCTTCTGCGAGGCTTTGTTTGCATAACTCAAAGGCTTCCAACATTTCTTTGGTCATTTTTATAGGGGCTACACCTTTAATATTACCCATTAAATAATCATTTAATGGACTTTGAAGTTTTGCGGCTTGTGGGATGAATCGATGAATTCGATAGTAATTTATCATTCCTAGGAATCTTATGAGTTGTTTTGCTGTAGTTGGCGGTTGTAAGTTTTTGATGACTTTACTTTTTTATCCAAAGGCTTTGTTCCATCAGTTGTTACATGATATAATTCCTAGGAAGGAATGATATCTCTGGTACACCAAAAATGCATTTTGATATATTAATTAAAATTCCATATTTCGAAAGTCACTCAAAAAGTTCTTCCAAGTGTTTTAAATGCTCCTCCCCCGTGCGCGAGTATATTAATATGTCATCCAAGTAAGAGTATACATTGCTCTTTCCTTGAAGTACTTCGCCTATGAATCTCTGAAAGGTCTGAGCTGCGTTTCTCAAGCCAAAAGTCATAATAGGAAACTCGTATAAGCCGAAAGGTGTAGTTATGGTGGTTTTTGGTATTCTCGAAAACAGGTTCTCGTGGGCTTGCGCTCTCCGATCTACGCGCAGTACCGTTTTGCAGCATTTCATCAAACTCCTTTTTTGCAATCGTAAGGCGGTCTGGAGCCAATCGACGAGGGCGGGCGCTTACCGGTGGACCGGGTGTGGTGCGTATGTGATGCTTCGTATTGTGCTACGGTTCCACAGGTGTGCCGGCGGGCCTCGTGATAGCAGGAAAACTCTTCCACAACTGATCGTATTGCGAATCGCCAGGTACGGCTTTGATGGTTAATACCTCCGTTTCTTTAGCACAATATGGCAAGGGTACCGAGAGTGTCGAGAGGTTGTCTACGAGTCGACGATTGCGGCAGTCGACTAATAAGTTGCAGCGGATTAAAAAGTCGACGCCTACTATCGGTTTCGCCACATCAGCTACCACAAATCTCTACGCGAAATCTCGACGCAAACCAAAATCCAAATGCAGCTGCACGTAGCCGTACGTCGATATTTTAGAGTTGTTTGCTGCGTATAATTCAAACTCAGTTTTATTACGGTGTCCTCCCGTCGCTTTCTTAGGGAATACACATAAGTCCGAGCCGGTATCTATTAGGAACTACATCTTGGTCTTCCTGTCGGTGACGAAGAGGCGGCCGTTGCATGAATGGCAGTCATTAGCCGCCACTATTGACTGCCGTCGGCATTTCCCACGGAGCAGGGGCGGGTGCATTTGTATGCTTTATTGGCAAATTTATAATGGTAGTAGCACATACCATTGTTCCTCATCTGAGATTTCGAATGCGATCTCGATCTTCGTTTATCGAATCTGCGACGCGGCGGTCGCGACTGATGTGTACTAAGCGCTGCTACCTGTTTTGTCAGTTGCTCAATTTGTCTCGCCATCGCTTCCATCGCTGTCCATACCGGTTCGCTTGATGTTACTGCTGGGTGTTATAGCTGCCACCTAGAGTGTCGGCGCTGCGATCGCCGTTATTTTGTCCGCTAGCTCTGCCAGCTTGTCGAGAGCCATATCGCCGTGTGAGGCTATGATAGGCTGTACCGGTACAGGTAGACGGTTGTACAACGTAGTTCTGATGAACTCTTCGGGTATGTTGGGGCCGGAAAGGTGCTGCAAATGCCGCAGAAACTGCGACGGCTTACGTGTCCCGATCTCCCCGCTGCCTAGAAAATGTTTGTTTTTTTCTTCGCGCGGGGCGGTCAGATGGCAGATCAGCTCGGTTTTTAAAGTTTCGTACTTGCCTTCTTTCGGAGGGTTTTCTATGATATCCGCAACCTCAATAGTGTACTTATTATGGTCCAAATTCCCGCAAGCTATATAAAACTTCGTGGAGTCTGTTGTGATACCTGACAGTAAAAACTGGCATTCTAGTTGAGCGAACCACAACGCCGTACGTTCTGGCCAAAAGGGAGGCACTTTTACACCCACGCGGTATACTTTCGTTTGTGAGTTCGATATTTGAGTTGCGTACTTATGTCTTGCGGCGTGTCCATTTTTTGAAAATTTATATTGCACTTTATCACTGTTCCAAACGTCGGGGTCACCAATTATAGGAGTCTCGACACTATAAGTTTGTTAAATAAAACAGTTTCTACATAACCACATATTTATTCAGTTCCACTCATACCATATTTGGTCTTACACAGTAGGTACACTTCAACATATATTTTATTCAATTAATAGTTTCTTTATCAAAGTATTCCTTTATAAGAAAACGCGCGGCTATACTGAACGAAGGATGTGAGCGGACCCTCAGTCCTCGATACCATTAAAAAAAATGTAACATTGTATAATGTAAAAAAATAGAAATGTAATATATAAAAATAAAATGTAAAAGCCAAAAAACAAAAGAAAGAAAGGAAATAAAAAGACAAAAGAAAAAAGCAAAAAACAAGCCCTGTCTATGATACGACAGAATTTAAATTAAAAAAAAAAAATAAGAACCTTACGTCGTCATGTAATCAACTCCCACAGTGTCACCAAATGTTAGAATATTCAAACAGATTAGAAACAAGAATTGTACCGCTTTATATTATGTTACATACAGTCTATTAAGTCATAAGTGAATAGCAAGTGATGCCAAAACAGTTTGTCGACCACAAACGGCATTCGGTATACAAACTATTTAGCAAAGAGGTAAACTTTTTTTCCATAAACTTTACCTACCTCTGAAAAAAGTAAAACTAGAAAAAAAAAACAAATCTTTCAATCTTTTATTTTGAGTCTTGACACGTGTGCGCGAAATATATTTTAGGCAAAATAGGCGGAATGTGTCGTGTATCCGCTTCGAATTTCACACAGTTTACCGTTTTCGCCACATAGCATATTGTCGCAGTTTCAATGAACTGTCTAAAATTCTACAAAACATGACAAGCACGTGGCAGAAGCGAAACTTCATTCATCATTTAAAATGCAAAATTGTGACGCTCTTGTCGTGACGCTATCTTGTAATTTCACACTATATACGCCTAACGAAATTTCATTTTAGTAATAATTAAACAACCCGTCGGTAGCAAATGATACCCATTGCAATGCAATGATACGTATTAGCTCCATCAGAATTCATGGAGTTGACTCGTTAGTTTGATGTCCCCATATTCATTCCAGCGATAAAAGGGAGTTAAACCACACTTTTATTGGGTCACCAAATTACATTAATTAAGAGCTATGTTTTATGAAATGAAAATTATACATGATTAACGAACCATTACACCCATATTTAGGTAAAATGTTATGAAAGAATTTACTTTACAACCATGCTGTTTGTAAAGATAAAACGATTTCTTTCGTCGCCTTTACGAGAAAAGCTTACTAGCGTGTATATATTATATTCAAAATCGTATCGAAAATAATAAATATTTTTTGTGGAATAAACTAACTAACTAGTATGATGGTAAGTTATTACTGCTACCTGAGTCATAGGTGGGACAAGCACAGTCGCTGACAAAACCCATTCATAATTTACCACATTTCGACCTAGTTTGTAAGGCAATAATATTCAAAAGGAATAGGTACCATGTTGCCGCGACTGTATGTGTACATAAAGCGGCTGCAATTAAGGTACCACCTACGGAATCAATCAAATCCAACTCGGAATCAGCAATCACAGCCGCAACACTTAATTGACTCAGCTGTCTTGTGGATATCGATTTATCGGTAGACAACTTCCATAAAACCATATATGTCGGGGACTTTTGAATCTTAATCGCATAGTTATAAAGTCCAAATGTGGTACACTTGATATTTTCGCGACTGTGCTAACATTTTACGATTACTTATGACGAGAAAACTGTAACTAAATAACGAGTACAGTAAACAATATAATGTAATCGGCACATTTTACCCGACTACGGCGCGGCGAAGCCAAAATGAAGAGTAATGATTTTTGGCATCTTTGTGTTAATTTTCATAGTCAGGTTATAGTTTTTATCTTTTGATTATTGTTCTAAACCATGGTCACTAAAAAAGCATGAAAAAATATTTTTTGCAGTTACTCGTATTGGTTAATATACACAACTAAATAACAACAGATTCTTATTAGTTCATATCTAACTCGCTATAAGTATAAAATTATGAACATGCGAATGGTTAATTATTTTCCGCTATTCCTTATAAGCAATCAAGAATCAAACCTTACTACTTCATAGCATAGCGAACCGAAAATTACAAGGTATAATACCTAAGCTAAACACTCGGTAAATCCCGAATCTACATATCGTGAAGGGCGTGTCTGAATGTGTTACGAATACGTATATCGCGAATAAATTATAATTATTTAAAGCATGTTTATTATCTTTCATAGTTATTTAAATTTTTAAAAATATTTAATCTACTGATTAGGATATTTAAACTACGTTTTATATTGTCGATCGTTAGGGGCATCACAGACGGCGAATATACAATAATATTTTATGTTCAGATAAAATATCGCTTGTTTTAAGTTTGCATGAACTACTGATAACAGACGGCTAAGATAATAATATTAAATATTTCCATATCACGTACTGTATATATATTTAGTATATAGTATATATATTTCAATATGAAATATATATCCAGGCATCGTAAGATAAAATATCATAATATCTTAGCCGTCTGTGACACACTGAAATATTTTGATGAATAGAGGGGAAACGGGTAATTATTTTATGATTACGATACATAATATAATCAAATAGGCACTTAATACAGATTTTCTTTTCTTCTCGAAAATAATATTTAAAATAGGTAAAGATAGCTTTAGAGTATTTGTGAAATTATATGAAAGCCTTTAAATGAATGAAAGTAGACAGAATACGGAAAGTTTTGCTGGGCCACAAATATCTAAATAAAGGTTGCAACTTCGAAATCGGTTTGAAATTTTTAGGTAAATTGTGGAATACCTACATATTTATTTTAAACTATTAGTTATCGTTTAACGAAAAACCGACTTCTAAAGTAAAAATACAAAAAAAATATAAAATAAACGATTCGACGAACGAACGACTACACGATCTTCAATATTTTGAAATCGGTACCAGCCCAAACAATACCCTGAAAAATCATTATTTTATAGAGCTCACGTAACTTAAACGTTTATTTAGAAAATAAGATTTATTTCATACTTTTTTACTTTGGTATTCGGTTTAATTTTTTGTTTAAAAATAATATTTTCCCCTTTTTTAGTCATATTTATTATATTATTATTATTAACACATTTATAAGAACTTTTAAAATAATCTATCGAATGTATAATTGAATACGCGTCAAGCTTCCGTTAGGTATTGTATATAAGATGATGATGATGATGATTACTGTAACTTACATAGTGGCATATACTTGCAGTTTTTTAAACAATGTCGAAATTTCCAAACGCGTATCTTTAAAGACTGACGAGTTCTGTTCAGTGCTTTTGGATCCAGGGTATACCTTGGTGCAGAATCTTACTTTTTGGTAGCATATGCTTGGGTTACTTCAGAAAAAGTCAAAATCAGTATATTATGTGTCCATATAAATTTCGAGGAGTTCCCTCGATTCCTCATGGATGCCATCATCAATGATGACACACACAGTCACAACGGGACCAATTTCAGATTTAGACAAAATTATTTTTTTGATGTAAAGGGTACCCAATACATCAAAAAAATAATTTTGATAATCGGTCCATAAACGGCAGAGTAATGTTCAAAGATATCCGTGTCGGTGTAAAATACGATGAAAAGTACCTATTATGTCATCATTATGTGATGATGTATGGTGTGATGATGGTGGTGATGATGATAATTACTTTAACTGACATAGTGGCTTATGATTGCAGTTCTTCAAACGAAATCCCCAAATATGTATCTATAAAGAGTCAAGAGTTCTGTTCAGTACTTTGGGATCCAAAGTGCAAAATCTTAGTTTTTGGTAAGATATGTTTAGACTAAGAAGCAAGACTCGGTGCCGGGTCATAAAGCTCGGTCTACGCAGTCTTGGTTGGAAACAAACGTTTCGGACTTCATCAGAGCTGAAGACTGGCCGTCGTCTAGTCCCGATCTTAATCCGCTGGATTATGATTTATGGTCAGTTTTAGAGAGTACGGCTTGCTCTAAACGCCATGATAATTTGGAGTCCCTAAAACAATCCGTACGATCGGCAGTTAAGAATTTTCCCATGGAAAGAGTGCGTGCTTCCATTGATAACTGGCCTCAACGTTCAAAGGACTGTATTGCAGCCAATGGAGACCACTTCTAATAAGCTTCTTATATTTTAAATTGTTTTATATTTATGTATTAAACTAACACACTGTAAAAGTAACAAATGTTATTTGCAATAGAAATTTTTTTTTCCTTGTTTCAGTATTTATGGCAAGACAAGGTATATATATACATAGATTAAAAATGGAATTGATGAATAAGCAGTTATTAAAAAGTATTTTAGGTTAAATAAGAAACTTGAAACTTTTCTCATCATGTATCAAAAAAAAAAAAGGTACTTCTAAGGGAATTGTACGTGTGTCGCGCAGGAGTAAATGATACTCGACTGTTAGATCAGAAGTGCATATTTATTTACAAAACTTACGACTATTTATACAATTTTTTTATTAATCTGCTGCCAATATCAACTCGTTTCAAAGTTAAACACGAAATCCTCTTAAACTTAATATCTGAACGCGTGATCATAATTATAATATGCCTTCCTATAATGATATTTACGCCAACGTCTCGAAGTAGGAGTAGGAAAGTTTAAAATTCCACCACACGCCCGCCGCTTCGGAGCAGGCGTTATGTATAATTGAATTGTGCACACGTATAATGTGATAATTTACACAGTTGTTATCTCGACTTAGAAATCTTTAACTTAGTATAATACTATACACGTGTTGTATACGTTACAGTTTTTATATTTAGGTACTTTATGAAAAACTAGCATTAATTGCCCGCCGCTTCGACCGCGTGAAAGGTTTTAAACATTCTTCCCCTATAGGTGGATAACACCTAGGGGCAGAATTTTAGACAACGATGAAATACGTAACTCATTTTTTTCCGTAGTCAATTCATACGAAATATCATGCAAATATATCCAAGGAATAAAAAGTTTCATACAAACTTTTATCACCTATTTTTTCCCCCTGGGGGTTGAATTTTCAAAATTCCTTCCTTATTGGATGCCTACGTCATATAAGAATTAATGATTGTGCAAAATTTCAAATTTCCAGCCTTAAATGATCGTATTCGCGATGATGACTGATTGACATCAGTCAATCAGCTTTGCTTTTTATGTATATTAGGTCATACATATATGAAATTAGCGTTTTGTAAAGAGTATCATAAAGTCGTTTTTTTTTTAAACATAATATATTTATTTAATCAAAGTATATTCCATTGCTATCTATGCACTTTTGCCATGTCGTAGGTAGTTCATTGATTCCTATACTAAAAAAACCATTCGGACAGGAATCAATGAAATCTTTGAAGGCGCTTTGGACTGGCCCATCGGAGTTGAATTTTTTCCTTTGCAAGAAGTTATCCAAATTTCGAAAAAAATGGTAATCTGTTGGATCAAGGTCCGGGAAGCACGGTGTATGTCTTAGACATTCCAATTGAAGCTCCTCTAATTTGGTAGCCGTCTGTTGTGCAGTGTGGTCCAACGTTGTCCTGAAGCAGCAGTGGCCTAGAGCGAATGACCAACCTCGGTTGTTTAGCAGCTAGCTTTTCCATCATGATTTGCAGTTGCTGGCAATAGACATCGGCCGTAATCGTCTGACCAAATTTAAGAAATCTGTAGTGAACGACACCGGATCTAGTCTACTAAACGCTCACAATTAACTTTTTTTGAGTCAATTTTCGCTTGGGGCAGGCTTTGGCTAGTTCGCCAGGGTTTAGCCATTGCGAGGAGCGTTTCCGATTACCGTACGGGTTCCACTTTTCATCACAGGTAATGATTCGATTTAAAATCCCTTCATTATTGTGCCGGTTGAGTAATGCAACGCAGCAGTCGACGCGTGTTTGTCGGTTTGCTGCACTCAATTCATGAGGTACCCACCTTTCCAGCTTTTTTACCTTTCCAATTTGCTTCAAGTGGATTAAAACAGTTTTATCACTAACACCGCTCGGGCGTGGTTTGCGATGGATCCGATTCCAAAATAGCCTTAATTCTTCATTATCTATATATAACTTTGATCTCCGTCCGTTCACGGGGCTTGTTCTGCAGGTCGAAATTTGCAAAACGAAAACGTTGGAACCAAAAACGCACAGTGTTTTGTGTTTTTGAGTGATGCAAAGAAAAAACAAAAAAAGGTAAAAACAAATGAATTACGGTTTTCGAAACACAAATGCATGAGTAAATAGCGGTATAAATTTGAAATAGGAATTCCTAATCAAAGAAGATATATTTATTTAGTGGCCAGTATGACAAAACGCCAATTTCATATGTAAGGACCTAATATTATATAGATTTCACGTCTACGTCTTATTGTAGATTGTATTGTACGTTTAAATTTTCTCCTAATTTTTACCAACCGACGAAAAAACTGGAGGAGATGCTCAAGTCAATGCAACGCGTATAATATTTCTTTTTAAATTTTTTATGACCACGCATTTTTACATTGAAGTCTGATTTTGATAATACTTTTTTGGTTTAATAGGTTATCTTCCAAGTTGGTCCTATTGTCACCAATTGGTTGACCTGGTGATGGATTCCATGAAGAATCGAGGGAACTCCTTTTTTAGTTTAAAGTAACCCAGCCATATGCTACCAAAAATTAAGATTTTGTGCCAAGGTACACCTTGGATCTAAAACCACTGAACAGAAATTCTTAATCTTTAAAGATAGATTGTTTGATTTCAGCATTTCAGCATTTCAGGATTTCAGCGTTGTTTAAAGAACCGCAAGCATTTGCTACTATGCCAATTATAGTAATCATCATCATCATCACGACCATCATCACACCATACATCTTCATGTGATGATAATATCGGTACTTCTCATAGTCTTTTATACTGATATCGATGTCATTGAACATTTGCTTTTCCCAAATTTATATTTAACATCATCGTTCGCTCACAGGTTTTAATGGTGAGTTGTTTATTACAACAACATAAAATTATTACAAAAAACGTCTCGATTAATGAGCGTAAGCATGTAGTTAGTTAAATTAGTAAATTCTAGCCACAAACAAAATGTAAAATAATAAGTTTTTTAAAAAAAATTAAACCTATGAAAAAACTAAAAAGCCTAAAATATCAAACCTTTTTTATTTAACCATAATAACTAAGTTTTTAAACTAATGTACTATATAGTATTCTATATATAATATACCTACAGTAGGTTTTTTATTTTTTTCGTTTCAGTTTTTTCGGCGGTTTAATTTGTTAAAAACTTATTATTAGTTAGGAGGCCAGTGACCTGTAAAACTCCGTTTTATAGTAAAAAGTTTGAACAAGCTAGATGCTCAAGCTCCCTAATCTCATGGTTCCACCGTTCAGATGATAGATTACCCTTAATTACAGATTTATCGCAGACCACCAGCTAACAATCATGATAGTCAAGTTTGAATATTTATTTGAAAATTAATAATATAACTCTTTATGTAGCAGTATTTGTATTTTTACTTAAATTACAAATACTGCTAAGACACACATACCTACCTACACTCTTTATTAGTAGTTTCTAGAAGATATGTATAGCTAAAGATTTTATGTAATTTATATAGACTAAATAAGTGCGGTAATAATGGACTACCATAAGGATTTTGTCAAATAAGTATCAGAATTTATAGTTTTATCTACTTTAAACATTTGGAACGGTTCAATAATAATTATCGAATATAATAACGATCCATATATTTTTAAAAGGCCTTCGTTGTAGAAATATTCAACATCGAAAAAAAAAATTTTTGACAACCTGAGAAAAGAGTGACCTGGTTTCAAATATGGACCAGTTACATAACTGATCCTATTGCTGTCCTAAAAAATATCAATCGACTGGATTATGCAACTTGGTTTAAGTAATTCTACAATAAGTAATAAATCACAGTTCTGGTTACAAACGGATTTAGCTTATAAACATATTGCACGTTATTTTAAAAAATAAATTCCGGCCTGCAAACGACCAGCCAGCTCGAAATGGTTAAAGCTTTGCGTGCTCCGACCAACATTCTTTGAGAATCCTCGGCCTACTTCGCGAGCAGTCTGGACGGGGCTAAAATTCAAACAGTAGCTAACGCTAACGACTTTTCCATGACAAAAATTCAGATCGCTAGGTTTATTAAAAACGGGCGCTAAATACTTGGCGATAGCGCGGCCGCGCTACAATATTGTAACTGTAAAATATTTTTTGTTTCAGGTAAGAAATACATAGATAGCAGAATTTATTATTATGAAGGAGGTATATAGGGTAAGGTTAGGTTAGGTTAGGTAAGATTTTTAAGACAAAAATATAATCAGTTAAATATTAAATAAATAAATAATTTTAATATTATTTCTAACTCCAAATATTCTAATAATTAATACTCTTAAATTTTGGGCAACATTTGCGAGAGAGCCATCTGTCGTAGAATCTTTGGCCTATACCGTAACGTAACGTACTACCTGGCTAGCTAGTTATACAGAACTTACGATAGATGGCGCTTTAGAGTATAATAGCAATAATACAGTACTATATTAAATCTATATTATTAAATTATTAAATCCTAAACACATGAATTACTGTGTTTGAAAAATTTTAAACGCAAATATACGTCTTTATGTGAATCTTTTGATAATAATGTAATGAAATTTATTAGAAAAATACTTTAGAAAACTATTACCACCTCAGATTATTATCAAAGCTACAATACCTTGCGAAACGGTTTCATACTAAACATATAGATGGCGCTGAGAAATTTTAAAAATAATACAATTTCATTTTCAATAAAAATGCACCTATTATCTTACTAAAAAATCCATTAGTAATAGAAAGTTTCAGTTTGTATTTAAATAATGTTATGCTACCAAAATATGCATACCTACTTATAAATGAAATTTTCAAAGTGTGATGTATGTATGAACTATGAATGTATTATGACTTCGATTTTGCGCTTGCGTGAACTACTTTGCCACACCCCTAAACATCCCCTTTCTTTTTCTAATACGATTTTACCCCGAATATCTCCTGGCGAAGTATGCGTTCCTAGTACCAAGTAGACATTTTCCGCTCTAATCGGGATTTTCGGATGACTATAATGCCCCTAAGTGCGAATTAGATTTCCTTTTATCCGTTCCCAGTGGTTTTCATGAATTTTCCTAGCCATGTTTTCAGAAACACCTCTTTAGTTCCATGGTACCCTAGTACATTTTCCCTTAGCGCTGAAGCCTTCTACGAAGATGCTACGACGTAGCTGTGTCGTAGCAACGCGGAGCGGCGATATATTATGTTCGTAGTACTACGAGTATTTGTAGCAAGCTTTTCGTGTGTTAATCTCAGGTACTTACTTATTTAGTTATAATTAAATATTATATTTTTTCTTTTAATATTTTTGTGGTTAATAACAAAAAGTCATATTGTTTTACTTTTACACATTCCCTTAAAAAGGAAATAAATAAAATATTTTTGTATATTATAATAATACCTATAAAAAATCGTGAAGTTCCACAGAGATAATAGTTTTGAGGAAATTACGTTGGGTTTCCGTTTCTAAAAGCTCCCAAAAACCTTTATTGGAAAAATGTGTCGATCATCAGCTTCTGCAACTGTATTTTATCTACGGTCGTTTTTTTTTTTTTTTTTTAACGGGCAATTGGCCCACCACACTTACCCACCACTGCAACTCCTGTGTAGCCAGGATCTACAGTGGTAACCAACCGCAAAAAACCCTTTGATATGATCTCAGGGGTGCCCGGGGGACATGCTAAATCTGTCTTGGAACCCGCAACGAAATTAATCAGAAGGTTGTAGGAGGAGTAGGAAGTATTCCAGTTTCCCTCCCCAAGCAAAGCGGGAGACAGCAAAAATTTTGATGACAAAAAGTCAGAATTAAAGGGGAAGCACCACGGGAATAACATGTTTTTTTTTCTTTTTTTTTTATGACTACAAGGCAGAATGTAATTGGATGTTTTAATTAATAATATGACAATTAATTACAATGCATTTATAAAGGCAAAAAAGTGTTGCATTGTTTCCAATAGTACTTATGACAAAAACGTTTGAAAGCTCGGAAGTTCTTCGCGCAGCCCACGAGATCTTCATAGTACACAACCCTAGAAACACAATGGACGCTGTTCAACATTTCGATTCTTTCGTCATACCAGAGATCACACTCCCAGAGTATGTGATGAGCAGTTTGTTCATAAGGGCTACCTTCGGTCGAACACTCGCATAGCGGAGACGAGACTAATGTAAATTCAAATAGTTTCGCTTTAAAGTTTCCGTGTCCTGTCAAAAATTGTGCGACGTAGTGGTCTATTTCTATCCATTGCTTCGAGAGTCGATCGTGTACAGAAGGGAAGAAATTATATAGGTGACGCCCTTTGATAGTGTTGTCCCACCGTTCCTGCCACTCAGAAATTAGGTTCTGTATAGAAATATCTAATGGCTCGAATAATCTAGTTATCTTATTACTCTCTTTCGCGCTTAAAAACTCAGGGTTAGTCATTTTTTTATTTTTATAATATAGCGCTGCACGACGCTGTATCTCTAAATCTACTGGTAGGACTCCGGCTAAGACTGGGAGTGCTTCAGTACTTACGGTACGGTATGTCTTACATAAAAATATTAAGGCGAGACGTTGGCTTTGCAAAAGTTTACGACGGGCCGCTCCTATTGTAGCCCTATCTGCCCAAGCCGGTGCGCCAAAGCAAATGCTGCCGAGGTACGTCGCATTATAAATTATTTTTAATGTTTTAAATAAAAGGCCCCATATCGACGTTGATATTTTTGTGAAACAATAGAAATTCCTTTTAGCTTTCTCACCGGTCTGTATTAAATGTTCCAGGAATGTAAATTTATTTTCTAAAATAAGTCCTAGGTAACAAAGTGACTGTTTACGTTTCACATTGATGTTGTTCAGTTTAATGCAAGGAGTTGATATTAATGAACCTTTTAAAAGTACTTGAAAGGTTTTATGTGCTGCAAATTCTAATCGATTTCTGTGGCCCCAACTCGATATTACGTTGAGGCACTTGTTGGCCTTGTTTTCAATTTCAGATCGCGAATTGGCTTGAATAATAAGAAAACCATCGTCAGCATAACCTATCAGAGAGCACAGAGGAGGGAAGGGAACACATAATAAATCATCAAAACTTATATTCCACAAGTGCGGCGATAGTACTGATCCTTGAGGGCAGCCGCGCGTTAAGTTTTTGGAATGTGTGTAATGGCCGAGTTGGAGTTTTGTTACGCCGTTGCAAAAATACGAGTAAATTAAATAATAAATATTACGATAGCAGCCTCTGTTTCTTAACTTCAGTAGTAGCATTGGCCACCAGGCATTATCGAAGGCACCCGCGATATCCAGAGATATACCTACTACATATTTACACTCCGATAGATTTATTGTTTTTCTGACCTCGATTGCTGCATCCACTGTTGACTTCCCGGCGGAAAATGCAAATTGCTGATTATTAAATTTCGGGCCACCGGGTAGCAAGCGGGGAACAATAAGACGTTCTAATAATTTACCTAAGCATGATAATAGCGTTATAGGACGGTAGGATTTCGGATCGTCTGGTGGCTTATCATCGGCTTTTGAAATTAATTTTATTGTGCCGATTCGCCAGATTTTTGGAAAAGTGCCTTCTACAATACATTTATTAAAAACCTGTAATATAGATGAGCCTACCGCTAGACACGCCTGCTTAATCATAATATTAGATATTTTATCCTCGCCTGCTGACTTTTTCGTACGTAACAAATTAACTGTTGAAGTGAACTCATCAAGTGTAGGTAAGTCAGATACCGGCGTATTGATGGGGTCTAACATTCTGAATCTTATCTCGCGGTGAAAATCATTGTCCAAGTCCGGCTTGTCGTCTGGAATTAGTACGTCGAGGTACGCCTTCGCCGTGTCTCTCAAACTATGAGTATACGAATTATTAATCTTGATATTTGAAAAATACTGTGGAGCAGTGGTATTATTTGGTTTGAGTTCATGGTATAAAGAAGACCATGGTCCCTCCTTATCCAGTCTAACGGCTGCATTTCTCAACATTTTTTGCTAAGGTGACGGCGGCGCGATAACGCGACCTTGAAGCCCTAAGGTCAGTTAGGTACGATACGTAATTATCGTCCAATAGACTGAGTCCCTGTCTACGTGCATAGTTAAATTTTCCGTCTGGCTCTCCTAAACTCCCGACGCAAGTTATATAAATTATCGTGCCACCAATTACACTTATTTTCTGTTTTAAGCGGCCTACGGCCCAGGGCGGTGTCGGCACAGTAGACAAAGGTGTTGGTCATTATTTCCGCACTATCATTTGAGTTCAAGTCTGGACGAGTGAAATCTCTGGAATGAGCGAACATAAGAGACCGGAATAAATTCCAATTACCATTTTTAACATTATATTTATAATCTTTCGACTCAATCACGGGACAACTCGAGGGTGCGCGAATAAACTCAAAGACAATTAAACGATGGTCGCTGCATGACGCATCAGGAATGACGCGCCAATTTATTATATTGTTATTATGGACGTACGCGCTGGAAAGCGTGACGTCGATGGAAGATTCACTAGAGGAGCTGCTAAATGTAGGTGGTGCATTGGGAGTGTTATGAATTTGCAGGTTGAACTCTGCTATGAAGTCTTCCACTGAGCTACGACGGTCGCGGTCAGTGTATCTAAGTTCCCCATGTCATAAGGGTAAAGAAGCATTTACGTCGGCACCAATAACAATTTTATTCCCCGCAAGACATTGTAGGACATGACGTAGTTGGTGTAAGTGAGGATCTACAGGATCGGAGTAATGAAAATAACAACTAACTACGTACAATCTAAAGTGAAGACACGAAACCTCCGCTACCGCACAGTGAGACGTTGACAGATTTGAAAGGGCCGTAATTGAAAATTTAGACTGAGGTGTGTAAATGCCGGCGCGCGCTAGATTGTTAACTTGTACGACTTTCAACCTTAGCGACGCGGATTGATATTGCTCTTGTATGAGAACTAAGTCTAAATTATAATCCGACACCAATTTTTCTAATTCAATCGTCGCGTGCTTATTGTTATGTAGGTTCAACTGTCCTATAACTAACTTATCCATAGCGAGTTGTTAAAATTAATTGCTCCATTTTTGCCTTGTATGTTGGGCAGTCAGGGGAACCTGTGGGGTGGGCGTTAGGTTTCTTATACCGGGTGCAGCTTCCGCAAACCGGTTTGAAATCTCTTAAGTTTTTTTTTAGACAGTTAATTGAGGTATGTTTATCGGCGCAGTGACAACAGCACGGGTCTGAATCGCGGCAGAATTTAGCAATGTGACCGTATTATTGACAATTAGCGCAGCGTACAAGTTCGACGTCATCGATGAACCGACACATTGCCCAGTCAATAAAAAGTTTTTGTTTAGTTTCAATGAGATGTTTCCGAATCTTTGGGTCTAACTCTAGGCCCATCCATTTTCGGTTGTAGTTATTATTTATGCGCCGTCTAATAATTTTTGTCGAGTTTATAAATTGTTCTTGTGTCACATTAATTTCGCCCTTAATATTTTGGTTATAAAGCGATAAAAGGACGCCCGTAATATTTTGCGGGACATCTTTAATTAGAATACGCGGGTTACGCCCTCTCGGTGTTTCTAGACGCAGACCGGCTGATTTTAAACCTTCAACGGATTTTAATCTCCTGACTTGTGACTCGCTTGCTAAGCGCAGGATCACGCCCGAATTAGATGTCTTTTTGACGCCGTGGATTTGAAGGCCGTCAGATGGGTTGATCGCTTTCATTAATGCCTGTTTGGTCTCGTCTGAGGATTTTAATTCCGCCGATTTGTCTTGCGTCGGATAAGCTATTACGCACGGGAGCGGTCTACGCGTTTCAATAGGTGGCACCGACTTCGCGAGTCTGAGTTTGAGCGCGTCAGAATAACAAAATGGCGTCCCTGAGGCGGCCGGTTGCTCAACCTGAGTAGTAGTTTTGGCGGTCAGCAAATCCTTTTCCAAATTAGCGACTTTAGTTTCTAATGACGAATTTTTAAGTGCCAGAAGTGAGACGATGGCCGTTAATTTTTGTGTCATGTTCATTATTTCTGCTTTGTTTGCGAAGTTATTGCGACGAGATACTGTGTCGTTAGCGAACTCATTTATTTTAGATAAGTATGAAGAGGCCTCGCGAACTAGCTCGTAATAATTGCACGTATCGTCGGGGCCACGGCTTGTATCCAATAACGAAATTACGGGGGGCGGTTGATCGTCCCTTGTGGGCTGGTGGCGCTTTTCATCAGGTGACAGAGAAGAGGGCGATAATTGTGACAATAAACGTTTAGTACCTGAAGAAGTTGGCGGTGAGCGGGGAATTTTGTCATTTTTCGAAAACGGATTAGTATCTTTATCCGGTGGCATATTTCTGACATTCTGGCTAGGTACTTACTAAAAAGATTTAAATACTACACTTCAATATGCAATAGAAAAACAATGGCCAAAATAAAGATTGAATAGGTAAATAACTAACAGCTGTTCGAACAGAGCGGCCGGCGCTCCGCGAGAACTACCGACAGTAAAAATTTTTTGCCTACCTACTTGGTGACAACAATAAAAGTGAACAAGGAAATCAACTTACCGAATTAAATCCAACAAACTACGGACAAATGTGTTTCAAAAACCTACAGTAAACGTTGCTCACACCTTTACCTAGCTTATTACACACACTCAGCACGTATTTGTTGATTTTAAACCACTGAAAACAATTTATTTCCCGGAGCGCACGTCAGACGGTGTTAGCCGTACGAAGATCGCGGGGGGAGGGATCTACGGTCGTTATGCTTGTTGGACCAATTGGTAAGCTAAAATTTTATTAGATACCCAATCGTATAAATAACGGTCTGGAAATCAGTTCATTGACACCCCAATAAAACAGAGGGGTGTTATAAGTGTGACGACTCTGTCTATGTCTGTGTGTATGTGTGTCTGTGTATATTATGTTAGATGTGTGTATATATATATATATATATAAGATGATGTTATGTATTAATGTTATTAATTACAATATCGATCCTAAAACACAATTATTAACTTATTACAAATAAAATTTAAATGAAAAGGTACTTTGACACTAATGCTTTCTCATAATAGCCCAGATCCGTCACTCTAGACTATAGAGTATAAATCCACAATTCTGCCTCGATGGCGCTTGATGCGCGGGAATATTCAAAAGAAAATCAAATTTTTCTTTACATATATAATAGCAATATGTCTCTTAGTCTTTAAGGTATTTATAATATGGGCCCATGCAGCCTGAAATAAACGGTATTTAACTATGTCCGTGGCATCGTAGCTCCCAAGCGGATGATGATGATGATCCAATTTTGATCTAGTTTTTTTTGTTTGTAAGCTGACATGACCGACAGTGTTCGTAGCTATAATTCATCATATACTCGCTCACTGCTTGACAATTCGGGGGTTACTAAAACTTTTTAATTTTGTTTTTATTTACTAATTCTACTATAGGTACTATTATTTGTGTCATATTACGACAAAACAATTTTTCATAATTTTGCTAATGTTTGGCCCCGCTTGAGTTTATAACGCCGCTTCTACTTCTATGACGGACAATGATTCTTTAGCAGCTTTTTCCCGCGGCTCCGCCCGCGTAAATATAGTATCCTACGGGCATACTTTACTTTTTCGGAATAAAAAGTAGCCTATGTTTTAATCCAGAGGCTAAACTACTTCCATACCAAATTTAATCGAAACCCGTTCTGTAGGTTTTTCGCGAAAGAGTTAACATCCATCCATCCATTGGTCCATCCATCCATCCTCACAAACTTTCACATAATAGTAGTAGGACGTGTTAGAAACTAACCTAAACATAGAAATAAATGATTTGAGCTTGAATTAAAACCACACTTTAAGTAGGGTAAGTATTTTAATTAAATGCGTGTCATATTATGTACTCGTAACCCTTAACTACTTCCCCATAAAACTCGCATCAAAATAGTCATTACGACCGACGAGTAATGCCCGCTACACACCACAACGATAAAATTGCACAGTTTGGTCACAGTAGACGATTACAGTACTACATCTTCAATCTAGACCACGGTAAACAGAGAACAGTAGGAATCTATTTGCCTACTCTCGCGTTGGCGCAAGGACTGTCACTTGTCATTCGTTACTTCATATACTTAGAATTTTATGTTGAAAAAATTCCCCTCGTTTCTGCATATTCTAAACGCTTTATCTGCTAACCGCAGATGAAGTTTTTTGCTTCTGTTCGAAATCATGATGAAAATTAGTGCTAAATTAATTCTGGCGAACGTGTGCGGTCGTCCTTCGATGCGCGTGACCACGGCACTTACGCGTACGGTCACGGCTCAGCCCGCACTGAGAGCGCCTTTAGCGCCATTCCTTATACGAGGTGTGTGCCTGCGTGCGGATAGGCGCCCGGCGCACACACACACATTTTAACTGATCGCGGCACGTTTGTATGAAGATGAACTACTGTTCTTATACTGTGACTAGTCCACCTGAATCACACATATTACGCACGCACACATATTAAATATGTCTACTGTGACCGAACCACAGAGTAGAAAATAAATATACTTATGTACAGAGAAACAGCTTTCATAGAATATTCCAATAGATCAAACTTTGACGTCCCCTTTAACGGCCCACAATTTTTCTACACAATCATGGACACATCGTATGCTTGTAGTAGTGCAATCAAATCGAAAGCTAACTATGTAGCTGTTCCTCTTTCTTTAATCTGTGACCGAACTGTGAAGTTTTATCGTTGTGGTCTGTAGAGGGCATAATATTCTAACTTCCAATCGTCTTATAGTTTTATCAAAGTTAATGCAGATTTTGTATCAAGTCCAACATTTGTGTCCATTTCATAGTAATTAATTGTTCAGCCAGACTAACTACGATAGTAAATATTGGTATGTTATGTTTGTCTATGATGGGCGTTTCAATATTTTTAAAATGTGATATTAAAACAGCGTGCCAATAAAAGTAAATTAAATTATTGGTCACGACTCACGTTAGATATAAGTGTAAAATGGTGAGATCTCGTCAACAACAAAAATATATTTACTTACCCCTTTTTTATATGGAGACAGTCATATCATAGTAACTAAAACCTATAAATATTTATAAATTAGATTAATTTCACAAAGGACCATGCAAAAAACTGTATGGACAGTGTCCCCACCCACTAACAGATTTCAAACCTATCTCATTTAATAGCTCTTGCCACTATGATTATTATTTAGTATGGCGACATTCACGCCAGGAGTGGGGTTTTGACATAAATTGGAATTTAATTTTTATTGTTTTATATTAGCGACCTGTATTGTATTGAATGTATTATACATATGAAGCTTTCTTTTCAGTCACTCTATCCATTGCTGAAAACTGCATTAAAATTCACTGCATAGTTTAAAATATCTAATCGAACACGAAACTGAATGACTTCATTTTATACTGTGTAAAGATTATCAGTGATATTCTGTTACAGTAAATATTCAGTTTTCAGAAATTGATAGAGTGATATAAGAGGAAGCTTTTTATATAAAATACATCGCACCCGTGCGAAGCTGGAGTGGGTGGCTAATATAAAACAATAAAAAATAAAGTTCCAATTTCTGTCAAAACCCCACTCCCGAGATGGATGAGATGAGATGGATGGCTACAGGATGTGATGAGATTAGCCGTCAAATGGTCACTGCCATCAAAGATAAAATTTTGCCCGTTATAACCCATATTATAAATTTTTCCTTAAAACGTCCGAATTTCCTAATCAATGGCGTAAAGCTTACGTTCGTCCCCTACCAAAAATTACCAATCCCACTAACGCCTCAAATTTTCGTCCCATTTCCATCCTTCCCTACCTATCTAAGGTGCTCGAGGCCTGTGTATTTAAGCAACTGTCCAGGTTTGTTCACCTAAACGATATTTTGTCTCCACTACAATCGGGTTTCAGACCTGGACATAGCACCACCTCTGCACTATTAAAGGTTCTTAATGATGTGAGAGTAGGCATTGAGAACTCTAAAATAACAGTCCTTGTTTTTATAGATTTCTCGAATGCTTTCAATAATGTCAATCATGACATTTTGTTAACAATACTTTCTAGACTTCCGCTCTCACCTGAGGCTTTAAATTGGATCTCTTCGTATCTTCGAGGGCGTCAACAGTCGGTACGCATGGATCAGTCCTCCTCTTCGTGGTGTAATCTAGACACTGGCGTCCCTCAAGGCGGTATTCTTTCTCCTTTGCTCTTCTCATTATTCATTAATTATGTTACTCTCAGACTTCGCAGTATGTATCATTTGTTTGCGGACGACTTTCAGCTCTATAGCCAAGCAGGAGTTGATAGTGTGTCGAGTGCTATCGATGAGATTAAGTATGATCTTAATTTCATAAAGGACTGGTGTAAAAACTTCGGTTTGACAATTAACCCAAGTAAATGTCAGGCTATTTTGTTGGGCAGTCCTCGTATTATGGCCAAGGTTGATGTAGGGTCGCTATCACCAGTTATCTTCGACGGCTCTATAATTAACTACAGCTCCTGTGTGAAAGATCTTGGATTACACATCGACAGTACTCTCAATTGGCAAACACAGACAGCTACCGTATGTCAAAGAGTTACCGGCACGTTGCGTTCCCTTTATCGACATAAAAACTTTTTACCGACACATATCAAAACCTTGTTGGTACAGTCTCTCATATTACCTATCATCGATTATGGTGATGTGTGCTATTTTGACCTCAATGCAGACAAGCTCGACAAATATGACCGACTACTTAATAACTGTATTAGATTTATTTACAATCTCCGGAAATACGACCACGTATCCTCCTTTCGCTCCAAGTTGCACTGGTTGCCTGTGAGCCAACGTCGCACAGTGCGAGCCCTGTGTATGCTCTACTCTTTCCTTAACTCACCCAATTCTCCTGCTTACTTAAAGTCCCACTTCCAATATCTTTCTAGTAGTCATGATAAATCCCTCCGCTCCTCAAATAATGCACTTCTCCTTTGTCCCCAACATAGTTCTAGTCTAGTCCATTCCTCCTTCCACATCCAGTCTATTCTACTCTGGAACGCTCTTCCTACGGAAATCAGAATGTCCACAACCAGATATATGTTTAAGCGCAGAGTCCGACAGTTGTATTTGAAGTATTTGGCAGAATCATGAACTTTTTATTATAATTTTTGGTTAGTTAGTATCGTGTAATTATGCAGTATGGTATATGTATAATGTATATTTTGTTTAATAAATCATTTATGTACTTGTATATTATAGTATAGTATGTAGGTATAATTAGTTTGATATGTATTATGTTTATTTTAGTAAAATGTATATAGTTTGCTACGAATATTATTGTATCTATTTTAATCATAAGTTTTACAAGACCTTTTGTATAGTTAAATTTTTGTATTTTTCTAGATGGAAAGCACCTTGGTATTTTGACTCTGTCACCACCCTATGGTTGACTGGTAGAAAATGCCCTATGGCATTAAGTCCGCCATTGTACATTGTGCAGAAAGTGTATAAATAAATAAATAAATAAATAAATAATAATCAGCGTTACAAAAGCTATTAACTGAGATAGGTTTGAAATCTGTTGGTGGATAGGGACGATTTTTTGCATGGTCCTTTCTATCCTATTTCAGTTGAGTTATAGGCCAATCGTTTGAAGGCGTAAATTTTGAGGATCTAGTTACGTGAAAAGTGAGTGGAGGGCCATGAATTTTATGTACACGTTGTAATACGTTTAATCGCAGCTTTACCATAAAAATGTCATCACTTCGACCCAATCATGGAAACTTGAATGATGCTGTAACATTATTCAATTCGATACGAAATTTGTCCTCTATTTACTAGCCCGACTGTAAAATGGAGGGTTATATATTTGAGCGGAAGTATGCACAGTCGCCGTCAGATCCGGTGTAATTTTGAACCTTTTTGCCAAGAAATAAAGTCAAAAAGTGCTAAGCCGGATTTGTCATTGACCATTCATATGCACGTATACTTCTTTGGCACAACGATTAGTGTTTTCGATTTTAATACACACAACATTTTGTTCTTATATCATAAGTTTTTGCACTGTGTACAATTGCAGAAGCTAGCTGAATTACATGATAATAAATTGCAAATTATCAAGCAGACCAACCAAACAACATCCTAGAAAGCTTTTTAAATAATTAATAAAGGGAAATAATTATAATTGCCTGAAATTATCTACTTATATAACTTCTTACAACTGTCACGTAGAGTAGCTGATGATAACCTATTAACTAAACGGTTCAAAAGATAACGAAAGGACGAGTGAATTTGAAGTACTCTTAACACTTCAAATTCACGACACACAGATTCGTAAAAAAGTAAATAAATAATACCTTTTAATTACTAAACAGCAAAACGGTTTTCGTGAAGATGTTTTGGTTTTTTCAGTTGAATAGTATATTTATAGTAATAATAACTTTATAGTCCTCCCGTGCTATGGGATGAATCTAATAATAATTAATAATGGGCAGATATTTAATTTTATGTTTCCAACTAAAATGCTCGTAAGTATGTAAATTGTTATTTATAACCCTATTAAGATGATCTCGATTTTATTACACACAAAAAAGACATAAAATTAAATTCTTAGTATACTTCTAATATCTGCATGTTATTTACTACCATTAATATTTTTACAAACCGTCAACACAATATTTTATTTGACAATATATTTAAGATACGTTTTGTTATTTAGCTAAGTAGTGTCTGTTCTCATTTATTTCAATACGCGGATGTGCGTTTGATGTTTGAAATGCGAGAATTTTCCTTCAATACATTGACCACACAATATCCCGACACGAAGCTCCGCGACCGCAAATTTCTTCGGGAACTGACGTTTATATTTTACCCTATAACTTACTAAGTATCAAAAAGTTTCACGGCACGAAAGATAAATTAGTGCAATAAAAGAAAAAAAATGACAGTTTAAAAATTATTTATTCTTTTGTATCTTCACTAGTAGTAATATGGAACTTTAACTGTGCATAATACCATACTCCTCCATTCGCACAATTTATGTAAATATGATGATAATAATGATGATGATATGATTCACTGAACTAATTACGATAACTATCAATTGATAGTTATGTTACCTTTATTACAATCACTGGCGATGTCTTCATACTGTAACCTGCTAGTAAATGTACATTGAAGAGCAGTCAACCCTCCAGCACAAGAGATACTCAGTGTAGGTGTTGCGCAATAAATTAGTTATATCTGTACAATTTAATTTATGAGTATTTTTTTAAAATTTGTGAAAGACTTTAAGGGTAAATAAACAACTTTTGATTTTTTTTAGATATTAAATAATATCAATCGTACATATGCGCTTATATTATGAGCTTATGCCTACACTTAAAAGTAGCGACTTTTACAAACTAAAATATTACCATACCAATTGGCTCCACGCGTATTCTGTTTATTTAAATTTTCAAATACTTTTTTGCTCTTTTCTTCGGATGATTTAAAGATGAAAGAACGCCTACATTCTATATTGTATTCGGGCATCATTCTATAATTATTGGTTCATAAAAATTTATAGCTCTTATAATATATTGAGGACTGGACGATAAACTTGATATTAGATGCGACATATGGACGGACCAGTGGACTCATTCTTTTATGCCCGGAACTGAGAGAAGAATTCTTCTAAAATAAACTTTTCTTGGTAGTACTTACTACATAGCTACACTCATCTCTTGTAGCTACTGTTATTTACTTTGAAGCGAAGCGATGTTTTAATAATTGTAGAAGATATGTGATTGTTTTTTTTTTGGTTTCTTGATATTTACTAAAATCTGTTAAGACATCTTATAGTTTTTACAATACCAATGCTAAAGGTTGAAGTTGCCTTTTTAGTTTAGGTTATATACGCAGCCTCTTGTAGCCAAGTTGGAGCTTAGCCAAACTTAGTGAATTTATTTGTCACAATTAGGGGAAAACCAGGATATTTGCCCCAGTTTTTGAAATCACTCCATATCTCTTATAAAATAAAGTTAATTGCTTTATTTATTTAACCAGCTGGCACTTCCAGTTTTATTGACTAATTTATAAAAAGTAAAAATCTTTCACAGTATTAGCGATTTTAACAGATATCTTAATTTTGTGATATTTATCCCACTTAAAGGATAGTAGACTAATTCATATAAATCCCGTATAGGATAGATGCTCTCAAAACGAGGCAAGTATCCCTGAAAAACTTTGGTCGCATTTTGCCTTCCCATGCAATAACATAGATACTTACGACAGAGTTAACTTAGTGGTGGCTGAAAAGTATTTCAATAAATAATTGAAACAGTATACAATTCATTCCCAAAACTAGAGTTATTAAAATCGTGGCAACTATACTCCTGGGGCAACTATTCTGGTTTTACCCTAATAAGTTGCAACTTTAGAAACCCAGTTTCAATTAGGTATCGCCTATTTGTAGATTTTTTATGATATTATTTTTGTTGCTGTGTTTGTCTGTCGAGTGACTTTTGCAACGTATCAGACAAAGACAGCAACTTTGTATAAGTTATGCGTTGTGTAAATATTTATATTAAAAGTTTGTTTTTTTACAATGAACATAGAGTTGAAGTACGCTCGAATAATATACCTATGATCTTAAATTTGTTTAATCTAAAATCATTATAAATATGTTGCGTTATTTTCAAAGCCGAGGCTTTCACTGTTTCCAATTTAAATTGTAAAAAATAAAAAACCAGCTGAAGCTTGGCTAGCAAAATTCGTTCTGTCACTTTGCAATAGGCAATAGCCCTTATGCTAAGGATAACTAACTCAACGAATATCAAGAAAGCCAAAAAGTTTTAAGACCACTCACTAGGAGTTTGTGGTACTAACGGAAACTGGCAATACGGCCTTATGACTTGGACTCGAACAGATCTTGGTTCGGAATGTTGGATATTATTATGTCGATCATTAAAAGAAGTTCAATATAATTTTGAAAAACTAGCTATGTTGTTGTTATTATGAAAATTATGTTTTGAGTCTTAATTTTGGAAAATAAAATTTTCCCTAAATGAAAGTTGGGTATGAATAAGTATATTTTAAGACTTGGTATACGTCCACCTCTGCTGAACTAAATATTAGGTACATATAGATTTTTTACTAACGGTCTATAGACCGTAATTATATAAAATAATGTTTTGAAAAAATAAATTACAGAAACTTTGGCACATAATTTCCTGCTTATGTTAAGACGTCAAGACAGAAAAATAAATAATAAAACGCAAAAGAAATGCTTATATAAAACCAAATTAAATTTGCACTCTTGACAATACAGACAAGGTCGACGACCTGTTAACCTGAGCTGATTTCAAAATTTAGGTCTTTACCTATGAAATTGCCGTTTGGTATGGAAAAATTTAAACGATTTTTTTTCATGTATTTTTTATTAGTATTAATCGAAGTAATCACCCATGTAATCAATGCATCTTTGCCAACGTAGTGGAAGTTTATTGATGCCCTTCTTAAAGAAATCAGCTGGACGGGAGGCAACAAATTCTTCAAAGGCATTTTATACTGCCTCTCGGGTATTGAATATATTTTTTCCCGCCAAGAAGTTATCCAAATTCTGGAAAAAGTAGTAGTCTGTAGGCGCAAGGTCTGGTGGGTAGCGCGGATGACGGAGAGCTTCTGACCCCAGTTATTGCAAATTGGAGACCATCTGCTGTGCAGTATGACTAGTATGAGGTCGCGCGTTGTCGTGCAGGAGCAGCGGAGACGAGCGATTGACCAATGCTGGTTGGAGATGTGCCAGCTTCTCCATCATTGTATTTAGTTCTTCACAGTATACATTTGCAGTAATGCTCACCCCGTTTGGTAAGAAGCTGTGATGAATCACACCGGCGCTAGACCACCAAACAGTGACCATCACTTTTCTCGGGGTAAGTTTTCGTTTAGGGCATTGTTTAGGTGCTGAACCAGGATCCAACCAACTTGCTGAGCATTTGTGGTTATCAAACAGAATCCATTTTTCATCGCAGGTAACAATGCGGTTCAAAATTCCTTCATTTGTGTGTCTGTTGAGCAGTGCAAGGCACGTCTCGACGCGTACTTCGCGCTGGCGATCATTGAGTTCGTGGGGCGGGTGCCCCACGAACTCAATGATGATTTGTCAACAATTTGTCAAGCTTTTTTACCTTGCCAATTTGACGCAAATGGACCAATATTGTTTTGACGCTAACGTCGAAAGCTGCTGATAATTCAGCCGTAGATTTTGTATCAGCAGCTTCCACAATCGCCTTTAATTCGTCATTGTCGACCAAAGTCTTCGAACGACCGCGAGGTTAATTTTTTAGGTCGAAATTTCCAGAACAGAAGCGAGCAAACCAATAACAGGTGGTGCGTTGGTTTTTAGTGTTAGCTCCGTAAACGTCGTTGATGTTGCGTGCCGCTTGTGCCGCGTTGCTGCCACGACGGTACTCATATTCCATAATTACTCGAATTTTTAACGTATCCATGATAACGAATAAGATTGAAATGCGATGAAAATGTAACACTAATCAATAAACAAATGACTACTGTACTAATACTAAGTACTGCAGAACGGCAATTTCATAGGTAAAGACCTATTAGTTTAAATAATATCAATTTAAATCAGTTACTATAAGGTGTGTGAGGTTAATTACTATTTCAGAGGCGTAGGTAGCCCTATACATGCTTGATATTTCTTTTTTCCGAATTATCATTTTTTCTGCCTAAACTGCTTTTACAAAACTTTACACCTAATAAGTATTAGCTAATCGTTATGCGCCGGATACTGAGCTATAATAATATGTTGGTCCCAGTTTTATCTTCGTCCCACAGGGCCCATCTTTAGGCGCTGCACTGACGCACTGCGTATCGAGTTACAAATATTCTTTCTATAACCATAACCGCTATATGATTTGGAAGATTGCCAAATGGTACGTAAACAATATAGGGGCTAACTCGAACTGCCCTATGAAGTTGAAATAAAAACCATACGTGTATCATGAGCCGATTTCCGAAATATTTTTGATTACTATCCTGAGGTCAAAATGCGTTTTTAGAGAAACATTGATCTATTAAAGGCATTTACAAACATACAAGATATGCGAGAAAAACATAACCCAGTCGGATAATAAATAGGTCACCGAAATTTTCTAGGCTGACTGACTGACTGACTGGCATCTTATTATAAAAATTAATAGGGCCCTGTAACCATTTATCGGTAAAAGCCGAAAATACACGGACGTCTAACCTACGTTACATATTATATAGTAATAGGTTAGTCTGCGCGACTCGGTCGCACTTAAGTAGTGTGTTTGGGGTAATTTCGTTAAACGTCACCTGCAGGCTTAGCATGCGCACCCTAGAAACACCGAAGAATCAACATAATGACAGCTTGAAGAAACAATAATACCATTCGGAGCAAAATAGTTCCTATTGTAAGGCAGCAAGGTCGAGGCATTGTCGTTATTAGAAACAACATTTCTCTTCTTCCCGAGCATTGACAGCTAAAGTTGAAACGTTTTCTTAATTCAATGTCAAATAGTCTTGCATTAATGTCTACTACTCCACATCATGGCGCTCTTAGACAACTTTACGTTCAGTCATTTACTTGAATTTTTGTTCGTTTTTGACAGAAGATTTCCCGGCAGCCATTTTAAAAAAATGGCTTTACAGAAATGTTGACTTCCATAATTGACGACCTTGTTACCATAGATTGAAAACTATTTTGCAATGAACTCTTTGGAAAGAATATTTCTCCGGATCGCCATGCTGAGCCCGCAGCTGAGGACAGATGATGGGTATAGTCGATTTTAACGATCGATTGAAAATCGATCTTTCGAAGATTGAAAAACTCACTCAACTCAGGTCTACCAAGTGCCTACACAGGTAAAGCTGTACGATTCTGTTGTAGACCGGAGAACGGGCCTTAGGGACCCTCTACACTAGGGACATCGTACCGTACTTACATGTGGAAGCAGCCTAACGTGTTGCACGTTATGACCCGAGACTGCAGCTGTAATTTATTACTAAGTGTCACTTTGAGTGATCGGTCCATTATAAAACTGTGTAAAATTAAGTGTGGTGGCTCTCGAAAAAATATAAAAAAAATAAAAATGAGAGAGGAAAAATAGTTCTCCTTTCAAGGCTAACAAAAAGTAATAAGTTATCATTTGGACCGGATAAACTGTTTTGATTGCAGCGGTGAAATTGAATTTTGTAGCAACATTACAAAAAATATCAATTTATTTAATCCCTCACTAACATAACGTTAACGTAAAATTTTTAACGCAAATAGCAGTATGGTTTGATTTATATTGGAAATGACTGTGATAAAATAATATAATAATAAAATAAATAAAATAATTATAATATAAATAAAATAATTAAATGTGAAAAATAATATGTTTAATATTTTATGCTGAAGACAATGTCTCTATGTCCGCCCTTGCCCACATTTAAGGTTATAATTTTAAGTAATTTTATTAATTTGACTTATTTTTGAGTACGTACTTTATAATGTGAGCAATAAAGTGTTTATCTATCTATCTATCTATGTTGCGTTACAGATTGTATGATACTTTAGGAGTACAATACTTTAGTAACATGAAACCTAGCCTTAGCCTCAAGCCTACCTTTCCATGGCTAACAGAATTTTGGTCTACCCATATATATTAATATCAAGAAATACGAACGTTTCAGCTTTATCTACCTCAGTGGCTTGTCTGAATGTTAGATTAATTATTAAGTGGTTTGATTTTAATAAGATACTGGCTATCCCTGGGAAACCATAAATTATTCTAAGATAAACCTCTATTATATAGTATCCGTGTGTCTCATTTCATAAAAAGGCTATTTATATTGATTAAAGTAAATTATCATAAACATTTTGATAGATACCTACCTACTTATGGTCGCTTCCCTGTATTTATTACAGTTTATCTATTCATTATGGGTTTTGATTGGTTAATGGGTTTACGTCATCCAATCAATAGCGCTATTAATTGGTTTCTGAGACAAAAAACCATAGAATCCGGGCATATGTGCTGCAACGTCATGCGGTAACAATGACGTCACTTCATGTGTGCGTCGTCAAGTGCGTGCATATTTTAACTGATGACGTCATCAAGGAAAACGGAACAGAATACGTATAAAATCGCGAAGGAGGTGATAGATTGGTTCTATTGTGTGACGTGACGAGCACCTGACGAGATCACTCGCGTGATCTGCTGCTGATTGCTTTCCTAACCTTTCCTATTTAATTATAGATTGTGAACGTGTCGTAACTTTTTTTAATGAAACAGATTAGGTAACGAGCAGACGGATCGCTAATGGTAAGCGATTACCACCGCCCATAGACACTCTCAACACCGGAGTTACACTTGTAACTCCTCCGGTGTCGCACACTTGCGATCCTGCTCTTTAAAATCCCCAATCGCCTTTGGGCCTCCAAAAATCTCAATCACACAGCGAAACACAACGTCAGGTTTCTGTGAGGCCGTTTTACAAATGTTATTTATCCGATCAATCCGGCCCACCAGTGCAGAAATATGGATGGCTCTCCCGCGTTTAAAACAGAAACAATAACAGAAAAGTCTTTAAGATGAATGTTACTGAGGTTTATTTTCTGCTTAAGTCAACCGTAACGGGTCTTTCTATTAATGGCCAATTTTGTTTTTATGTAGTTTATTTTCTAAATAATAAAATAATGAGAATAATCATTATTTAGAAGGGCTCCTTACACTTTTATGTTTCAATAATAATAATTATAATATCTATGGACGCTTCACACCACGTCAATCTGGCCCCGTGCTAAGTATCCGAAGAACTTGTGTTACAGGTACCAGAAAACGGGAAGTATATTTAATACTTTTATAGTGTACATATATTTAAGATTTTATTATATTATACACGTATTTAATACACATCCATGACCCAGGAACACAGAAAAACTGTTTGTTCCTTCGGCGGGATTCGAATCCGCGACCCCCGGCTTGAGCACTAACGCGCTGAACCACTGAGCCACAGAGGTCGTCAAATAGATGTTAACAACTTAGTGCGTGCAAAAATAAATTCCGCAGGAACCGCACATTTTTCCACGATTAAAAGTAGCCAAAATTCGTCAAAATCGGTCCAGTACTTTCGGAGGCTATTCAACGCAAACAAACATAATATCTTCCCTCTCATTCTCCTTTATAATATAAGGATAGGATAGAGGATAGATATAGAAGGGTGTAAAATATAGAATTTAGTGCTTTTCATAAAGTATCAATATACTAAGGCGGGTCAATAAGTCCGTGACTTTTTGAATTTCTAACCTCCTTACTGAAAAAGCAAAACTACTCATGTCAACAGGCATCTGTCAGTTGACTCCTATCAAAATTTGAACTTGCTGCGTCAGTTAGTTTGTGTTTTACAGCTATCTTTATCAGACTATCCAGTAACTTAAGGAAACAATGGAAAAAAGTGAATTTCGGGTGCTTATTAAGCATTATTTTTTGCGAAAAAAACCATTACCGAGACCAAGGCTAAGCTTGATAAATACTATGGGGACTCTGCACCATCGATTTCAATGGTAAAAAAGTGGTTTACTGAATTTCGTTGTGGCCGTACAAGCACTGAAGATGCCGAACGTCCTGGACGCCCAGTTGAGGTCTCTACACCCGAAACAATCGAAAAAATTCACGATATGGTGTTGGCCGACCGAAGATTAAAAGTGCAAGAGATTGTGGAAGCCATAGGCATCTCGCATGGCTCAGTGGTTTAAATTTTAAATGATCACTTGGGCATGAGAAAGCTTTCCGCAAGATGTGTGCCGCGTTTGCTCACAGTCGACCACAAACGCAATCGTGTAACAACTTCACAGGAAGGTTTGGCGTTGTTTAATCACAATATGGAGGAGTTTTTTAACCGTGGACGGAACATGGATCCATCACAACACACCAGAGACCAAACAACAGTCAAAACAATGTGTTTCTAAGGGTGAATCGGCGCCAAAGAAGGCCAAGGTGGGTTTGTCAGCCAATAAAGTTATGGCGACTGTTTTTTGGGATGCACGTGGGATAATCCACATTGACTATCTCCAAAAGGGAAGAACAATTAATGGGGAATATTATGCCAACTTATTGGACCGCTTCAATGAGGATTTGAAAACAAAACCGACCTCATTTGGCCAAGAAAAAAGTTCTTTTTCACCAAGACAATGCAAGGGTGCACACATGTGCAGTTGCCATGGCAAAAATCCATGAATTGGGCTATGAATTGCTCCCACATCCACCCTATTCTCAAGATTTGGCTCCGAGTGACTACTTCTTGTTCCCAAACCTGAAAAAATGGCTCGGTGGAAAAAGATTTGACTCCAATGATGAAGTCATCTCGCAAACAAAGGCCTATTTTGAGGACCTCAACAAATCATATTTTTTGGAAGGGACAAAAAAATTGGAGAAGCGTTGGACAAAGTGTATAGAGCTCAAGGGGGACTACGTTGAAAAATAAAATGATTTATTTATCAAAAAATCTGTGTTTTATTCCAAAAGTCACGGACTTATTGACCCGCCCTCGTACTTACCATTCCAGTAAAAGCGTACATTGCTTTATAAGTATAAACACCTGCTGAAATTGTATAACTCCTATTAAAACTGAAAGATAAAATCAATTTAAAGTTACCTAGTTTCATATTCACAATTACCCAGAATTTTCATTAAATTTTACCGCCTCCTAAAGTTCGGAAGTAAGAATTTGACACATGCTGCCAGTTTGAGTACATAGGTTAATAAGGAAACGTTCAGCTATATAAATTCAATTTTGTGTTTTCAGAATAATAAAATAACGTAGATCTAGGACCTTATGACCACTGTGGCTCAATGGTTAGCGCGTTGGCGCTCAAGCCGGAGGTCGCGGGTTCGAATCACGTCAGGGAACAAAAAAGTTTCCTGTGTTCCTGGGTTATGGATGTGTGTTAAATACGTGTATTATATAATAAAAATCTTAAATATGTGTACCTATAGTACAAAAGTATTAAATATATTTCCGATGTCTGGTACTCGTAACACGAGTTCTTCGAGGACTTACCATGGGACAAGATTGACTTGGTGAAAGCGTCCATAGTTATTATAGGTAGTACATACCTAATACTATCTCTTAAGTGACTGCGTGGGGCAAATTATCACCCCAGTCGCATAAAACTATTTTTTTTCCAGTGAAGATACATATCGACGGCGCCTAGTTAATTTAAAAATGAAAATGCTATACAACGTAAATAAAATGCTATTTGAATATAAATTGAGCGTCCCTTTCTTAACAATATGCATTAAGTGAAAAGCTGTTAATTTACAAACCGAAGCAACAATTTTATTTATTTGTATAGATGTATATATGTAGGTACTATTTAAGATCTTTGGTTATAATAATTTGTTTCTTTTGATTGATTGAATTTAGTATTATTTTAGTTTTCACAGCATTTGGCAGATGATCATTGTGTAATGATAGAAGCCTTTATTCAGATCTGATTACTTACAATTTACGATCATTGTATACATAAATTATTATCTTCCATGGTCTTTACATTCTGTAAACCTGTTTTAAAACAATTAGGGTTTTGTAATGTAAGCACTACAAAACAACTTTGACGGCTAAATAAACATCAGCAAGCCCCTAGTTCGTTTGATTTATGATAAGTATATTTTAAACGCTACCCATTATTTCTAAGAATATTAGCAGCCTTAAATTCTCTGTACATTAAACTCTAAAGCTTCCTTAATTTCTCTATTTTTAGTGAATTCTAAATCCAATAGGATTTAGAATATGGTATAATAATACCATTATACGTGGTAAATGGCGATTTATTAGTTTATACATCCTTTTAAACCTTACATCATTTTAAATACAAAAAGTTTCCTTTTGTTTTCAAAACTGTGGGCCTAGCAGAAATATTTGACAGCTGCGTAAACGTAACGTTATCGAATAAAAATTGTATGTAAGTCTATCAAAATCGTGACAGCGCCCATGCAAGGGCCATGCGCCAATGAAGTTTATAAAAACATTCTCAGTAGACCAATTTCTAAAATTCCTTAACTGACCCTACACGTCAATTTAATAAGGTCCTACTAATATTATAAATGTAAAAATTTATGTGGTACATCCACATGTACAGATGGATGGATGTTTATTACTCTTTCACGCAAAAACTACTGAACGGACTTTGATTAAATGTATGGTATTAGTTTAAGCTCTGGATTAAAACTTAGGCTACGTTCTATCTCGAAAAAGTGCAGTGTTCTCGTGGGATACTCTGTTTACCCGGGCGGAGATGCGTGCAAAAACTAGTTTTTCTATAAGTTCCCAATATTCATAGTAACAGCGGGACTCAGAAATTCAGAGGAATATTCACACTGCATTGTAACAACCGTATCTTCATCGCTTCTCTTTTTACCCGACTACGGCGAAGCTAAAAGGAAGGGTAATGATTTTGGCAGTCTTTGTATGTATGTATGATTGTTCCACCGTAGCGCTTAAACTACTGGTCCGATTTTAATGAATTTGGTGTCAATGGATTCCATATAATAGACCGTGTAACATAGGCTATATAATTTAGTAGGTAACGTAACGTAGTCGGGTTATAAGTCTTTTATAAAAATTGTAGTTATTACTTTGTACTTCGCACATAATCCTACTAAATATGAAAGTTTGTGAGGATGGATGGATGTTTGTTACTCTTTCACGCAAAAACTACTGAACGGATTTTGATGAAATTTGGTATGGTAGTATTTTAGGCACTGGATTAAAACATAGGCTACTTTTTATCCCGGAAAAGTACAGTGTTCCCGCGGGCTACTCGATAGTATATTTACGCGGACGGAGCCGCGGTAAACAGCTTGTAATATTATATAATACGAGTCTACTTCACGGTTGAGTACGCAGATGTGCTCCTGTTCCCTTAATATTAAGTTTAATATGCTCTGTTCTCTATGTAGAGATTATTTTTTTCATAGATTTAATATATAAGATTTCAAAGGCTAACTGACAAACATTAAATATTACATGGGCATGTCTTTAATATCTCTGCATGTGAATATTTATTGAAGTGAAACCTCTTTAGCAGCGTTGAGAGTGAAATTTCAAGGTACGTGATCTTGACACGATTTTGTATATAACGCCACATGTTGAAAGCTACTAACACTTCTTACATAATGTATGCATCAATTGTGGGAATAATGGAAGCCCCAAAGGGAGATCTCCGATCGAGCAAGGTGGTATGCCCGGTCTGGCCGAAGCTCGCTTGTAAGCATTTCAAATGTTGTATATTATAATAGGTCTTTACTTATGAAATTGCCGTTCTGTAGTACTGGCCATTTCAAATCAAATTAATTGTTGTTATCCTATAAATTAATTATAATTTCAAATTAATTTTATTTTAAAAACATGGAATTCTTTTTCCAAAAGAAGTCATTAGTTTATTGATTAGTGTTACATTTTCATCGCATTTCAATCTTTTTCGTCATTACGGATACGTTAAAAAGTCGAGTAATTATGAAATATGAGTACCGTCGTGGCAGCAACGCGGCACAAGCGGCACGCAACATCAACGACGTTTACGGAGCTAATACTACAAACTAACGCACCACCTGTTATTGGTTTGCTCGCTTCCGTTCTGGAAATTTCGACCTGAAAAATGAACCTCGCGGTCGTCCGAAGACTTTGGTCGACAATGACGAATTAAAGCCGATTGTGGAAGCTGATGATACACAATCTACGGCTGAATTAGCAGCAGCTTTCGACGTTAGCGTCAAAACAATATTGGTCCATTTACGTCAAATTGGCAAGGTAAAAAAGCTTGACAAATGGAAGCCCCACGAACTCAATGATCGCCAGCGCTAAGTACGCGTCGAGACGTGCCTTGTACTGCTCAACAGACACACCAATGAAGGAATTTTGAACCGCATTGTTACCTGCGATGAAAAATGGATTCTGTTTGATAATCGCAAGCGCTTAGCAAGTTGGTTGGATCCTTGTTCAGCACATAAACAATTCCCTAAACGAAAACTTACCCCTAGAAAAGTGATGGTCACTGTTTGGTGGTCTAGCGCCGGTGTGATTCATCACAGTTTCTTACCAAACGGGGTGAGCATTACTGCAGATGTGTACTGTGAAGAACTGAACAAAATGATGGAGAAGCTGGCACATCTCCAACCAGCATTGGTCAATCACTCGTCTCCGCTGCTCCTGCACGACAACGCGCGACCTCATACTGCACAGCAGACGGTCTCCAAGTTGCAAGATCTGGGGTTGGAAGCTCTCCGTCATCCGCCCTACTCACCAGACCTTGCGCCTACAGACTACTACTTTTTCCAGAATTTGGATAACTTCTTGGCGGGAAAAAAATTCAATACCTGAGAGGCAGTACAAAATGCCTTTGAAGAATTTGTTGCTCCCGTCCAGCTGATTTCTTTAAGAAGGGCATCAATAAACTGTCACTGCGTTGGCAAAGATGCATTGATTGCTTGGGTGATTACTTCGATTAATACAAATAAAAATACATGAAAAAAATTCGTTTAAATTTTTTCATACAAAAAGGGCAATTTCATAGGTAAAGACCTAATATTAATAATAATAATAATAATAATAATAATAATAATAATAATAATAATAATAATAATAATAATAATAATAATTTTATTGGTGCGAAAAAGCGGATTGTAGTTGGTACAAATTAACTTACAGCTAGGCACAATTTTACATACAATCCAGTCACTGTGGGTGAAGTTCTGTTACCCTTGATAGGTTGATAAACCTGTAGTAAGGGTTAACAGTCCCTATCCCTCTGGATATTACATAGCAATTTCACTGAAGTTACTGTTTACGGGGGTTCTCCTTGGTCATGGTTAACAATATGACTGTTATAATTATAATGTTATTAGGTAGTGCATGCATGCATGTGTGTGTGTGTATTGTGTGTGTGTGTGTGTGTGTGTGTGTGTGTGTGTGTGTGTGTATGTGAGTGAGTGAGTGAGTGAGTGACTGTATGTGTATGTTATGTGTATGTGTATGTTATGGCATGAAATGTTCCGTTTCATCATAGGATTTATTTTGAAGGTAAGATTGGATTAACTTTTTGCAGGTGAAATATGACGACTCGTATATTGGCAGACTTCGGTTAATTTTATTGTAGAGATATGGGCCTAGAAAGTAAAAGAATCGTTTTGTAAAAGACAAACTCGGTTTGGGAATTTGGCATATTTTGTCCTTACGACGTCTCGTAATCGTGATGAAAGGGATGTTTAGGTGTTGCCGGAAGACCGTATTGAGGATAAATAATTGCCGAATATTCAGCACATTACAACTTACGTATAATACTGAGGTTGAGAATCTAATTGGGCGAAAAGTTGCAACCTTTAAAACTGCTCTGTGGGCAATTTCAAGTGGCTTCAAGACATTTTTTGAGGCTCCACCCCAGCAGGAGATACAGTAGGTAATGACGGGCAAACATAAGGCGTAATAGACTTTACGTATTATAGCTTGGTTTGCAATATGTCGTAGATTTTTAAGTATATAAATATATCACCGAGCTGTGAAAACTTCGAAAGCGCGATTCAGGTTCGTGGTGCTAATTGGTACACCACATGTTTTGGCCACATGGATGTTTGTTACTCTTTCAGGCAATAACTACTGATAGAATTTTTCTGAAATTAAGTATGTTAGTAGTTTAGACTCTAAATTAATACAAAGTCTACTTTCTATCGCAGATACATGTATGGTTCCCGGGAGGTTTCGTTTGGACGTGAGAAGTCGCGATAACATCTTGTATTATTATAATTATGTCATACATAATGCATTTCGTACATACTGTATAATATTGTACATAAATTAATATACAATACACAATTAAATTATGGTAATACACAAGCTACGGCGCGCCGCTATTTTCCACTCTATTATCAACTTACGCCGATAGGATTAATAATTATGTTTGCCAGATAATGATATAACGTTTCATAGCTTTCTATTAGGAAAATCTAACTATATCAACCTTGGTATGGCACTATTTTAACAGAAAAATAATTAATACAACATAATAATCTAATATTATGTATTAACTTCTGCGATATAATAACTTTTATTATTACTAGCTGGTGCCGGCAGCTTCCTTTGCGGAGAACTAACGGAAACGGAACCCTATTTTTTAAAACGGAATCCTCAAATTAAATTAGCCTAAGTTAATCCTTATAACATCAGCTTTCTGCCTGTGAAAGTCCCGTCAAAATCAGTCTAGCCGTTTCAGAGATTAGCCAGAACAAACAGCCAAACAGACAGCTGATAGTCAGTCAGGCATACGGACAGACAGAAATTTTATAAATCGTTTTTTTTATTGCAAGTATACATGCGCTTAGTGAAAAGCTGTCAATTTAAAATTACAATCAGACACTTCAATTTTTTTAATTCGTACAGATAGAATAAAAACATTTTAATGCTCTTATATAGAGACTTAGTAGAAGTATATTGTATTTGCGCAGTAAGTACTTTAGATAGCCGAAATATAAAGTGGGAACTTTTAAATATATTAACGATTTCCAAACGTGATATTCTGTAATTGGCTGTATAATGCTACTATTCGTATTTATTGTCAATTTTCGTTGTTGAATCTCCTGTGATTAAATATATATTTAAATAAAATAAATAACGATTCCAATAAAACCAAAAATATCTGCGTACCGACTACATACCACTCTGCGGTCGACACTCACAAACGAAAACTCACCAACAATAAGTCCAAAGTAACAATTATGTTCAATTATTGGAATTAACGACTTCACGAAGACGTGACGCTAAGCGCGTGTTTGTTGTGCATAAAATATTTCCCTTTTACATATTCTATTTTTACGACGCCTTGCATACGTTACATAACGTCCAATTTATTTTATTACTTCATTTGTGTCAAAGGAAAACAGTCTCTACTTTCATAATATTAATTTGTTAAGTGTAAATTAAGGTTTTATGTCCTTTGGCCTGGTCTTATTAGAAATAGGTAAATAGTAGATAATACTAATAACGTTTAAGACAATCTAATCTAATGCAATAAAATAAGCTGGAAAAGTGTTCTTTTTCTGACTTGGTACTTATCTATTATATTCCTGAATACAGGTGTATTCAGGAATATGATAGATAATCGACATAGTATAATGTAATGTTTAATTATTGTATATTGTTTTATATGTACGTATAGTAAAACTAGCTTTAGCGCGCGGCTTCGTCCGCGTGGATCCCCAGTGCACCCCCGTAGGGTATGTATTTCTAAAACACACTTTTAAACGGATCTCTACGTCATAATAACTATTTGAGTGCTAAAATTCAGCGCCATCCGACCAGTTGTTAATATATCACTATACTAACTTTGAACCCCCATTACACCCATTTTGGGTACGTAGGTATTTAAAAAAACTATAAAATATATACTCAATAATTTGTATTTATTTCTCTGGATACTAAAATTCATGGAAATCGGGACAGATTTTAAACATTTTTCATACAAACTTTCAACCCTTATTTTACACCCTCGGAGGGTGAATTTTAACCAACAATGAAATACATAATTAATTAAATGTATTTAAGAGTACGAGTTTAAAGTTTCATCATAATCAGTCCAGATTTAAAGATTTTCCATACAAACTTTCAACCCCTATCGTGCCCTTTAAGGGTGGAATTTTTCAAAATATTATCTTAGCGCGCGTCTACATTGAAAATAAAAGCTACTGCCCAATTTCACGTTCCTACTATTGGCGGTTACGGCTGTGTGAGCGTAAATATTCGGAATATCCACAGGCTACATAAAAGAGCACAGAAAATGATTTTCGGACCTTCAGACCTAATTGGGAAACTTTTCTGAACTTACAAATAGAAAAAGCATTTTCTTTATAAAAGAACCTTAAAAGGGATCAGGGGTCCCTATAAAATGTATATTCTATTATAATTTTCTTTATCTTAAATCAATATAGAATCAGTACATTGTATCTATTGTTAAGTATTTATCTTTACGACAAGTGATTACTTATATTATTTTAAAGTTTAAAATTGTAAGGACCATTGCAGTTTAAAATAGCTAAGAAAGAGATGATGGACCATAAACTTTGATGCAAGCGTCTTTGTTGCTAAAAAGAAGGAGTTTTCTATGTGCGCACTTCACTTTTATACGATCAGTTTTTGTCATGTCTTGTAACTATTTGGTAATATAAAATTGAATTACCTGGGTAACCGAGTTTTATATATATATATATATATATATATATATAGTTTCCGTAGCGCAGATTCCAAAGGGTAAGATTGTCTTGTTTAAAATATAAGATATGATTTAAACGTAACGCGACGTGGCGCGATTCTGTGCTTATAATTTTGAAATTTTATTTTTATAATGTCAAAAAAATGTTTGCCGTTGTAAAGATATCACAATATTATAATACCTTAGTATGTATAATATGTATATTTTGCTACTAATTTACCCAACTGAGACAACAGAAGGGGGATTATGTTTTTCAAGTATAATTATGTATGTAAATGTGTATGTATGTATATTTATTTGGCACGCTCTAGACTTTAAAGTCTCAAAGGCTTGTCGCATTTAAGCTTGAGAGATATCATTAGATTTGTCTTTCGCCCGAAATTAATAACGTATCTAAAATCTTAGATTGACTTCAATCAGAGATTCTCAAACAAAAATTGACGTAAATTGAAGTGAAGTTAATCCTAGGATCGTTGAAATGTATTAAAATCTTGATCTCAGATAGCTAAAATGAGATTAAGATTGATTATTAATTTCGGGCGTTAGTCGTGAGAGTGACATTGGGTACATGAAACTAATGGAGTCGGATTTTTGCTTTTGGAACGAAGTTCCTTATGGCGCGTTGCGATATTGAGGCTAGGCGGATTATATTGGCACGACACTTTTTGCCACTCGAAATCACAATGTAATAACGACTATTGAATGAATGATACAAAAAACGACCTTATCACCTTGGCAATAATGTAGAATTTTGTAACTACACATTGTGACTGTTATGACTGTTACATATTGTGACTAGCTAGCCGAGCGCTTGATGTTATTACTCAGTACGGAGCCGGACTTCGCGGCGGCAACACTGCGAGCAGCAAGCAACCCCTGTCCCTACCTAAGGCGCTAGTTCCGCGCGCACTATATATACTTAGTTCAACTATTTGTTTTGTATAATATAATATATTATATCTATACAGATAAACAAAATTGAAGTGTCTGTTTGTAATTTCAAATTAACAGCTTTTATTTTCAATTAATGCATTTAAAATTATGATCAGTAGTATCAGTCATATATATATATATATATATATATATATATATATATATATATATATATATATCTTCCAAAATAGGCTTCAATTCTTCATTATCAACTATAAATTTATATTATAATATAATATATATTATAACTTAACTTCGTTCCATCCGGGTGTCCCTTGACACCTCTCAAGTTTTTTTTTAAATATTAAGGTTAATATTCTTGTATTACTGGAAGCTAGCTGAGAGCTAGAAGAGAGTGTATCAGCACTGCACACAAACTTGCGTACTTGGGCGTAATTATCCCTACTGCCAACTAGCCGGCTTAACCGAAACAGGCCACCGTAACGGAAATTGGTTAGGGTCATTTGGGCCGTGACCTTCTCTTGACCAATATCCAGAAAATATGACACCGACAAAAATTATAGTTCCCCTAACTTTTAGAGTCAGTCCACATCGAAACGAGACGATAAGAGAGATAAGCTGCATTTTGCAATTAGTCATCAAATTGATCTTTATTCAGTAGAAAAGAAGATGCACGCTTCATTGCAAAGAGCGGCGCCGCGCATGCAGAGCGGTCTAGTTTGACATTCGAACCCTTGCAATTAAACGTGTAGTAATAAAGTTATATTTTGAATCGCTATCTTAATAATGCACGCCGCACATCCTCTCGTTTAAGTGTGAACTGACGTTAAAAGGGCTTAGCGCGTCGCGATAATAAGCAAAGCGATTGGCTTCCTATTGAATTACTACAGCGAGACATGTACGATCATAACTGTTACAGCCATTTCAATTAGCGATGAAAGGGCTTATGCACTTGGTTTTGTATAATATTATCTCTAGAAAAAGTGTTATACATTTAAGAAATGTGTTGTTTTTTACAGTTGTTTTGACAAATGAGTATGGACTGACACTTCTTTACAAATGTTTTGTGCAATAAATTCAGACACTGACCAAATATAATAAACCTTATTTCCAGCAAAGCACGTAAAAATTTGAAGGATGCTTTTATGCTTTTTCCAAATCAATCTTTAATATTCGCAAAAGGATACCTAAATCAAAAAATCGTTTTAACAACCTCTCAATGTTTTAAAATACCTATCTAATGATACCCCCCGCACAATGGGGTAGACAAGAGAAAAAAAATCATCCCAACTTTACGTGTAGCCAAAAAAAAAATTTTTTCGAGATTTTATCGACATAGTAAATGCACATATCCACGAAAAGATTATTTTTACTAGCACTTACCATTTGGACGGTAAGCCAAAAACGGACGGACGGACATGAAGAAACCATAAGGGTTTCTGAGATCTAAACTACATAACCCTAAAAATATAACTTTTATAATATTATAAAACCGATTTTTAAATTAAAAATTAGGTACTTACTCCATTTGTGACAATTGTTCGTTTTGTATACTTTGGTTTAATTTGGTCGCAAAATCGACCGTAAAACAGCCAATTTATGTCAAATTTGTAAACGCGTCCTTATGTTTAACAACAAAAATCAGTTTTGAGACATTCAAAACTTCTATCAATTCAACTTGGTGATGGTGATAAACTTCAAAAATAAATACTAATAATTACTTGCTACTTATAGATTTTAGAGAACTTGTCGTGTTTAAAAAAATAAAACAGTTTGAAGTTGCCCTTATAAAAAACGAATCACAGAGTTTATTAAGCTTATCTACCAATCTCTTCCACTCCGCGGGAATTGAAAAATCTCCTCATTTTTACCGCCCAAACCGTCTATTTAGGTCGCCTACTAATTTTATTTATATATATATATACATGCTCTTTGAAGTGAATTTTTTGTTTTATTTCGAAAAAGTATAAGTGTGCATACATGGCATCGTACTTTTTTGATGTGTAGAAATTTATTATGAACTAGAGTTTCTGTGACTTTTGATGTCTCATGACATAATAATACCTAGATACAAGATCAGTCATACTATTTATAGTTATTCATCTGAGGTCATTCTTAATAAGAGTATACCTCACAAAGTATTTCTTGTTGACGACCTCTGTGGCTTACCGTCAGTTCACATCGCAACGCGGCTCGACAAGCCGCAACGAAACGATATATGTATGATATTTAGTATATTTTTTACTTCATAAAGATTGCTCAGACTTCAATCTTGTGATTTTTTAGTTCGTTATGATGATAACGTCTACGTAAACATGTTTGTTTTAGTACTCTGAGTGAGACATCAACAGAGGGTTTCATTAAGACGCCGCGCTATTTTAAAAATTCAGATTAGGTGAGCCGTAAAGAACCATGAAATGTACACAAAGCTAGCTTCACACAGAACGCGATTTTAGTAACTCCGTTTGTAATCGTGCCATATTTTCAGTGTACCTACGTATCGGGCTCTAAAACCAAAAATAGCTACATAATAACTATCTTCGTTTGTGTTGATCTGAATTATAAAACATTACAGGTCTTACTGCTAGTTTTGTCTGTTTGTAAAAAAAAATAAAAAAAAATAACAAAGTGTATCATCAAATTTTGCACCGCCGATGAGATTCAGAAAAATACTAGGTAATTATCCGAAAATTTCTAAAAACCTCAAACCTAATATAAGGTGATTATGAAAATAAATTGGTTCAATCAGTAGATACTAAAAAAGTTAGGTACGAAGGCTCATCGTTACGGTTCCTGTGCAACCAGCTTGCAAACAGAAAAGTAGTATTCCGGCGTCAATCCATACGTAGATCGACGTATTTACGTCACGTTTCCACAGAAGTGCGACTGCGAATGACATGTTTACGCCTCTTATCTACCACCGCTGATTTATGGCAACCCATTGACACTTATAAAGTGGTACAACAGACTATTTACACTGTACGTTCGAATAAAACAGTGGAATCTTTCTCCCAAAATTTATTGTGGGCCTGTGTGGGCCGTGGGCCTCAATCTTATGAGAGTAATTTTTCGAAATCTTTTGAATTAATTGAGATGTCAAGATAAATGTTTTGAATCTTTTCTAAAAAGTGAGTTCATATTGAAATTGAAAAAATTAAATAGTAAATTATTATTTATAATTGCTATACATTCGGCAAAAAATAGATACACGTCATATTTTTTATAAATTAATAGCTTATAGAGCTATTAGAGCTCTGTACCGTGTGTGATAAAGGTCTAATTCTACTTGGATTTTTAACATATAATCACAAGCCAAAAACTATATACCGACTACGAAAATAATAAAGGCTAATAATATTATATTACCCTGTATTAATTTATTAACACCTCGTTCATTAAAATTACAGTTTAGGCGCTGCGATGGAACATACACACATAGATAGGCTGCCAAAATCATTACCCTTCTTTTTGGAGTTTACTCCTTAAGAATCGATTTTCATATAAGGCCCCCGGTATGAAAAAAATATGAGGTGTAAAATCTACTGAACGAATGACCTCGTTACGTTTTCGTGCGCAACCTATTCTGCGCACCTATCACTTTTTTTTACATGGCGCGAATTTTTGAACTCAAATCGATCACTAAAGTTTTTGTTCCTTCTGAGGGACGTGTTTTACTTTTTAGAGTAAACTCCAGTCGTGCGTCGGAGCTTACACACACTTTTTTATATTTTACTATCTTACTCACGACTTACTCTTTTTTAATAAATTACCATAGCCCTTTAAAGTGAATAGAGCTCAAAAAATTGTTAAGATTACTTTTTAATTTCTTTACAAAATTTGGAAGATTCAAATCCTGACATCTTTTTAAACGAATTCATTTCTTTGCAAACTTTTCGGAACTTTCATTTATTGAGCCAGTTCAAATACTCAGTCATTAAACATTCTAAAAGCGGCGCCATTTTCTTTTTATAAGAAGTATCATGATTATTGTTCTTTGGTCGAGATGGTTCGTTCTATTGTTACCTTATTTACGTTTTTACCCACTGCTTAAAATAATTTTTATTCACATTTCCATTTCCCGTAATTATTGTAATTCAGATCATGGAGAAGGGAGATAATTTGTTAAATCATATTTTATATTATGACCACTAGCTGACCCGCACCCACTTCTTTAATTAAACATTTTACTTGTGTGATGAAATTATTTATGTATATTAAGCTAAATTCTCCGTCGCGCAATTGAACGCCACATTCTCGAAAATGAAATTGGTCGAAATATTCGGCGATGTAGAGCTGAAATATTCGGCGATGTTCCCGAAAGTTCCGTGATGTATGGTGAGTCTGGTTGGACCGTGGCGTGTGGTGGTCGCATTGCAGCACCGGCGCGGAGCCTCCGACAGACGCGCTGATAACGCCCCGCCGATAGCACGTGCTGAATATCGCTGAAACGCGTGTCAACGCCGCGTAACGCGTGCGGTTACTATTGACAGCTATGTGACAGTTTGTGAGTGTTCTGTGACTTTTGGTAATTTTTTAATAACTTGATAATTTTGATTAACTTTCAATTGCTCAACTTTGGGATTTATATTTTGTTGAAAAAAAAACAATCAAAATAAACATTAATTCTTCGTTTATTATTATGTCTTCTAAAAACAAGAGGCTTATTGTGATTATAAATTTATTTATTTTACATACCTATGCAGTACTAGGTGGTACACACTTTGATAAATTAAATGTGAAACACGTTGACATAAAAAATAAGGTTTTAATTAAAAGCTTCATAATACTAATCTATATTATAAAATTTGTAAAACCAACTCATTTTTTGCGAAGCATACAAACTGGTAACTTGACAGAGCCGTTATATATACATAAGATTAGGGAGCCCTAATCATATATTTCCTACATTTTACTAAGGTTAAATTTATATTTTAAAATTAAGGTTAGACATTTTGAATAAGGAGCTGATAGGAATCTTAATATGGACCCTTCACCAGTTAAGTAGGTAGCATAAACACATTTGCGTAGGTAAATTATCCTTATCGATATCTGTAACGAGAAAAAGTATTGAATAATGCGTAAAGTATTTATATTTGAAAGCAAAATAATATGGCAGTTGTATACGAAAAAATAATTTGTAATGTTAGTTATTGAAGAATTAAACGCTAGCCAAAAATAACCGTCAAGAAAAGTCTAGTCTGCTGTGTTAGACAAGAAACACTTTTTCATTCAGACACAAAGTTATGTGAGCTGACAATGAAACAATGCAAACTTTGGTGGACAAAACAGAGGAAGCGAACTTAAAAAACATACAGAGATTAATTATATTAAATTCTGGTAATTATTTATTTATTTAACACTAGATGATGGCCGCGACTTCGTTTGCGTTTAAAGAAATCCCGTGGGAACCATTTATTTGCTGCGATTAAAAAGTAGCTTGGGTGTTATTTCAGAGATTAAACTACTACCATACCAAATTTCATAAAAACCCGTTTAGTAGTTGCGTAAAAGCCATTCCTTTCAAGCACCCATTCAATCAAACTTTCGCATTTTTAATATTAGTAAGGGTATAGTATTAAGATTAAAACATTTATATTGTCTACGCCGCGCTGGCTTTCGCCTGCGGCTTTGCTTACGCTTAAATAATAATATGCATGAAATATAATCCATACAAAATATTACTAACCTTCCTCTTGAATCGATGCGTTTTTAAATTCTAGTCGAAAAAGAAAAATACTCTCTTTTATATCGCCTTTTCTGAAAAAAGTTCTCCGTGAAATGTTCCATTATTTACACTTTGTATCCAACCTTTTCATCAAATTACATAAAATGCCTCAGGTAATCGTCACATCAATATTTAACGAAAGGAACGAATACATTTGACACTAGTGTACAGATGACAGAAAAAGGGTTTTAGGCTTTAATGTAGTATGTGTGTCATGTGTCGTAGGATTTACTTTTACCTATTTCTTACAATTTACTATTCCATTGTACTCAATAATAGGAACTTTGAAATAACTTAAGAAAGTGTTAAATAATACTTGATTTACAGCTCTTCACTTTTAATTCCGTACGTAACTTATTTTAGGCACTCAATCGATTTTAAATTTCGTTTGCTATACTAGATATGCTAATTATTATGCTGCTGTAAGAAAAAATCTTAAACTAGTGAACCGGCAGGTAAAACTATTTACTTAGTAGGTATGACTACTGATTAAAAAAACTATCCTCTTATTTGTTTATTTTTTTATAAATAAATAGCGTCCGTCGGCTTATAATCATTTGCCAGTGTCAAGTTAAAAAGGCGGAAAATATAATTTTAGTTTAAATTTTCAACACCGTATTTCTATATCCAAAAATAAAAATGGCTAAAGTCTAGTCAAAGTCCAATTAAATAGTCAGTGCAGTTAATGAGTCAAGTCAGTCGATTCAGAAAAGTAATAAAAGCTTTCTGAAAGTTTGTAGGGAGTTTTGGAGAGAACACAATTTTTTTGTAGTAATATCACTTTTCCACACTTGTGCACATCAACCAATATCTAATGGCTAATATTCTACCAATATTACACATTATGAACCGAATTAACACACATTTTGGAGGAAATACAAAAACAACAATTTCGCACATTGACATTCTCCGCAAAACTCCTATTTATTAATTAATTAATGTTTAATGCCCATTAAACAACATTCTAAATAACCATTCCTACGGACAGGTTTTTGGGCGTTTATAGATAGAAATTTGGCTACTAAGCGATATTTGCACACGTTATTAATGTTTATCCAGCGAGGGCCCCGAATAAATATTTGTTATTTCGGCTTTTGTTATCTAATTTCTGACGCCTTCGTCAGCAAGAATTAGATAATAATTAATTGGTTATTTGGTAAAAGCGTTACATTCACAGAAATATGTTACCAAAATATGTACCTACTAAGTACCTACTATAAAAGCTATGAGTACCTTCGTTCGTACCTTCACAATAACATTTGTATCGCAATAAAGTACTTACAAGTATTACTTATAATATTATAGTAATTACTTATAATGCAACAAAGCTTGGTAGGTACCCTCAAGCCAAGTAAATCTGAACAAAAAATATCCATAGATTATTATTTACACAGATTTTGGTGAAATCTTATATACAGAATGTCCCAGAAATTATGTTTATGTTCAGTTTTTTGGATAGCAGTCCTTGGGCTATCCAAATCACCTCGTCCCCCATGTATGTTCTACGGAAAATTTTCGACCTGAACAATTTTGAACATTTTTTTATAATAACAAAGACTTTTAAAAGTTATTTTGTTTGTATTAGTATTCTTTATCTCGCTAAAACTCGAGAACGGCTGGATCGATTTGTCTAATTTAGATCTTATCATAACTGTGGTAGTTTATGGAAGGTTTAAACGGTGAGTAAATCGAAAAATTGTGTGGAAAATACTAAAAACGGCGATTGAATTTCATACTAACAGTTCCTACCTGTCATAATATATTATTTGCCAATCGTTTCATCGTTACGGGTCTCCAGTGTCACTTGACTGTCAAATATTTATTTATGCGGGTTGGATTGCAAAACAGTTATATTTCAGTGTATGTTGTTAGGTTTCTACCTAAGTAGGTAGGTGTAGATATGTAGATGTTTGTGTAGGTGTAAATGTAGTTATTTAACTATTGCACTTCATAGTTATGACAGAACCACGGGACAGCTAGTATATTAAAATATTATCGAAACGATTAACTTAAGTACCAATAGCAGCGTTATGCAAATTAATGTTCATATTAAATCCAAACTAAGTGCGACCCTCGTGCATGCTTGATTTAGGCTACGAGAAACGTTTTTAGACTGGCCATTAAACAACCTTACATAAATCGGCAATATTTTATTTTGGCGAGTGGCACAAAGCTTAATTATATTATTAGTTATGTAACTAGTTTTACTACCATTATTTTAATAATACAAAGTTTGTATTTTTTATGGCTAACATTTTTATTAATTATTTCAGATTCGCTAGCTTCTGGCCGCGGCTCTACCCCCGTAAATACAGTATCCCACAGGAACACTTTCCTTTTTTGCTATAAAAAATACAAACTACCTTTGCTTTGTTTGCATAACGCTGCTATAGGTACTTAAGTTAATTGTTTGGATAATATTTATATTTATATATATATATATATATATATATATATATATAAAATGGATTTCAATTCCAATGTCTCGCTAAAACTCGAAAACGGCTAGACCGATTTGGCTTATTTTAGTCTTGAAATAATTGTGAAAGTTCAGGAAAGGTTTAAACGGTGAGAAATATAGGAAAAGGTGTCGTTGTAGGAGTGGGCGTAGTTGTAATGTAGATGTAGCTGTAGATGAGTTACTTTTTTATTCCAGTTCATAGTTAAGACATAACAACGTGTGTCGGGACAGCTAGTATGACATAAAATTATTATATTTTTTTAACGTTAAACGTTATATTTCTACACAACATTATATTGGCGTTCTTATAATATGACAAGCTGACGGAATACCCTTTGGCAAAGAGATAGTCCAATTATATTTTCGGATTTTTCTCTATCTCTCATTGTATCAAATATGGAATATTACATTCAAACAGTAATTGGATGTGGTTAAATCCATCTTGACTCATCTTCAATTTGAGTTTGTTTCAGAATCAGATTGGATATCTTAAATTTTTCTCAAACATTTATTTTATGTCAAAATGAAATGCAAAGTCATAATATAGTGAACATATTGAAAGCGCATTTTGTATTCTTAAAAAATAAAATTATGTCTGTTTGTAATTTTACATAAATTGCATATGATAATATTATATAATATTATACAGTAGGTACCTACAGCAAAAAATCAAATTTTTAAAGTTTTGTCTGTCTGTCAGTTTGCTCCGACTAATCTTCGAAACGGCTGGACCGATTTTGACCGGAATTTCACCGGCAGATAACTGATGTTATGAGGAGTAACTTTTTATCTTAGGGTTTATTTGAACACAGCTTAAGCGTCACTGGTCAATTTTGTTTATAGTAGTTTAATATAAAAATAAAATAGTGTTTGTAGTAGTTTAATCTCTGAATTAAAACAGGATACATTTTATCTCAAAAAAGTACATGTGCCTGTGGGATACTGTAATTACGCGGGCGGAGCCGTGGGCAATAGCTAGTAGTAAATAAGTACTATTATAGTATTCGTCTATACTAGTACTTATTTACTACTAGTCGATATTTAGTACTAGTATAATAGTAGTAAATATCGACGCAAATCATTTGCATACATTTGCAAGGAACACCGCACACAATCGCCAGCCCTTGAATAAAAACAAGGGAAGTAAGGGTAGAGCAGAAATTTTATCTTTCAGACAATAAAGAATTTTTAATACAACTTGTGTAGATGTTATGAACAAAATTTCTACGTACAAGAGGGCCACCACATTTTTATCTCGTTGCAAATCATATCGTGCGTAGTTATATTTGAAAAAATATGTCTTAAATATTAATAAATTCTTGAATTAACGTAATGTAAAATAAAAGGATTGTGGTGTGGTTTTATGAAACCACGGTAAAAGTGAAACTTAATAACAAAATAGCGTGGAGCACTGGCACAAATGAGTACTAGTCTATACACTACACGGTCAGCTGATGCGAACTATAGGCGCCGCCATATTGGCCTCGGCTGCTCTGACGAGCGCCTTTCACTTTATCCCTACTCCGCGGCCGACCGTCACGCGACATGCAACACACAGACGAAAAAAAAGTAGTTTTAAAGTTTTACTTTAAAAGCGGCCAATTGCGAGATGAAATTTCGCACGTAGGGTTTAAATATTTAGTTTTACTCTGAGCAAGTAAACTACTTATGTACTCAGAGTAAAACTACATATAGTATTTGTTGTTATAGCAGAAACAGAAATACGTCGTCTGTGAAAATCAGCTATCGCGGTTAAGGACAGCCTGGCGACAGATACAGAAGAGAGACGGACGGACAGACGGACAGACAGACATCAAAGTCTCAGTAATAGTGACTTTTACCATGCGGGTACGGAACCCTAAAGAGGCATTTAATGTTAATATGTTAGTATATGTGATATTTTGACCTACCTATATTATGCTTAATATAAGTAAATATGACTTGGTTTTCTATGCTACCTTTAAGTAGTAACAAATTTAAGAGGTGTAAAAATCTACATGGAATTTCACAATTACTAAATATAGAACGACTCTACTTTCGGATTTATATTTGTACAGACAATAATTAACGGATATAGGAACATGTGCCTTGGGAAAGGCTATATAAAACTTTATTAATTGGAAGAGCTTCCCCTAATACGATAAGAAATAGAAGTAATTCTCTTCGAATAAAGTATTTAAGAGCGACCTACCTACCTTATCCTACCTACCCTATTATTTATCAATTAGGGGTCCTTTCATCCGTCTTTAGTTTAGATAATCTAAATTGCTTTTTATACGTTTTTTAATAGTTATGACTTTGTAACTTTTGGCTATGGTAGTTTATTTTGGAACAAATTATTATTTACTGTCGCTTTGAGAGAGAGAGAGAGAGAGAGACGTATTTTAAAACGATAGCTTAAGCCCGTGAATTCGTTCGCGTTAAACGTAATGCTCTTTACATTACATTACGTTACGTCATATTAAATTGTATCTCTTAACAAATGGACTTACGAGTGTCTACCACAAACAATTTTCAAATCGACACATTAATTATGAGATACGAGGGCGGGTCAATAAGTCCGTGACTTTTGGAATAAAACACAGATTTTTTGATAAATAAATCATTTTATTTTTCAACGTAGTCCCCCTTGAGCTCTATACACTTTGTCCAACGCTTCTCCAATTTTTTTATCCCTTCCAAAAAATATGATTTGTCGAGGTCCTCAAAATAGGCCTTTGTTTGCGAGATGACTTCATCATTGGAGTCAAATCTTTTTCCACCGAGCCATTTTTTCAGGTTTGGGAACAAGAAGTAGTCACTCGGAGCCAAATCTTGAGAATAGGGTGGATGTGGGAGCAATTCATAGCCCAATTCATGGATTTTTGCCATGGCAACTGCACATGTGTGCACCCTTGCATTGTCTTAGTGAAAAAGAACTTTTTTCTTGGCCAAATGAGGTCGGTTTTTTTTCAAATCCTCATTGAAGCGGTCCAATAAGTTGGCATAATATTCCCCATTAATTGTTCTTCCCTTTTGAAGATAGTCAATGTGGATTATCCCACGTGCATCCCAAAAAACAGTCGCCATAACTTTATTGGCTGACAAACCCACCTTGGCCTTCTTTGGCGCCGATTCACCCTTAGAAACACACTGTTTTGACTGTTGTTTGGTCTCTGGTGTATTGTGATGGATCCATGTTTCGTCCACGGTTAAAAAACTCCTCCATATTGTGATTAAACAACGCCAAACCTTCCTGTGAAGTTGTTACACGATTGCGTTTGTGGTCGACTGTGAGCAAACGCGGCACCCATCTTGCGGAAAGCTTTCTCATGCCCAAGTGATCATTCAAAATTGAAACCACTGAGCCATGCGAGATGCCTATGGCTTCCACAGTCTCTTGCACTTTCAATCTTCGGTCGGCCAACACCATATCGTGAATTTTTGGATTGTTTCGGGTGTAGAGACCTCAACTGGGCGTCCAGGACGTTCGGCATCTTCAGTGCTTGTAAGGCCACAACGAAATTCAGTAAACCACTTTTTTACCATTGAAATCGATGGTGCAGAGTCCCCATAGTATTTATCAAGCTTAGCCTTGGTCTCGGTAATGGTTTTTTTTTGCAAAAAATAATGCTTAATAAGCACACGAAATTTCCATTGTTTCCTTAAGTTACTGGATAGTCTGATAAAGATAGCTGTAAAACACAAACTAACTGACGCAGCAAGTTCAAATTTTGATAGGAGTCAACTGACAGATGCCTGTTGACAGGAGTAGTGTTGCTTTTTCAGTAAGGAGGTTAGAAATTCAAAAAGTCACGGACTTATTGACCCGCCTTAGTAAGTTCGTTCAATTAAACAAACTCTTGCTATATATTTTAATATGTTTTTTAATAATATTATCAAACAAATTACCTTTTGCAATACTATAACAACAAATATATTAATGGAATAAAATTGATCATCATCAGTGCTTATAAATGTCTGTAATAACTTCAAACTGTCTCATAACCCTCAAGCGGTCCGTATGTAATTCGAAAAGATATCTTGTAAATGTGAGGTATTCTAAAATACGAGGCAATTGGTGTAACCGACATAAACTTTATCCGCTCGTGTTTTGTCTTAACGTTCTTTACGACGCCGATAAAATGGCTAGCATTGTTTGAAGTTTCACGCACTTGAAATTTAGGGCCAGAATTTTCTACGACTCTGTTCAAAAAAGTGTAAAGTCAAAAGCACATATCACGATTCACGTGCCTTTTCAAAGTAATATAAACCCTCCTTGGTTAATATTTTATAACAAGTCAAAGTAGGAGTGTGTTTAGGCCACACATATGATTTGATTATAATAATGATAATAATTATTGAGCTTTAAATCAAAGACAACATTATAGTATGTAATATTATTCTCTATATCACCATGTAAATTATAGTTCTTGTTAGGTCGAGAGGTGTGTTAGACGTGCATATGCATATTAGTGTGTGATTAACATAATTCGTGTTCCATTCTTTATTATATTTCAATTTTCAAGATATAATGTAATAATGTTGCTATTAAAACTAAATTAGTAATTGTTTTTGAAATCAAAAACATTTCCCTTGTGAACTGAGTTGTGAAGGAAGAGTAAATGTAACGTAAAAATTAATTTTGTTACCGAACAAAATTTTAACCAATTAGAATTCCAAGTATTTTATGTTTATGTGATCGTATAGAGCGGGCGATATAATTAGTTCGAACTCATATAATCAAAGAGCGTTTCGAAGTTGGTACTGTAGTGAACAGACGTTTTTACGCGTTCCAGAGTATGTACTATTTGTAGTGCGAGTACCGGGCGAACTGTTTTATTATCACATATTGCACACAACTAAAACACAACACAACTGGGTTAAAGTTAGCCCTGGATTAAAATATCATGTTTTCTCTTTCGTAAAACTAAGAACGAGAGCGATAAAGAGAGCCCTAGGTTTTGAAATGGTAAAGTATTTAGGAACGTTTCCTTTCATCAAATCGTGACCACTTGCGTGACCAGATTGAGAGATGATATAGAACGAAAGAAGATTCTGTAAATGTAGTTTTTTTACGATTTTTTGCCACATTAGGTACACAGAATATTTATTATAAGTTTATTTATCTAGCCAAAACCAAAGCTATGCTGACATTTTCGAGCTCCTTTTTTAAGGCTTTTTTCTTTCAAGAGCTCAGGAACTCATGTAAAAACTGTAAAAAGTCGCATAAGATATTTTAGTAGGCAAGTTATGTTTCATTTTTAGCCGACTTGCAAAAAAGGAGGCGGTTATACGTTCGGCTGTATGTTTTTTTGTATGTTCAACGATAAATCCGCCGTCCTGTTGACGAATTTTCAAAATTATTTTTTTGATATATAGTATACTCCTAAGTTGGTCCCGTTTTCACAAAAGTGGTGACCTCATGATGGGATCTACGAGGAATCGAGGGAACTTTTCAAAATTTATATGGAGTGTTTTCAAATTTTTCTGAAGTAATCCAAGCATATGCTACCAAAATGTAAAATTTTGCACTAAGGTATACCCTGGATCCAAAAGTACTGAACAAAACTCCTGACTCCTTATTGATACATGTTTGGGGATTTCGGTGTTGCTTAAAGAACTCCAAGCATAAGCCACTATGTCAACTAAAGTAATCATCATCAACACCACCATCATCACACCATAAATCATGACGTAATGATGATATAATAGGTACTTTCCACAATATTTTACACCGACACGGATATCTTTACTCTGCCGTTTACGGGCCGATTATCAAAATTCTTTTTTTATGTTTTGGGTACAATCCCAAATTGGTCTCATTGTCACCAAAGCGGTGACCTGATGATGGCATCCATGAGGAATCGAGGGAACTCCTCGAAATTTATATGGACATATTATATAGTGATATTGACTTTTTCAGAAGTAACCCAAGCATATCCTATCAAAAAGTAAGATTCTGCACCAAGGTATACTCTGGATCCAAAAGCACTGAACAGAACTCCTCAGTCTTTAAAGATTTCCAGCCTTGGAATTTTCAACATTGTTTAATGAACTGCAATCATATGCCATTATGTAACTTACAGTAATCATCATCATTATCTTATATGTAACTTACAGTAATCATCATCATTAGCTTGGCGCGTATTCAATTATACATTCGATCGTTTATTTTAAACATTCTTAAAATGTGTTAATAATAATTTAACAAATATCACTAAAAACGGAAAAATTATTATTATTATTAAAACAATAAAATTAAACCAACTTCCAAAGTAAAAATGCACAAAAAAGTATGCTATAAAACTTATTTTCTAAATAACTCCCCTTTTAAATCGGTAAAAGTTGGCTGGTACCGATTTTAACATTTTAAAGATTGAGTAGAGAAATAATATTTTATATATATTTTAATAAATTTCAGCCAAATTAAAAAGGTGAATTATTTAGAAAATAAGTTTTATAGCATACTTTTTTGTGCATTTTTAGTTTTACTAGCACCGATTAAGTTTTCCAGATAAACTTTAAAACCAAAAGCAGCTTTTATAACAGAGAGTCCCTGGGAGATCGAGGTTTGCTCGGAGTTTTAGTAGAACGATTAAATAATAAATATACAAATTAGAAAAAGAAATAATAAGAATCACAATTAATTTTATCTGACCCGGATTCGAACCCACCACATTCCGAATTTACAAACAATGCAAAAATTATACTTAACTACGAATAGCAAGCAGCTAATCAGACTGAGATAGTCGAAATTATTGATTTATTGTTGCACGTCGAAAGAAAAAAAAACATATATTGTTAAAAAATGCGCAGTTTCTAAGGAATAAGACCTAGCTAGATTGATTTTTCTCACCCAAAACTCCCTGCATAGTATATTTCATGGTCATACTTGTAGCGGTTGCCGAGATACCGATTATATATACAAGATTGTATCGTTTAAAGTATAAGTTTTCCCACGCCATGTACAGGGGCCCCAGCCCCTGAGCATAGTTCCCTGCCCAAGGCTCCTTGAAGGGCCCGGTGTGAGAAGACGTAGATAGATTAAAGTATAAGATAAATGTGGTAAAGGCTAAATAGGCAGTAGATGGGGCACTGATTCCGACTTCCGGTTCAGTTAGTAGTAGTAGTAGCAAAATCAGCTAAGCGTACGATGTGAATGTCTCTATCATGTGTACTGGTCGAATATTCTAGGTATTTAGGTCACCACTCAGATCATTCAATACGGTCACTATTAAATGATTTGAGCTGAGGCTAATGACGTTTAATAAAGTGGAATTTGACAAATTGTTATGTGTCCCAATCGTTAAAATTATCATACAAGATGTAAACAGGGAATTTATAAAATTGGAGAAGATAACTTTTATAGTATAAGATTGACTTCTATAGTAATATTTTCCATTAATTATTAAAAGGAACGAAAAAAAAAGTCAACGGAACGTCAAAGCGACAACTACGAGTATATGTCTCGAAATTCTAAAATGATTTCTTAATATTTATTGCGTTATACTTGTATAAAAAATCCCAATTGTATTTGGAACACCACATGAAATTCTACAAGTAACTTTCAAGATTTGCCAACGCTTGGACCCCGACTGGATTCCTTTGGGTTGAGTTTGGCTTTAGCTTTGAGTAAACGGTGTTTCCTACTTACACCCCAAATACAGACTGGATATTTTGTTGGACCCATGTGTTGGACACCATAACATCCATGTACTAAGACGGCCCTAGCTCAGTAACCAGCGGTTCCTACAAACACCTTGTTGGACACCATAACTTGTGATCGGAACAGTCAACGTGAATGACCAACCAAGCCCCATTAAGAGGATAGTATATTTTAGTAGTTAGGTGATAGTTCTTTTTATTTTTAATTACTTATTTTGTGTCTGTTGTAAGTTATTTATAGTTTAGTTATTTTTTTTTAAATATTAGTTATTGTATACATTATATTTTGTTATATAAGTTTTTGGAGTATTGTTTGGAGTTTAGCTTTTATACCTGTAAGTAGGTAGCCGCGGGCACGTGCGGTATCAACAATATACCATGCCCAATTTACAACAGGTCATTCAGAGGCGCAAAGGGTCTAAACATCCATCTAGGTAAAACCTATAACCACAGCTTAACAAGGTCACACCAGTATGCATGCATGCATGCTGCATAATTATTTTTATTTCCTTTCTTTTCTATTTTTAAACTTTGAGAAAAGCTCGACTAAAAAGAAAAAAAGATATATATTAAAAAAAAAATATTAACAAACTTTCAAAGTAAAAGTAATGACATTCTTAATAATCACTTTAGATATACCTTTTAAAACTACATCCATATACAAGCAATATTTTAAAGTACTCCCGTTCAAATTGGCTATTACCGACTTCAAAAATAAGAAGATTGAGTAGAGAAATAGTTAAATTTTAGCAGATTTTAAAAGGAGAACTGTTTCGACTATAAGAATTATTTCATACCTTTAAGTGATTTTTAAGAATGTCATTGCCTTTCCCTTGGAAGTCGGTTTATATATTTTTTTAATATTTATTTATGTTGGATCTGGTTTCATTTGGTCTGAAAATGTACCGCAAAACACCTAATTTATGTCAAATTTGTAAACATACCCTAAAATAACGGAGACTTCTTCAAATCCACTTATATATCTTTATAATGATATGAATTAAATAAATTTTCGTCTCTTGAAGAAAAACACAAAATATCTTATCAAGAATGTCTAACATGGACCAAAACATTTTTTTATGATCCATAAAATATTTGTGCTATTGTAAAGCCAATTTTAGCTAGCGTTATACACTAAATCCAGAGGCGAACGCCTTGAATGCGCCAAACTAAAATCCCAATCGCAATATGAAATTTCAAACTGTAATGCAATTGTTAGTTCGTGCCAAGAACACTTCGTGTGCTCTATTTCACTACATTGAACTTTTGTATGTCCTTTAAAAAGCTCAGACCGAATTCATAGTCCCACTAGTATAAATTAACAGCTATTTTTAGGAATACCTACATTGTTTGACGCTGCAGATAATTTTAAAGTACAATATATAATTATTGATTTGAAGAAAACAACCGATATTTTTAGTAATAATTAAGTAATTAAAAACAGCAAAGTTGCTTGCGCAAGGATAAACTATCGGGCTGTGTAGTTCAGAATTCAAAAAATTTAATTGCTTCTCTAAGGGCCTGTTTCACTATGTTCTAATAAAGTTGTATCGCTTATTCGTTTTTTTTTCTGCTTACTAATAATATAAATAGTTAAAAGAATCAGGCGCTACTTTGCGGATATCCATAGCATAAACATGCTTTACGCATGCTTAAGCTCTTTTCAGACCACGCTATACGGTATCGCTTATAGCGCGCGATAATGTGAGAGGCAGCTATATATTTAACATTTTAAGATATAGCTGTCTTTGTCATTGCATTACATATTCGCGCTATATTGGACATCGGAACTAGTCATTGTAAAAATGCTCTTATTCCGACGACATAAAAGCGTGCCTCTTACATTATCGAGCGCTTTAAACGATAACGTATAGCGTAATGTGAAATGTGATGTGTGTGTGTGCGCTTTAAGCTAATTTCAGACTACGCTATACTATTGTGTTATATAGTATAGCAAAGAAGGACCTAGTGCTATACTATATAGCATGGCGTTCACATTACGCGATATTATCGTAAGCATTTATAGTATATGGCCGCGATCTTTGAAGAGTGTGCACAGTTGCATAGCACATATCACGATCGACTGATATTTTCTTACACACTCTATAAAGTGTTCCATGTTATAATCCTAGATCTTCAGTAGAGAAAATCTACGACAAAAACATCTATTTGGTGCCCGCACCAGCGCAAATCCGTCTCAGGCATAGGATCGTGTCCGGACGTGTTGTGTCGCTCGTTTCGCTTGCGGGGAGGCCGGGGGTGAGGGAGGGAGGAGTGAGGGAGGCGCATGATATAGCACAGCATGAACTCAGCGTATCTCATCAATTTTATAGCGTATAGTAAGCCAATATTATATTATAGTACAGTACAGTGTGAACGTGTCAATAACAATGTATGGTGCGCGATATTGTAGTGCTATGAGCCAGTCATAGCACTGAGCTATATACTACTATATTATAACGTAGTCTGAAAGCCGCTTGATGCGTACTCATACATTTGCTTGCAGGTTGTGGGAAATTTTCGCGGGATATTGCTGGATACTAATATTAGTAAATTGAAAAAATATAAGATTCTTATTTCAGAGATAACGCTATAATTTTCTATCACCTTGCTGGAACTTGTATATTTTGAATTCAAGTTTGAACGCTAGGCGTAGGACTCATCTTCTTGAAGGTTAGCTAATTAGGTGCTGATAATTTATCTGCCCTTTAGTTGTTCTGTTACGAGAAAATTATAGTAGTAAATGCTAATTGATGTTTTTGAAACATCAACATGTAAGTCACTTACAAGCATTAAGATGAGCGCCATCATAGATAGGTAGCTATGTTGGGATTGACCTGAAAAAATATTTCTGTATAATTTTACAACGAACCTTTATAATTAGAGGATTACATGGCTGAGCGGTTTTCGTTTTATTATTCATGAGAGCTTACACTACAATAACGATGCTTAAAACCGTGCTAAAATTCACTGGTATAAACAAAGTTTCTGAAATCCTCTATAAAAACGCTATATCAATGTTATGAAATAGGTTTTGTAGTGGTTCGTCGTTTGATGTTACGGCTATCGTTCTAGCACAATGAGGGTTTTTGATATTTTTTCTGCCGCTAGGGGGCAGACCCAACTCACACATCTGGACGAGTCATCTGGTGGCGTAAGTGGTATCAAAAGTCGGTAAATCAGAATTTACTATTCTTTTTCTGTCACCAAGTGATGCTTGGCAGCACGACGGTCCTTGTCGTGTCAAAAAGCTGTCAGATGTCACGAATTTAAAAACTCTCATTGCGCGTAGTCGCGAAGCTACGCGAGATATGTCGCACTCGATCGAGAAAGCTTGATGTTATGCTTGTGATAACTCACAAAATTGACACGAGATAACATTTCGACGGTGCGATATATCTCGCGTCAGATTCATTCGTATTCAACTTCTAGATTTTTAACCCCCGGGCTTCGTTACGTCGTTATAAGGACAAGGGTAGAATTTAGGGGTCGAACACGGAATAAAAGGTTGTGATAGAGGGCTGACAATATAGCGGACCGTAAGACGAAGCCTACTTGTGTTTCAATTTGAGGTCATTAATTAATTATTATTTATTAATACTTACTTAACTACAATACCAAGATTCAGGAATTATTATCACATTTTTCATATTTTTGCGATAACACAGATACTAGAATTTCTAATAAAAATAGAATACATTTTCAGGGTTTCAAATTTTACGTAGAGCAATATCGTTAAGTAGGTACTTTAATCGATGTTCAAGCCTTACCCCGTATGTAATGGAACACCTATCATTGTGTGTTCCTTAATGTACTCGCTGATAAGATAACGTTGATATTCAACATATACTTAAGAATGTTATCATTTAGCTACAATAGTAATAATTTTAAGCGTAAGTGAATATAAAACCACCGATTAAAGAAAGAGGAACAAATAAATAGCTACATAGTTAGCGCTTGATTTGAATGCACTACTATACTACGGTGTGTCCCCAATTGTGTGGAAAAATTGGGGGGACGTAAATTTGGATCGTTTTGGATCTTTTTATAAAATTTGTTTTTATATACGTAAGTATGTATATATTCTACTCTGTGGTATAACTATCAACTATGTACACATTATGTGGAAAAAGGGTGAAAACGATCAAAAAGATGAACCAGTTGTTTTCTGTCGAGTTTCATAATAATAGTATCTATCCGCTCCTATTTTAGTTAAAATTTGAACTCGTCTTATCAAATATCATCCAAAGTATCAAATTAATTAATTAAACAACCTTGTAAAAGTAAGCGATGAAGCTTGCCTTTCAACACCATAATACTGTAAGAGTTACTATTATAATATTTTTTTAAGTTTTAATGGCGTAACAATGTTTCCTCGATTTTGTGAGGAAACAGCCAGGTTATTTCGGGTTGTTATTAACAGTTTTTATATTTGAAATTAATGCTTGACTCTTTCTGTGAAATATGTAAAGGACTTATCAGCATATCAGTCAACTTACTATAAATATCATACAAGATTAATGTTTTACACATCCATCTGTAATACTGTTTCATCATCATAGTAATATGAACGCATATTTTTCTAGCTGAATTAAGTATCGAAATTCTTAATCACCTTAGATCAGCTCCGACTACTAACGTCCTCACTAGTGGAGCTCGGCTCCTCAATGTGACGTAGGTTAAGCTGTAGTCCAGCACGCTGGCTTACTCTTAGTGGACAGTGAGATTAGCTGGTATTAACTAGAATGTATTTTCAGCATTTCATTGTTAAAATACGCTATGTCCAGCTTTATCGTTCGTCTGTTGTTTTCTCGTTTACTCTACGTGTCAAGCCGGTTATTATAAGAAATGAGTAATGAGCGGCTACTGCGCTCAGGTTAACAGCTGGTTATTACGTAATGTTATTTATAGCAGACTAGTTACGGCTTAGGGTAAGCTAAAAGTAGAACTTTTTTTAACATATAAGAAAGTTCTACTTGTAACTTTAGTTAACTTGAGCTCCGTGGCCTAGTGGGTAGCTACCATTTGATTCGCACTCGAGAGAGTGCAGGTTCGATTTCCAGGTTGTGGCGTGTACCAATAAGACTTTTTCAGATCTCAAGTATATTATACGCACGCTCTAATGGTGACGGAAAAAATCGTGAGGAAGCCCGCACATGATTGGCCCCAGTCGTATTGATTCCACTGGACTCTGACCTCTGACTATGTTGTGAGAATGCCGTATGTGCTTGGGCAACCATACGATATTTAAAAAACCAACTGTCCCAGGCACTACAGTATTTCAAGAGTGGTACTTCGCTCGAAGAACAATGTATAAAACATCCAGTAACGGACGAAAAGCCTTAAGTTTTTTTGGAACGAACTTCCTTATGGGGCGATGCGGAGGGGTTACCCTAGCCGGGGAAAAAACGTCCGTAACGTAAGATTTTTATGTATAGTCTTTATTACTTTCTTTTTACCTCGAATAGAACTTAAAATTTATTTTTTTAACTTGAAATAAGCACTGTATCAATACTTTATACACTGCATACAATATACAGTAACCGATGATAAAAAAATTTGAGTTTCATAATACATTGTTCGTATGTAAAATTTTGGTAAAATTACAAAAGGTACTTTACGTTAGGTAAAAAAGAATGTTTGAACTTATTTTATTGGTTAGTTTTTAAGGTGGTTATAATATGAGCTTATTCAGTCTGAAATAAAGGTTATTTAATTTAACTTAATTATACTAAGGTGTAGTTTGTGAAGTAAGGCCTTATAGAGTTAGGGCGGATAGAGTCAGAAGCTTGACTCTGCATTATCAGATCTTCGATGTGATAACGTTTTGACAGTGCTAGAGAGTGGTCTCCTCTTGACATCATTTTACGTGAAAATGTTTTCGTGGGATTTCACTTATTTTTGTAAGTTGGATGTATTTTAGTATAATTTACAACAAGGATCCCTTTATCGATTTAACGAAGTCATGCGTCAATATTTGCGGAAGTGCCATACAAACTTCCATCCCATAGTTTAAGCGCAACTCCTAAAACTAGGGGATAAAAGTAACAAGTTTGATTTTTTTTCGTCGTTTGTGTACTTAAACTAGTTTACATCCAAATTTCAGCTTCTTATGACTAAGTGCCTTAAAAATTTGATGATTAATGATGATCAGAGAGTCAAAAATTAGTAATTTTTCGATATCAATAAAATCTAAAGTATACAGAGCATGCGTTTCGCTGTTCTCGTCTTGGCAGGGGCATTTCCATACCCCGTGGCCCGTACCGTTGTAATGTTTAAATACTACTTAATACGTCTGTATGGAGTGTAACACATTATTTTGGGTAAAAAATCCTTTGAGATAAAATAATATATAAATCATGAGGAACAATGAAAAAGGTGTGATATCGAGTATAAATTATCGGTTTTATAAGGCAATAGATTGGCAATGAATTTATATGCCTTGAACACATTTCCATGAATATTAAAGTTCCTCGAGGAATAACTGAATAAAGTATTTTAATGGTATGGAACGGTTTTTTACTTTTAAAGAAACGTTCTTAATTTAATAAGTAATAATAATAATAACAGGGGAATGTGGAAACTTAAGCCAGGATGTTGATCGTAATGGACCTTTTTCATAAAAACCTTACTAACCTAACTTTTTCTTCAACTAAAGGGTGTCAAAAGTTTTTTTAAAGTAAAACGAACATTTCAATCAATATAACCAGGTTTAAATTAATTATTTTTTAGGTACACCTTGTTAGTATTTTACAGCATTTAACATTGCTAATATTTACGGAAAAAAATAAAACACAAGTTTTTTCATGAGTAGTTATAGACTAATTTTATTTCGAAACCGAAAGAAACGAGCACCACAACAAAACCACACAACCCTATCTTGTAATTTATTTTGTAGCATACAAGTGGACTTTCCCGCTCGAAGCGATACTCTGGTGTTTATGTAAGTTATTTTATGTCGCTATAAATCCTTCTGCCTCAGAAATAAAGAAATACATACACAAAGGAACAGTAAAATAAGAAACCGTAAAAACGAAGGTAATAATATACCCCTTTAATAATAGGTACACGCATATTTAAGTACTTATAATTATATAAACCTAAGAATCAACTCAAACACAAATCAACATCCTACTACTCGTAATATTACAAATGTGAAAGTTTGTAAGGATGGATGGATGTTTGTTACTCTTTCACGCAAAAACTAATGAACGGATTTTGATGAAATTTGGTATGGTAGTAGTATAGGCTCTGGATTAAAACATAGGCTACTTTTATCCCGGAAAAGTACAGTGTTCCCACGGGATACCCTAATGTATATTTACGCGGGCGGAGTTGCGGGCAACAGCTAGTTACCTATAAATAAATCATGTTAGGGATTCACATAATATATCATATTCTTAACGTGTAATAGTTTGAAGATTCTATAGCATCTATTTAACTTTAGACAGCATTAGGTTAGATATTAACCTTTTAGTTAGTTAGATGTTAGTTGGTTAGATTTAGTTAGTTAGGATTATAAACTGTCAGTTTTCAAAAAATCTAAGCCAAACTTAGGATAGTTTTTAGTTAGTTAGATTGCAGAGATTTTATGCTATCAAAAAAAAAAAACAAATGATCATAACACGGAAAAATTGCGAAAACCAATTAACGTTTTAAACTCAAACTGCCGACGCATATAAGTAGGTACATGCAGCAAATGAACTCTATTAAGCATTCAATTTCTAATCAATTCACAAATCTACATCACAGAGTTTTAATTTAAAAAATGTCGTTGTGAGGACCCGGATTGAGTGAAATTGAATCACGCCATAGCTGGCTGGCTGGGTTAGCACCCGAGGGACGAAATTAATTTCATATTTTATTTTTCATGTTACCATCGCCTTGGGAGTTAGACTAAAGAGTATTTATGACATGTGGTTACGTGATCAAAGCTTTGTTGTGTAAACGTTAAACGAGACGGGATTTAAAATTTTATTTTTGGGTAATGAAAATTTTAAATGTGTTTTTGTCTACAAATATTTATAACTGTTACATCTAAATTATTATCATACAGTACCTACTCACAATTATATTTAAATTTTATATTATATTTTATGAAGTAGGTTGGTATAATACTTTTTTAGTGATCTGTAATCGAAGAAGTTTGACTCAACATAATATTATTTTGATAACATCTTCGTAACAAAATGAAACACGATTCCGATGAAAATATCTCGTTTTTGCTGTCAGTATTAGTGAAAGCTAAAAACAAACGAATCCATAAAAGTCAGAAATTTATTAGAAAAATGTTTAGCGAAATTTATTTCCAAATACTCTTTGATTCTAGACTTTCTATTCGATACCCATTAATTCCTTTGAAACTTCAAGTTTACATAGCAAACAAAAAGAAACAGAAACGATAGCATATTTTATTTTTTATATTTTATAATTATAGCGTAAACTGCTCAATGCGCGTGAGGTAAGTTAGTATTTCTTTCGAGTTTAGACAGATATACACATTCACAGATAATAACTATGAGAGAAAGCAAAATGATAGACGAATAATGTCCTCACGGAATACGTTGCCAAGAGGTTGCTTCAAGTAGATTCCAAACTGTTAGTTTTGAGCATTAGACAAATATAAAATGCTGGTTATATTTTTGCTCCGTAAGTGTTATCTCTAATACAAGAATTCAAAACACATTTTTATATTACTAATATTATACCGCGCTATTTTCTCAAATATATTTTGTATCGCTTCACAATATTTTAGTTAGATGGGTCACGGGATCGGATTTTCCATGGGGAAAAAAGACCATTTCCTCTTGCCTCATCTGGCCTTACTTCTATATAAAGTTTTGTAGTAATGATGTAATAAATTATATCGGCGAGTACGCTTCTGATATCTGTTAGCATAATCTGTGTAACGAGATCAAAAAGAATCTGCATAATTTAATACCGACATTAATCTCTGACATGACGTGACTTATACCGCGTTTTGTTTTTTACGTCTAGTTTTAGGTAGTGTACGGTCGACTCTAATTTTCGTTATAGGTACTATATCTTCGTAAATAGGTATCTTTGATTTTTTTGCTTATTTTTTAATTGCTATCTATAATAATTATTATATCGTAATTGATGAAACAGCTCTAATGGTCTGATGAGTAATTCGTAACTCTTAATAGTTACTAGTTACGTACCAGGATACGAAAAAGCTCAAGATCTATCTTCAATATAATATATTTTTCTTAAGACAATGAAAATTTCCATGATAAATTCAAAGCGAATGTTGCTCTAAAATGGAAATTTTCTGGTACGTTCGGTTTAAGAGCTTGGTGTGAAAAGTATCGGAAAACGAAGAAAGTTGCAAGGTAGTTCGTAAGTTCTTTTATCCAAGTTATTTTCATTTGTCGCTTTTCAGTGAAAGGCTTTTTGTAAGATTTGATTTGAATTAATCGAAACTGTGATATTTGAATCATAATCTCGTACTCCTAAATAACAATTCACACCGAAACGAAACGATACGCGACATGGCGCCGCATTTTTAAGAAAGCTATTTAAAATCGAACTTTATTCATTACTCAAGAAGATAAACGTTTCATTGTTAGAGTCGGCGCGTCGGCTTATGGCGCGTTGCGAATTGTATTGGGGCTGGACGGATTGAATAGGCACGACACTTTTTGCCACTCGAAATCACAATGACAATAATGACACCTTGACAATAATGTAGAATTGTTATGACTGTTTCATATTGTGACTAGCTAGCCGGGCCTTAGGTATGCGAGCGGTGGGACGGAAGAGCGCTTGATGTTATTACTCAGTACGGAGCCGGACTTCCCGGCGGCAACACTGCGAGCAGCAAGCAACCCGCCCCGCCCCCTCACCATATATATATATATATATTATAACTTCGTTCCATCCGGGTGTCCCTTGACACCTCTCAAGTTTTTTTGGTTCATTTTGTATTAGACTCACCGGACTATCGTCTCGTCAAAAATGTTATGGTTTGTAATGTTTTTCAGCTACGTAACTATTTCAATAAGGGTTATTCATTATGATTTCTATTGTACTAACATTATGGATTATGCACTATGTATTATGCACATTATGGATTATACACTATGGTATGTAGTGAGTAGGGGGCCAAACTAAATGCCGATTGTTCTGTACAGCTCGAGTTCCTTCGAACATTCTAGACCATGCGGGCCTAAGCTTCCATTATCTCATTCAAAATTAATGTAACGCAAAGAGCTAGTTACTGTAAGTTTAATTTGACTTCAACTGTATTTCAATCACTAATAGTTTTTAAATAGTGGACATTAGGTATAAAATAACATTAACATGTCAAGAGTTTTTTCAAATTTGTAAGTAAAAATAATATAAGTAGTACTTATAGGCAAATGAAGTTGCAAAAATATTAACGTAAATAATATCGCACCAAAACATTTTCATGTAAAATTATGCTAAGAAAAGACCGCTGACTAGCACTGTCAAAAAGTTATGTGATCTTATGCAAAGCCAACCTTCTAACTCTACACGCCCTAAATCTATAAGATTACATTACAAACCAAATTTCTTTCTATGAAAGGAAGTACCCTGGGAATATCAATAATCATCAGTGAGTCAATGACGAAATCAGGGATACTTATAATAGGCAATTAAAACATAAAAGTTCAATACTAGCAACATATCCCGAGAATTTCATGTACCTATTTGATAAAATCTAAATCCAAGTTATGAGGATTAAATAGGTAATCGACGAAGCGCTTCGAGAAAAGGTAGGCAGCAGACTTGCTGTCCAGACAGAACCAGTGCCCTTGCGCTACGCACGTCTTGGCCATTAGATGTACCTACTGATGTATTCTTTAATAAATTGTTTTTGAACATAAATGTTATCGTATAGGTAGGTACTCTAAGGGTCAATTTACACCGCAACGCTACGTGACGCTACGCGACACTGCGTTTTGAGAAAACTATTTAAAATCGAACTTTATTCATTACTCAAGAAGATAAACGTTTCATTGTTAGAGTCCGAATGTCATGTTGCGCCGCGCTACACAGCGCATGTGCAGTGTATGACTGATGTCATATGAAACGTGTATCTTTTTGTGTAGTGAAGAAAGTTTAATTTTAAATAGTTTTCTCAAAACGCAGTGTCTCGTAGCGTCACGTAGCGTTGCGGTGTAAATTGACCCTTAGAGTACCTACCTATACGATAACATTTATGTTCAAAAACAATTTATTAAAGAATACATCAGTAGGTACATCTAATGGCCAAGACGTGCGTAGCGCAAGGGCACTGGTTCTGTCTGGACAGCAAGTCTGCTGCCTACCTTTTCTCGAAGCGCTTCGTCGATTACCTATTTAATCCTCATAACTTGGATTTAGATTTTATCAAATAGGTACATGAAATTCTCGGGATATGTTGCTAGTATTGAACTTTTATGTTTTAATTGCCTATTATAAGTATCCCTGATTTCGTCATTGACTCACTGATGATTATTGATATTCCCAGGGTACTTCCTTTCATAGAAAGAAATTTGGTTTGTAATGTAATCTTATAGATTTAGGGCGTGTAGAGTTAGAAGGTTGGCTTTGCATAAGATCACATAACTTTTTGACAGTGCTAGTCAGCGGTCTTTTCTTAGCATAATTTTACATGAAAATGTTTTGGTGCGATATTATTTACGTTAATATTTTTGCAACTTCATTTGCCTATAAGTACTACTTATATTATTTTTACTTACAAATTTGAAAAAACTCTTGACATGTTAATGTTATTTTATACCTAATGTCCACTATTTAAAAACTATTAGTGATTGAAATACAGTTGAAGTCAAATTAAACTTACAGTAACTAGCTCTTTGCGTTACATTAATTTTGAATGAGATAATGGAAGCTTAGGCCCGCATGGTCTAGAATGTTCGAAGGAACTCGAGCTGTACAGAACAATCGGCATTTAGTTTGGCCCCCTACTCACTACATACCATAGTGTATAATCCATAATGTGCATAATACATAGTGCATAATCCATAATGTTAGTACAATAGAAATCATAATGAATAACCCTTATTGAAATAGTTACGTAGCTGAAAAACATTACAAACCATAACATTTTTGACGAGACGATAGTCCGGTGAGTCTAATACAAAATGAACCAAAAAAACTTGAGAGGTGTCAAGGGACACCCGGATGGAACGAAGTTATAATATATATATATATATATGGTGAGGGGGCGGGGCGGGTTGCTTGCTGCTCGCAGTGTTGCCGCCGGGAAGTCCGGCTCCGTACTGAGTAATAACATCAAGCGCTCTTCCGTCCCACCGCTCGCATACCTAAGGCCCGGCTAGCTAGTCACAATATGAAACAGTCATAACAATTCTACATTATTGTCAAGGTGTCATTATTGTCATTGTGATTTCGAGTGGCAAAAAGTGTCGTGCCTATTCAATCCGTCCAGCCCCAATACAATTCGCAACGCGCCATAAGGAACTTCGTTCCAAAAAAAAATATCGGTTGTCTGTAAAGTCGGTTTACTGACGATAGTTGAACGTGACAACGTCAACAACAACAACAACAACAACAACAACAACAACAATAATAATAATAAAATACGAGGTAACGCTGGTACTTGGTAACGGTAACAGGTAACGCTGGTACTTGGTAACGGTAACGCATGAGTCATGTTTTTTCGTGCATGCAGCCGCCTCCATCGATTTATAAGACGTTATCACGTCAAAAATTTTTGCATCTATTCGACCGCCTGTCCACTCCGTCGAGCCTTGTTACAATTATAGTTTAGGAAAGGAAGCATTAGTTTTCTTTGTAAAAATAGGGCTCGCAAAATGCAATTTCAAAAGACATTTAATTACAATGTGAACTAGAATTGAGATAGTCATTACATTAAATACCGCGCCTGTCTAAACGTGACTCCCATTCCAGAACGTTTTTGGCGGCTTACAGTCGAAACGAGAAATGTAGGTCACCTTTATGGAAATGACTTTTAGCAAAAGTAATAATGGATCTGTAAGAAATTATTCTTAGGACTTGAATAAAGTTTAAAGCTATGTATCAAGTTATCAAGTTTTGATAGGAGGATGAGATCATACATCTAAAATAAATTTTAAATTATATTGTTTATCCTACTAATATTATAAATGTGAAAGTTTGTGAGGATGGATGGATAGATGGATGGATGGATGGATGTTTGTTACTCTGTCCCCGTAAAAACTACTGAACGGATTATGATAAAATTTTGTATGGTAGTAGTTTAGGCTCTGGATTAAAACATAGGCTACTTTTTATCCCGGAAAAGTACAGTATTCTCGTGGGATACCCGATATTATACTAACGCGAGTGGAGCCGCGGGAAACAGCTAGTTTGAAATAAAATTATTTAATACGTATTCTACTCAAATATCATATTATGGAATTATTATTATAAGAATTTGAAAATTGTCATGTAATTTTAAACATGTAAATAAAGTAATAGCCAGAGGCTATTAATACCTAGCCGTTGGCAAAATGTTACCGTATTACGAGAACATTTTACTTTGAACCAATTTTAAATATAAATGCCAAAAACATAAAATGGAGGAAAATGCTTGTAATCAAAGCGTTTTGAAAGCAAACGTGTAGATGAAAGTCCTTTAAAGCTTTATAAAAATTTAAAAATGAGTTCAATTGAAAACAAACAAACATCATTCAACATCATTCACAATCATCATCATTTGCACAAAAAAACTACCGACGATGAAACAATTTCGTAAATGAGATTCGTCAATCGTCAGTGAAAGTCACAGATAGTTATCAAAGTAAGTGATGGATGAGGTGCTGTCTTCGTAACGAAGCGCTCCACTTAATCTTAGAACATCGGCAGATCAACGAGATACTTACAGAATATAATTTACTGATCTACTAGTGAATAATTAACTGATAAGTCGAACGAAACTTAGCATTCTTTCCTGGAACTTCATACAGAAGTATGGAATTTTTGTTTAGGTGGGTACCCTACATATCCCACAAAGTAATAGCTGCCTACGGCGTAGTTAGATGAATTTCAATTGAGAATATTAATAAAATAATGAGAAAATTTGGTATTCATTAATTAAAAAAAAATTAGTTTAAGTTGCGTCCAAAAATCGTATTTTAATGTTTGCAATGTTTGCACGGGCCAGACTAAATGCCGTGTTTTCTTTGTGTGTTTTATGCAATAGAATCCAATAACATTTTATTATTGTGGTTGTGAAATAAAATCAATCTATACGTAGAAAAATATGTGCCAATAATAGTCCTTTCTGTTAACGACGAATGTGTATTTAACGAATACAAAGAAAATCATATCAAATTGAAGCCGAAAAAAAAACACGAGCATTTTCGCTACTCACTTCCGTCATAAAGAATATTCTAATAAAATGTTTCAGTAAGAATAGTAATTACAGCCTACACGTACCAGAATGTATGATTTTATACAACGCACAATGTTATTGAAAGGATCCTTCTCTAATACTAAAGAAAATATTACTTACCTAAGGCATCGCGTGAAACTAAACTATATATTACCTACTTTTGACATCATAACGTTTCCGACTTTTCCGTTTTGGTTATGGCTATGTGTTTGTCAACAGACAAAGTGAAAGCTAATAGATAATAATCATTTAAATATATAATAGCTCACCACACCGATTTTGGTGACGGCGACCGGTTACATTGAAACCAGGCCAGCTACGCAGGAGTAATTTTATAGTGCCCAAGTGTGTGCGCAGTACACAACAGCACTAACTCTTCCTTTACTTACATAGCCTGGTGGGACGGATAACCGACACAACTGGCGACAGATGAGGTGCAGATCCGACTTTTTACATGCATGGATCATCTTTCTTGTAAGACAATCAGGTGATCAGCCTGCATTGTCCTAACCAAACTTGGAAACAATATTTTTTGTTGTTCCAATGCAGGAATCGAATCCACGACCTCCGAGTCGGAGAGCCAAGCTCTAAACCACTGGACCACGGAGGCTGTTTAAATATGTACCTATTTGGTGAATATTTAAATTTCGTTCTAATAACAAGCGTGCTCCAATAGAACTAAATAATGCAACAAACGTTATAAATTAACTTTACTTAAGCTATAAATTTGCTGACGTTTACTATCTATACAACAAAATTTTTCACTCCAATCATCCTTTTTGTAGTCAAACGATTTTTAAAGGAAGGAACCGAAGAAGATATTATGAAATTTCTAGCTTCAGTTTTATATTATAATTATGTATTTTTGAAGTAAAACTTTTGTACGCACGCTTGACTTAAACACGGGGAGTAAGCTGGTGAATACGTAACGAGAGCGCTACGAAAATTATCATCGGGTGAGGCGAACGGAAGTTGAGAGGGAGATTTAAGTGAAGATGCAAATAGACAGAGTTACGATTCGTACATTTCTATACTAGGAAGAGAGAGCAGTGCGCGCACATTATCTTTTTTTTTAAATATTTCAATCAGAATTTCGTTTGCGAGATTTACTTCAGTCGTGTGGTCTAAAGCACACTTGTTTTTCATAAGTGTTAGAGGGGATAATATGGTTGGAAAGTTATCACAATAAACGTAAACTCGGCAGATAAAATTAAAAATTGTTGGTTTTTCAAACAAAATGTAGCAAAACTAATTAATTACAAATGTCATTTTCATACAACATGTACCTTATCCGCCTGAAACCTAACTTGAGTATACTGTAGCGTTTTACTTTGCTCTTTTTATTAGATTCAGCAGCAGTACAAAATTCTAAAATATCCTATTTCTGTTTCACAAAAACCCTAAACCAGCACAGTATCTGAATTCAGAGCTGTACCAGTTATTGGCTAAAAGCGTAGATTTCAGTATTTTGTAACTACAAGACGTACAGCGACTTTTATGGACCATCAACTTTAGGTTCACGTCTCAAATGTTTCTGAAATGCAAGTTGTGATGACCTTTGAAATTGGAACAATGTATTGGGGCGTGTTCGGGTTACAAGCGCGAATATTGAACATTAAAGTTCAGACTATATCAGAGGATATACAGCTTCTTTGGCTATATGGTTTATATTTTATCCCATGTTACTACACTATTTTTACTATTATAAATGTGAAAGTTTATGAGAATGAATGGATGTTTGTCACTTTTTCACGCAAAAACTACTGAAGGGATTTTGATCAAATTTGGTATGGTAGTAGTTTAGGCTCTGGATTAAAACATAGGCTACTTTTATCTGGAAAAAGTATAGTAAGTATTCCTGTGGCATACCTACCCTATACTATATTTACGCGGGCGGAGCCGCGGGAAAAAGCTTGTCTAGCAAGAAAGGCTTAATTGGTCTTGTTTTTTTTCGCTCGCTTTTATAATACATAGATACAACAGTTCATAAAGTGACTCTTATACAAAATCAATACGGCAACATTACAAAAAAATACATAACAGACATTTTAGCTGATTATGTATTTTATTTCACCAATAGCTCTATTTTTATAAAGTTATGCCTAATTCCTAATAGTTACTTCGTTTTTCTTACTACTATATTATAATTGTGAAAGTTTCTGAGGATGAATGGATAATGATTCTCTTTCATACAAAAACCACTGAACGGATTTTGATGAGATTTGGTGTGATAGTAGTTTGAGCTCTGGATAATACATAGGCTACTTTTTATCCCGAAAACCTGCGAGTTTTGCTCGTATATTTTCGGGTATAAAATGCAGAAATATCTATTCGCTTATTTCGCCCAAATAAAAAAGTTACAAGCCTTCCGTGCCAGCCCAGCCTACACGGGAAATGTAAGACGAGTAAGTTTTTGGGGCACCCGTGTATCCGTACCTCACACTTACTAGCGCGGGGTTAGGAAATATGCTACTAAATGAACACAACAAACATTATTATTAAAATCTATTTAATGTTTTGGTTACTTCATAACTTTGGTTAAGACCTACACACATCAGACGGGTCTTATTTTAATTTTTAAAAATTCATTAAATTTTTTTTTTCCTTATATTTATTTCTTCTATACTAATATTATACAGAGGAAAAGTTTGTTTGCATTGAATAGGCTGCGAAACTACTAGACGGATTTTGATGAAATTTGGCAGAGATATAGAGTAGAGTACGGGGAAGGTATGATAGAATTTTTAGTACGTATGTTAGTTTTTTTAAAGTGAAACTTTTATTACATCGTCTCAAACTTTTTCGTCTGTGTGTTGCATGTCACGTGACGGTCGGCCGCGGAGTAGGGATAAAGTGAAAGGCGCTCGTCAGAGCAGCCGAGGCCAATATGGTGGCGCCTATAGTTCGCATCAGCTGACCGTGTAGTGTATAATCCTTTTTTTTTAATTCGTCCCCTAAATTGTTGAAATAAAAGTTTGTATAGTGAAATATCAACAACGCGTCACAAAACACACAAAGTCGCGCGCAAAAGCTAGTATAATAATAAATTGTGTTCTACGTAATGTTACTGGTCAGATTCTAGTCATACAGTTAGTGCAAACAATGTTGGTTGTAAGATAAATAAACGCGTTCTGTTTTCTGTTATATTTATTGTTTGACAAATGTAACGTACAACACGTTATTTGTTGTTTATGAAAATCACAAACAATAGCAATGCAGTTTAATGTTATGGTTATTGTTTTTCATAATAATTATGACACAAACTTCTAACAGCTCACAACTACTATTACAGTCTACTTAGTTACATAAGTCATGCGACGGTTTGTAATATATTTAGGTTATGTAATATACTAACAAAAAAGTAAAGATAACCTAACGAAGAGCATGTCTGGACATGTCTAAGAAGGACTCCGTAACTATAAACGCGTAATAGGTTTTTTTTCCAAATTACTTCAAAAGTCACTATCCTATTTCGTTCAAAATATTTTTCCTAAAAATTGTTTAGTATGATAATGATGATAAAATTGTAAGTTTCTAAGTCTCATTGGTTTGGTCACAAGGCTTTGGAGGTCGATTACTCGAAAACAGTTTACATTATAAAAAGTCATTTATACGAAACATTGACTTTGTTAAAAAAGACCTATTCGACGATACCTCACGTCAAATAAAGTATATATGCAATCTTATTTATTTATAAAAAAAATTGTCTGTTTAGATTTATAATTACCAAAGTTATCATGGGTAAATTTCTAAAGTATAAGATGTAGAAACTTGTAACTTTCCATGCTGATAAGTCACTTTCTCTTTAGGAAAATTATTTTAAACTAAACCGGACCAATAACTTTTGAAGGCCTTTGAAAAAAACCTATTGCGCGATGATGTTTACGGAAATCGGAACCCTTCTTAGATTAGACATGTACTAAGATGCTTTAGGTTATTTAATGAAATACTATGAAATAACATAACAAGTAGATACTATCCCCCTTACTAATAAAACTATTTACAAAACGGATAACTTAACGTTGCTGTCTTTGTCTGATGCGTTGGAAATGTCACTTGATAGAAAAAGAACTTACTCACTAAAGCTAGTAACCCTTTATTTAATTTGTTAATTATTTACTTACAGTCTTCTAAATAAAAAAATATGGTAACACAATAATTTAAAGTCCTAAATAATAAAACGTTTTAATTTAACATTGAATTTTTATAGTGAGTAAGTCATGCGAAAGGACTTTAATTCCATGTTTTTGTAAATTAAAATGCCTAATTTTAATTAATTTTATGGAAGTAACCTGATAAAATAGTAATATTTAATTTTACTGCCACTTGCCAGGTATATACTTAGTCTGGCCATAAATACTGTTACAATTAAAAATAAACAAAATATTACATTTTAATTAGGAATCTGTCATTTTAAATAATTATTCATTGCGTTTTCTCATTTTGGTGCCAATACATTGTACAATATTTTGTGATATTAAAATGGAGTGGGGTGATAAAGAGAACCGAATCACTGTGATTGCATTACACAAAGTAGGTATGAAGCCAAATGCAATTTTTAAAACTCTCCATACGCTTGGTATTAGTAAAATGTTTATGTACCTCGATATTAATAGGTACAATGAGACCTCCTCTCATTGTGACAGAAAAAGATCTGGCTGTCCACGTAGTGTTCGTACGAAAAAGGTGGTCAAAGCAGTAAGGGAAAGAATTCAAAGAAATCCTGTCCGAAAGCAAAAGATTTTAACTCGGGCAATGAAGATAGCACCTAGAATCATGTCGCGTATTTTAAAAGATGACTTAGGATTTGCAGCCCATAAGAGACGTACTGGTCATTTCTGAACTGATAATTTAAAAAAGTATAGGGTGGTAAGGCGTGCTTCTATTGATAACTGGCCTCAACGTTTAAAGCTATTTATATTTTATATTGTTTTATATTTTTGTATTAAATTAACACACTGTTAAAGTAATAAATGTTATATTTTGCAATAGAAAATTTATTTTTTCTTTGTTTCAGTATTTATGACAAGACTAGGTATATAAATTATATATTATGATATTATGCCAAAGATGATATCACTTTTGTAGGAAACGGCAGATTTTTTTTCATGTAGGAAAATTTATTCCAAAGAAAAAGTTTGGGCACTGACTGAAAAAAAAACTACTGTTAATAATAAAACCAGGAAGAAATTTAGGAATGTAAACAGGCAAGATGATAGCAACTAGTGTAACATAATCTAACAAAAAAATCTAGAAAAATGTTACTCAGACCAGCCGGCGCTACCAGACAACGTTACACAAAATATTGGACATTACCATCGTAACGTCCAATATTTTGTGTAAGAGGTACACAAGCCCGATACATTCACGACTTCACGTAAATGAAATCGTTATTTCACAGCTCATCAGTAACGAACGGATCACGCAAGCGAGCTGCAGTCGTACATCAAAGGTAATCTCCGTTCTGTACGAGTGGTATATTGCGTACACAAATAAATGAAAATAAACTTACTGGTTTGGTAAAATTAGCTCGTAACTGATGGACCAAGGTCGAGTATGGAAATCATCTAAAGAGATGATGATCGTGATGAATGTCTAACAGACGTGCAAGATTGATATTAACTCTATTTAATTACCTAATTAGCTTTATACCAGCTGCAAACAATTGTCACAAGTGTCGGGTCCGTGCAGGTAGTATGTATAGGTAGTGAGTATCTAGCTATTGGTAATTTTACAAAATAAAGGTAAATATTAAGTATTTGATTTTGCTTTCAAATTAGTTTGCCCATTTTAAAATAATTTTTGAAAAAAAAAAAAATACATATTACTTTATCTCTCACATCTAATTCAGTCATTGATTAAAAAGTGACAGTTTGGTGCGTGTCGTTTTAGAACAACGTGTCTATATGAACTCCAAAAGTGACAGTTCCGTGTGTGTGTTATCTTAGATTTTGGAACAATGAATTAAACAATCTAAAGGTAGCAAAATGGACAGAAAACTGGCCGAGGGCAAGTCTGGGATATACGGGCAGGTGCGTCGATTGCGGGCTAGAACGCCGGACGAGTCGAGCGAGTCGTCGTTCGAGGAGTTGAGGCGACGGTTCGACATTAGCGCCACGGCGAGCGGCGAAATCGCTTTGAATCCCGCTACACATGGCAGCATCACGCGACAGATCGTCAGCGGGAAGCTTTTCAAGAAGTGTAAGAGCGCTACGTTCCAGATAGATGGCGCCACATACACTATTGGTACGTATTATAGAGTAGCTATTTTGATATCAGTTGTAGTCTGTAGTCCGTGTATCAGCTTGGTTTTTCATTTTGGCCAAAATTTTTAAAATAAATTGACCATAATATTCTGAAATTATTAATACCTTTAATACATTCAGTGCACACAGAACAGTTTCAATACCTACTAAATTTGATGTATTCTTAAAATTATTCTTTAGCGCCATCTATAATGTTCATAGAAAACAACAAGCACACAACATTGTGTACTATTTTTATTTACCTATTTCAAAGTTTATTTGTAACTAATCTATTTAAACATATTATAATAAATTCGTAACTGGTCGCTGTCTGGACATGGAAGATATATAAGAAAAACTATTACAGGGGGGCTTTGTGTACGACATAGAACCCAAAACAATGATTTTAAGAATTTTTGTCTGTCTGTTTATCTGTTTGTCTGTTTGTTCGCGCTAATCTCAGAATCTATAGACTGGACTTTGATGAAATTTAGTATGGTAGGAGTTTAGGCTCTGGTAATCCAGGGCACATAGGCTACTTTTTATTGTGTGAAAATGTACGGTTCCTGCGGTATTTGTTTTTGCGCGTACGAAGTCAACGGCCTAACCAATTTGAATGCGGTTTTCACTAATGCGTTTTGGTTACTCCACTACATTTAAAATTTACTACATTCGGCTGTTTTTTTTGTATGTTAAACGATTACTCCTCCGCCTGTGAATCGATTTTCAAAATTATTTTTTGCTGTAAAGGGTATAATCCCTTATTAGTATTTTTAACACCAAAGTGGCGACCTGATGATGATCTGATGATGAATTCCTGAAGAGGATCCATGAGGAATCGAGGGAACTACTCAAAATTTATATTGACACATTTAGTGATTTTGACTTTTTCTGAAGTATTGTATACAAAAATGCGTGTGAAAATTCATGATAAGTATATATTTTTACTCTGTGCTTTTACTATATTGCAGTAGGTATATTTGCTAAAGGAGTTTTTAAAGGAGGGGAGCAGGCAAAAGCTAGTAGTTAAGTAATAAATAACTATTGAGTATTTAAACTTGCAACTTACTGATTAATTTGCAAGTAACTACCTAAATTATTGAAAATATTAATTACTTAATAACAAATTCGATACGTAAACTGTAAACATACCAACATATTTATATTATTATTATGTAACACTATGTTAATACAACAATGTGTTAAAACACCATCTATACCTAAATGGATTTCATGGGAAACGAAAAACACACACTGTGTGTTCTTTTTCATTAATTTGAAAGTTTAATTTGTAACCAATAACTATTATTATTTATTATTCAAAAGCTGTTCCAGACACTGTTATGTTCTTTCTTACACGTATCTAAATTACTTTTTATTTTATTTCAGGTAAGAGTATTTGCATTCATATTAAACGGGCGATGATAACTTCTTATGAAGAGTCGGTAGGTAAGCTATCTTTAGATAAACTAGTCGGCTAACTAATTAACAATGGCTTTGTATGTAAATTGTATTTTAATGGTTCTTATGATTATAATAAAATAATTTTTAAAAAATATAGAAATATCTACATTATTTTAGAATCGATTTCACAAAATAATGACGCACAGGACTGCTGACAAAGAAAAACTTAGAAATGTATGTCAAGAACCAAATATTTTATAGTTACTATGAATCTGGTATAAAACAGAATTTTCAAATTAATATAATAATCTTTGCATAACTCGTGTTCCCAAATTGATATTGCAGAAGGTATTCATCATTGATTGCATTTCTGTCTATATGTCCGCGCTTCTAGCTTCTGTAATTATGAATATAAATAGACGAAATTTGGTACAGATAAAGACTATGTACCAAAACCGACATCTGCTCGGTTTTGGCATCATACAATTATAATAATTTTACATTTTAGGGGGTGGCTCTCCATACATGTGAAGTGGGGATGAAAATATAATTTTTTCATTCTACCACATCGTGTGGAGTATGGTTGAATAGGTGCTTTAAAATAAAGGCAAGGTTTTGTACATGACTTTTTTACAAAGGTTACCATTTTCGAGTAATCGGCCTCCAAAGTGGTTTATAAGTTGAACCCCCGGCATTTCTAAACTATAGGAGATAGAAACTTGTAAGTTTCCATGCTGATAGATCATGCATAAAACTCTTTAGAAAAATTATTTTGAGTGAAATCGGACAATAACTTTTGAAGTAATTCAAAGAAAACCGCGCGTTGATAGTTACGGAACCCTCCTTAGACATGTCATGATATGCTCTTGGTCAGGTTTTTATCCTAGAGTCTTATTACCCAGAGTTTAATATTTAAATTTATAAGTTTATATCGTGTTTTTATTTTTTTAAAGATCTGGCAAGGTTAAAGCCCCGACTAAGTGATTTGGCTTTTTTTTACTCCAACTCCTTAGACATTAAATTGTCACTATATCAAAATTTCCAATTGCCTCAAAAAGATTTTTTATTAATAAAATTTACTTTTATAAAATTTGTAAATTGACTTAGCCCCGCTTCTGACCAGCCAGACCTGCAGTCTCGTTTTGAGGTACAATAGGGGAAGTACAGAATAAGGTTTCAGCTTGCCTCAAACACCTGCTCTGTATTTCCTAGTGGCTCTCCATTATATGACCAAAAATTTTTTTTTGGAAATTTGAAACGCATACGCTCCACATTTTTTATAAATGCTAAAAGAAATCTAAAAATAAATTTTTTATCCTTCTAGGATGATAGCAACCCGTGTCGACTGAGCCGCAAAGTTTGCAAAAAATCGCGTTCGGTACTGATATTTTTTTCTGCTGCAAAACCAATATAAGTACAAAAATTCCCTAATTTTTGTACTAATCTTAGTTTACCTAACTAGAATCAAAATAAAACAAGGCTGACATGAATACTTATTTAAACTCATAAAATAATAACAACCCATTTGGATAACTTCTTTTTAGGTCAGTTTTTACAGGCCTGATACAAGTTTCTATGTTGACGACACACCGCAATAGGAACCTTCTTCATTTTCTTTTTTTAGCCGTGTTTTACGTACTTTTTATGAAGTTTTCTGTCAAAGAGTGTAGTTGATATGTCTTTAGCTTAATCTTTATCGATAATCGTCAAATGTAGCAATAATTGGGAAATTTTCTTCTTTTCAACTTCGTCGATACATATAATTAGGTAACAGTTTTTCATCCTGATAGACTGAGATTACTTCAGACAAGTTGTTCTGAAAGACATTTTTATTGCTTTTGTCCTGGATTCGTACATAGACGAGAAGATCTAGTCTGGCATGCTGCGTCCAGAACTCAGAATCTGATAAACGACCGTATCTTTTGAATATTCCATGTTATTTACAGAAAACGTAGAAATTACAACTAACGACTCTTTGTTGTAAAACATTATTTGATATTGCACATCCTAATGCCTTCAAAGAGACAAAGTTAGGTCGAACTATTGTTAAGTGGTGTAGACAAAATATTAAATAATAAAGAAAAGGACAAGAAGTTAACTTTCTTTCTCCTTCTTGAAATCGGTTTTGTCTATGTTTCTCAGCAATTTTTTTGTTTAAAACACCTGAGCAATGATTTGGGTGACCTTGCTCTCTTTGTTCCTTTGAAAATGATTTTTCTTCCTCAATTGTAATTCCATTCAATTATCAGAATATGTTTTATAATATTATTAAGAATATAAATAATCTTATTACGTTTCTTTAACTGGCAGTCAGTTTTAATTCATAAGTAATGTAAAATACACCTAAAATAGGACTGCCAAAACTTGACGATTTTTAGTTGATTTTGTACCATTTATTTGGTGGCTAGGCAGTATTTTTTTCTACTCATGATTTTTACAGCACGCAATAAACAATTGCGCATAAGAAATCTCAAAAAACCACGTATGAAACGACAAATGAAACATTTAATAGCAGGTCATAGGGTTGTCCCCTTGTAACTTGTATGGGAAAATTAAAATCACAAGTCAGCACGGGTTATCGTTTATCAATTGCACTAATGTTTTTTCTAGGCTATACTGAGTCTATACTTCCCCCCCCCCCCCTTACTAAAAAATATTTACACAATGGATAAGCAATACAATGTTTTGTCCTGGTCTGTCAAGCGACTTTTCCCACGTATCAGATAAGGACAAAACATTGTATTGTTTATCCACTGTTTAAATATTTTTATTAGTAAGGGTTTAAGCCTATTATAATAAAGCACTACATCTCCTAGAAAATGAAATATTAACTAACCTATTATTATCCTTAGGATAGGTAAAATAGGATATAATATATTTTTTATTTATTCTAGTAAGTATTGTTCATACACCTTGTACAATACATAACCACTTTATTGTTTGATATTATTTGTATTTAATATTCTAATATTATATTGTTTTTACATTCATTGGACGCAAATTTATATTTTTTTTACTGACAACCAACATTAGAAAATTTAGACATCCCTTTGACGGCGCACAATCTTGCGGATTTTGACACTATACCGTGTACGCGATAGGAGAGATATGCCTTTAATCTGTGTCTCTACCTTCTTTTCAAGTACTAAATATATGTATTAAATCATTATTAACTTTTATGATTAATAACTGAATTTCAATATAGAGTACTCAGTGATTCATCACTCGCAACAAAGTGTATTAGGGACGTGTTTGATTTTGAAATATATATTCAATAATGAATGTGTATTATAAACCCTTACTAAAAATTTCAAAAATGTGAATATGTGTTTGTTTGTTTGTTAGTTAGGCTATTACGCCTGAACCAGAACGGATTTGGATGAAATTTGGTACAGTATTAGACCTTAGAGTTTATTTCTTATAAATATCTACCCATTTACCCGGATAATTTAAATCTGTTGTGTAAGGAGTTAGGGATTTTTTTTTATTTTCATAAATCTCTACTGGAATGTTTCAAAACAAAATAGGAACAAAAAAATACTTAAAATTTGTTCTTCTATCTCAACAATTATTAACTTTTCCAACAAAAATATTTCGTCGAGAATATTATGTAAATTATTTTTCTTTGTAATAAGTTGCTATACCTACTGAATATTACTTTAATTTTTTTTTAATTCTTCTTACAACAATTTCTTACTATAGATGTAGTGATGGATGGATGGATGTATGTTATTACGCAAAAACTACTGAACGGATTTCGATGAAGTTTGGTTAGGTACTTTTTCGGGATGAAAAGTACAGTATCATCGCGGGTGGAGCCGCGGCAAAAAGCTAGTTATTACCTATGGGAGTGTCGAATTTCATTTAACACTAACTGGTGCGCGCAAATTCGTTTACGTAGAGCTAACGGAAATGGAACCCTATTTTTTAGTCGGAACTCTAAGATAAAAGTAGCCAAAGTTACACCTTATAACATCAGCTATCTGCCAGTAAAAGTCTCTTGAAAATTGGGCCAGCCATTTCAGAGATTAGCCGGAACAAACAGGCAGACAGACAGACAGAGAGACAAACATTTTAATAATAGACTTATTATTGTAAGTACCGTATAATTCTTTCATATGACATAAAGCTGTTATTAACCATAAAGAATAACATATATATTATGTTTGTGTCGATTTTTATTTAACACTAACATTTACTTTTACAGAGTAAACTCTTGTTATTCTTTATGTTATGTTGATAAGCTACGCTAACTATTATCTTCGTCTATTTCCATGCAATTCAGTTTAGACAACCGCCCCCTTTTTTGGAGGTCGGTTAAAAAGGTAAAAGTAACTAGGTAAGGTAGCTACTAAAGTAAGATCTAAATTTAATTAATAAATAAATATTTAGATAGAATATAATTAGAGCCCTCTACATACTAGTAAGTTAGTCAAAACGAAAATCTACTAACCTTTAATACCGATGTAGCAGATAAATTGGATACAAGGGGACTGTTGAAGTGATACTTTATCTTCTAGCAACTATAGAACATCGGTTGGAGCAAGGTTAGAGCACGTAAGGGTGGAATGGATTAGGCCTGCCGAAATGTTGTGCTATCACGCACCGCCGCCATCGTCGCCACCCTTAAAAAGACAAAATATTCAACATCAGCGTTCAATAGAATGCAATTCCATACTCGTAGGTATAATAAATATATTATCTCTACTAATATTATAAATGTGAATGTAAATTTGTTTGTTAAGCTTTGACGCGAAAACTACTGAACGGATTTTGATGAAATTTGGTATGGTAGTAGTTTAGACTCTGGATTAAAATATAGGCTACTTTTTATCCCGCGGGATACTCGATAGTATAATTACGCGGGCGGAGCCGCGGGAAACAGCTAGTTATCTATAAACGCGAACGTAACTCTGTCTGTCTGTTACGCAATCACGCCTAAACCACTGATCGTATTTTGAAGATTATATTGGAAATAGAAAAAAGACAGAAGCTCCTTTATATTGTAGCAAAATGTTAGGTCCCGTGCAATTTATAGATTGACAACATAGCATAATCTAGTATCTACCTACTTTAAAAATAATTATAAAGTTTATTTTCCTCAGTTTACAAATGTCACCCGCGACTTCAGACAGTAATTAATCCCTCGGAACCGTACATTTTGCAGCAATAAAAAGTAACCCGTGTACTAATCCAGCGCCTATACTACTACCATACCAAATTGCATCAAAATCGTTTGGTAGTTATTGCATAAAAGAGCAACAAATATCCATACATAGGCGTACACAGATTCGCGTTCATAATAGTAAAGACTTCTTCGTCACCGATAACCTAATGTTTTAATGATTTCAACAATCTTTTGAATAGGAAAACGTTAGTATGCATTAGGTGTATGTACTTTGACCCTGAAAATATTTTAGATTGTGGTCACCCATCCTAGTTGGAACCATGACCGAGGTTGCTTAACATGAATTAGCGCTCCGACCACACCATCCATCAAGCTTCTCACTCATTCCTCATTATTTAAGTAAACACTTCATCTTAACAGCCTCCGTGGTCCAGTGGTTAACAGCCTCCGTGGTCCAGTGACGTTTAGAGCTTGGCTCTCGACTCGGAGGTTGTTTACGAGTTTGTTTAGGACAATGCAGGCTGATCACCTGCTCGTCTGACAAGAAAGATGATTCATGCGTCGGATCAATTCAATCAATTAAAACGGCCACTGTCACCGAAATCAGTGTGGGGAGGTATTATTATTAAATACTTCAATGATTAGGTTATACCTACGTAAATTTTCAGCCAATTCAACTGATCGGTTATTCTACAGTATTTAATATGTTATTCTTCAGATATACATAACTTTTTTATTTATGAACAGATAGAAACGAAACAAACACAAAATTTTAAAAGTGGAGCAAACTAAAACGAATAAGTGTTAACCACATTCAAATTGAGACAAGCGCGTACAAACGTAGGTTACATACATACAGACATAATTCTGAAAATCAATGTTTTGTGTTCTATTTCTTTCATAAAGCCCTCCTTTTAGTTTTTCTTGTATAATTCCATGTACATCGACTTGTAACGATTTTATTATGAAATGTATTGTTTGATTAAAAGATACATTTATTTTTTGTAGTGTTGTGTTCACAATTATTTATATTCATTATAATAAGATTGTTTTTTTTTATATAAATTACAAATACGAATATATATATATATATATTCGTATTTGTATATTCGTATATATATTCGTATATATATATATATATATATATATATATATATATATATATATATATATATATATATATATATATATATATATATATATTAGGAGCTTAATCAATGCAAACAAACAAAAAAACATGTAAGAAACAAAATATGTTCCGTATTTAATTTATTGGTGTAGATTAATTTTACTAAGGTACCTACTGTATACAAATTGTTCGTAAAAAAAACTCAAATAGAAGTCAGTAATTAGGTCTTTATGTTAAGCTGATGTGCGACATGTGTAAATGCAAAGGAAGCAAATTTTTTAACAAAGTAATTATTCGTACGAGAGGTCGCCTTGTGGTCGAAATTAGTCTATAATAGTTAATATGATTTGAAGTTTGAACTTTATTAAGATTTTATTGCCTCTTAGATAGAAAAAAAAATGTAAATGTTGTGACAGATTGACAAACGTCAACGTGCAGTAAAATTGTATGTATATGCGTAGTGTGTATTAATATTATAATCTATGGTAGTGTATGTAGTTGTCATTTTTATTAGTTTTATGTATTTTTAAGCATTATTGACGTGATTACGTCTTATAAATCGATGGAGCCGGCTGCACGTACGAAAAAACATGACTCATCTGTTACCTGTTACCGTTACCAAGTACCAGCGTTACCTATCATTGCCGTTACCTCATTATTATTATTGTTTGTTGTTGTTGTTATTGTTGTTGTTATTGTTGTTGTTTTTGTTGTTGTTTTTGTTGTTGACGTTGTCACGTTCTACTATCGTCAATAAACCGGCTTTACAGACAACCGATATTTTTTAAAAGGTTCCGCACACCCTCCTCGTAAACTATATTTTCCCGTCCGTTTCATACTCCTCCGGTTGCCCAATTCTTGTAAATCTGTACTGAATGTTTTTGTTTCTCCTATTAATAATAATTTCGTAGCCCACATTACTAGACTTCTCTCTTACTTTCGTGGCTTGCTTGAAAATATTAACAGCTCCCAGACAAAAATCAATAAACTAGTATTAATACCTAACACTCACGTGAAAGCAAAGTTATATCAGCTGAAGATTAGTCGTCGGATAAAAACACCTACGACATGATCTTTCATATCAGGCGTGCGAGGGAATGAGGATTAATAGGAATTTGTAATTGCTAATCTACATGATTGACGAAGTAATTAGGTTCGGAAATAAATATATTATTAGTTAATTGCCAGCTGGAAAATTCTTCTGATCATGTTGACTATATTATAAGTGCTAAACTATAATACTTTTCTACACGTTTAAGGTAAGGCCGCACCCGGCGGCATCGCAGCGACGCGTCCCTACTAGTAATAATTCATAATTTATTTATTTATGCATAATTTTATATGATATAAAACACTAAATTGGATCTGTACATTCTACCATAATAATACAATGGTGTGTGAAACTTAAAACATAGGTACCGACAATTGAGAAAACTTAAACTTAAAATATATATTAATTCGTTCAAATTAATAAAATTAATAGTTATTATTTTCAACGTCAAAGTTTTAGTCAAAAAATTAAAAATAATTCTAATATAACAACATCGTAATTATAAACATAATAGTTTAACAAACTGTTTAATATTATTCATAAATTTTAATTCCTCATATAATTATAGTAATTAAAAATTTGCACCTTTATTTTTATTGTACTTAAGTATTCATTCATGTTGTAAAAATATTTTTCTACGAGCCATGTCGTCCGATAAAACAGTATATTATATACATACGAATATATGTACGAATGCATTATCTTTATATATATTTAAACTAGCATTTCCCCGCGTATTCGCCTGCGTAAAATTGGGTATTGAACGATAACTTTATGATAATTTAAAACTTTCATCCCATATTTTACCATCCCAATATCATGCAAATATGTCCAAGGAATAAAAAGTTTCATAGAAAAAATTATTTTGAATTTTGAAAAATCCTTCCATAGTGGATGCCTACGTCATATTATGAGAAATACGTGTGCAAAATTTCAAATTTCTAGCCTCAAGGGTTTGGCATGTGCGTTGATACATCAGTCAATCATCTTTACCTTTTATAATATATTATATAGATTACATAGAGGGAAATAGATTTTAAATTTATGCCTTTCATTTTTTGTCCTAATCCTAATTTGAGTACAAATGTACAGGCTTCTTTTATATACCTAGTCTTGCCATAAATACTGAAATAAAGAAAAAAAAAATTCTATTGCAAATAACATTTATTACTCTCACAGTGTGTTAGTTTAATACATAAATATAAAACAATTTAAAATATAAAAAGCTTATTCGAAGTGGTCTCCATTGGCTGCAATACAGTCCTTTAAACGTTGAGGCCAGTTATCAATAGAAGCACGCACTCTTTCCATGGGAAAATTCTTCTCTGCCAATCGTACGGATTGTTTTAGGGACTCCAAATTATTATATCGTTTAGAGCAAGCCGTACTCTCTTAAATTGACCATAAATCATAATCTAGCGGATTAAGATCGGGACTAGACGACGGCAGCTCTTCAGCTTCAGCTCTGATGAAGTCCGATACGTTCGTTTCCAACCAAGACTGCGTAGACCGAGCTTTATGACCCGGCGCCGAGTCTTGCTAGAAGGACCATTCTTGGTTATTGGACATGGTGTTGCTAAGAGGCTTCACTACATTCTTTTTTAAATTATCAGTTAAGAAATGACCAGTACGTCTCTTATAGGCTGCAAGTCCTAAGTCATCTTTTAAAATACGCGACATGGTTCTAGGTGCTATCTTCATCTCCCGAGATAAAATCTTTTGCTTTCGGACAGGATTTCTTCGAATTCTTTGACCAACCATTTCGTACGAACACTACGTGGACGGCCAGATCTTTTTTGTCACAAACAGAGGAGGTCTCATTATACCTAGTAATAGCCCGGTACACAAACATTTTACTAATACCAAGCGTATGGAGGGTTTTAAAAAATGCATTTGGCTCCATACCTACATTGTGTAATGCAATCACAGCGATTCGGTTCTCTTTATCGCCCCACTCTATTTTAATATCACAAAATATTGTACAATGTATTGGCGCCAAAATAAGAAAACACAATGAACAATCATATAAAAATGACAGATTTCAAATTCAAATGTAATATTTTGTTTATTTTTAATTGTAACAGTATTTATGGCCAGACTAAGTACATGCAAGTGAGGGGAAGTATCTCCAATTTTCAAACAATGGTCTGCAACTGTCTAGAAACCATGCTCCAGCAATAGTACACACATTTTTTGGAAACGAAACGTCTTATCGTCAACAGTACAAGCCCATATGATAGCACCAATATACGTCCCCGTGGTGGTGGTGGTGTTTCTCACTGTTTGACGAATTCTCTTAATAGCGTACACGAACCGATTTAGTTTAGTACATATATTATATTTTGTTCTATTTGGTCTTTCCAATTGCAATATTTGTCAAAATAACGTCTAGAAATTTTGCATAATTCACTTCCTCGATTTTCGTATTTTTATATATCACTTAGGTTAATGTTTTGTCTTTTTTAGTTTTGGAATTATGTGAATTGAGTTTTACTTATATTTATTTTTTAAATTATTATAGGTAAGCCAGGTTATTACTTTATCAAGAGTGTCGGTAATGATATTCTCGAAAATTTCAATATTTTCACATATTATTATAAGTATCGTGTCATCTACAAATAAAATCATCAATCAATCAATATGTGTAATTACATGTGGCAGATCATTGATATAGAGTAGAAAGATATATGGGCCTAAGACACTACCTTGTGGTACACCATATTTGTTAATCTTGAAGTTTGACCGGTTCGTAATCTTTTTAGCATTATAAGTTTTACTTATTTCCAAACGTTGATAACGGTCAGACAGATAGCTCTGTATCCAGTTGTTAACTACTCCCCCTCATAGTATGGGCATCGAAATTTAGAACACCCGTCCACCAAACAGGCATACTTGAAAATGGTCGTGGGGCCAGAAAGAGTATTAATGGCAGTATGTAAAATAATTCCTGATTCTACTCCTATCTTTGTTTTAATAAAATTTTGTTCCAAAAAATAAGTGCTACCTAAAATAAAATAGCTTAAAAAAGAAAAGTCGTATGCGCAGATAGAAATAAGGGATATTTGAATGCATTTATTAATGAAATAATAATGAATGACTAGATGTTGCCCGCGACTTGGTACGCACAAAGAGATATCCCGCGGGAACCAAACATTTGCTGCGATAATAAGTTGCCTATATGTTAATCCAGCGCCTAAACTGATATAATATAAAATTCCAAAAAATATTTCAGTAGTTATCACGTGAAAGACTAACAAACATCCGTATTGTAGCTGTACTTACAAACTTTCGGGTTTATAAATTTGTAAGTATGCTTATAAAGAAAATATAATGTAAAAGTAATGTTGCACCAAAATGTAAACAAATGACGTAATACTATATTTTCTTTGAAGTTTATGACGCAACGTTTCGTTAAAATTTCTATAAAATTGTGTGTAGGCACCTATATACATTATACATTAGTGCTCAACAAACATAATTCGATCCGATTAGGTGTTATGAAATTTGAAAGTAATGATAAATTCATTATGAGTTAATAATAAATCGATTAATGGTAAATAATATATCAGCTAGATTATAGACATAACCATTCGAAACGAAATGTTAGTTCGAATAAACTAACTCAGGCTTACCTACTTGCGACCCCGGGGAAACGTTAGAGTTTGATGTGTAATAACCACAGACACAATCATCGTACAGATAGAGCACTAAATATATTTCAGTCTTTGATACTAAATGTTTATCGTTACATAAAATAAAAGGTAAACGTGTAGATTACTAGATGTCTAGGTATTTAGAATAATCTCTGGTATCTAGAAAAAGGTATTTCAGTAGGTCGATTCTGCTAATTAATTTTTACAATAGTACAGTTTCGATGCAGTCTCGATATGTTTAAACAGCAAAATGGTAGTCTCATAAACGTCAATCTAACGTTTAACACGTTTTGATTGGTCCAAACTGCATAAGTACACCAAATTTTCATAGAGGAACTACTACCCTAAAAAAGAACTTAAATAAAATCTGTATTGTTCACGGTAGGATTGGCGTGATATTTTTAAGTCTTCAGGTATTCAGGGGAATATGAATCTGAAATACAGCCTCTTGGTAAGGCGTCCTTTATTCACAAGTTTTATTCATAGTTACACCAAGTTTTCCCGCGCTTCAAAAGTCATATTAATATAGTGCTCAAGTCTGTTTTTAATCTATTGGTTGCAAAAGAAAGCGTCCTTACACACCGACACACGCTCGGATATCACCGCCGCACTTTTTAAGATAGTACTTAAAAATTGAACTTTATATATGCTACACAAAAAGACACACGTTTCATGCACGCAAGAGCGGCGCCGCGCTGTGCAGCACGGTGCAGCTCGCGGTTCCGTAGTGAACAAAGTTCAATTTTGAATCGCTATATTAAAAAGTGCGCACCGCGTCGCATCTACGTGTTTGCTGACCCTTATTTCTCAATAACATATAAAATGAAATTAATTGACACTTGCATATTGCCAATTGCTATGCATGTCACACGGCTGCCAGACATGGGCAATAACGAAAAATCAACGAAAATCGCTACATATATGTCAGAACTAAACGAGGAGTAATAATAATTTGCTAATGCAAACTGAAATAAATAATGAAGTTTAATGTTCAAAGGGCTAAAACTGGGATGACAGATGTTACATACACATTACACAGTGAAGAGATTAAAATGGAAATGGATAGGACATACAATATCAAACAAATAAACGATCAAAAGACGTCACTTACATTATGGTACCCGCGAGATAGAAAAAAGAAGGAAGGAAGACAAAGAAAAAGATGGGTTGATGAAATAAAAGCAATGACAGGAGCAACACTGAGTAGAGAGGCCATGGATAGTTAACTTTGTAAGAGTTTAAGGAAGGCTTTTGCCAAAAGGCACCAGTAATTAAGTTAATGTAACACGTTATGTTAATCTGAATAAAGGCTTATTTTATTTATTTTATTTTATCTCAGTTACTCGTGCTTTAAAATAAAGTACCTGGGTAACCGAGCTGTGCTCGGAGTTCTGAAAAATTTAAATCAATAAAAAGAATCACAAAAATATTTATCTGACCGGGATTCGAACCTATTACCTCTATTCAGAATTTTTAAATAAATCAAAAATTATACATAGGAATACCAATCTGCCAATCTGACTGACATAATAGAGTCGAAATTACTGATATATTGTTGCACGATGAAAAAAAACACATGTAGCTTAAAAATACGTAGTTTCACAGTGATAAGACCTAGCTAGATCAATATTTTCTTCCCTAACATACTTAATTTCATGGTAATACTTGCAGACGTTTTCGAGATTACGAGATATTGCTATGAATTGGGTATTTCATATAAAAATGTATGTTATTTACGATGTTATTGATGATATTATGCACTATGTGATTTAGGTTCGATACCGGTTGTGTAAAAAAAAGGTTATAGTGAATTCCACTAAACTATTTATAAGGTAAAATAGTTATTTATATAAACTAGAAGCGACCCACACACTTTTTGTAAATCTGGACTCCAGCTTTGTTCGGGAGAAGTATTAATATAAATTACTTTAGAGAACAAGACTGGCTTTTTATCTTTTATTTTATTCCGAGCTGGGTTAAAAAATGTGAAGGATTACATTATTTAGTACGTATGCATAGAAAAAACTTGATAAGTATAAAAACTGGATAAATGCAAATCACTCCTGATAAGATAACGTTGCAGAAAATTAGCGAAAAATTAAACGCATTTTAAATGCAAATTAAAAACTTCAATCGACTCTGATCCCGTTTTGTATTTAGCTTTGAAAATAAATTTACCGATAACGATAACCAACGATGTCATATTCTTGTCATCTTAATTCCTTCTCGATATTTGATATTACGGTAAAAGTTAAAATCCGGTCGCAATTGTGGATTACCGGAGCACTCATTTCATAAAATATTTTTTCTTTTATGTGCCGAAACAATTAAAACGGCCGCTCATAAAATAATATTATTATACATAAGATATAATAATATCTATGGACGCTTCACACCACGTCAATCTGGTCTCGTGGTAAGTTCTCGAGGAACTTGTGTTGCCGGTACCAGACAACGGAAATATGTTTAATACTTTTTATACTATACATATATTTAAGATTTTTACATTTATATTTAATACACATCCATGACCCAGGAGCACAGAAAAACTTTTTGTTCCTTCGGCGGGATTCGAACCCGCGACCCCAGGCTTACACCAACACGCTCAACCACTGAGCCACAGAGGTCGCCAATCGTCGGTCGGTCGTAAATAAGATCGTATAATATGTGAATGTAGTCACTACAGTAGTCGAATATTAGTCAAATATTTTATGTTGTAATAGATAATTTCAGGACTGTCTGTTGAACTTGGCACCTTCAGATTAAATTAAGTGATGTACTGTGGCCTTTGGGCTACAAAAACTAAAATGTCTAGTAATGAAAATATTAAATAATAATATAAAATATAAAAAAGTTCTAAAAACTGTTAGGAACCTTATGCCTAGTTATGTAGTAACTATTTAGTAATCTATGCTAATAGCTTAAACTATGACATAGTACATATTTAGATCAATTGACCGTTTTACCTAAAAGCAAGCCATTTTAATGCTAAGTGGGTGGGATGTGTTACAATGTTACAACATACTTTGTTCCACAAATTTTTCTCACCACTTGCCTAGAATATTCAATTTGGCCTTAATCTTGAAAATTATGTGACGTTAAGTACGTTTTCGTTGTTAAGTGAAGGTTTTTATTATGTTTAAGTAAAATCCAAAAACATACTGTTTGGTCAATTTTAACCGTTACTGAAGAGAACTGAAGTATAGTGCACAAGATCAGCAAACAAATTCAATAACTTACAAGACAGATAAATGAAACAGACATATTAAAATCCTACTTTTTACTAATATTATAAATGTGTAAGTTTGTGCGGATAGATGGATGGATGTATGTTACTCTTTCACGCAAAAGTACTGAACGGATTTTGACGAAAATCAGTTCATGGTTTATTGGTTTCTGCTTCATCAAAAAAAAAAAAAAATATATATATATATATATATATATATATATATATATATATATATATATATATATTTGTATGTTCAACGATAATTCCGCCGTCTGTGGACCGATTTTCAAGAGAGAGGAGAAAACTCCTCGAAATGACGTGATTTTGACTTTTTCTGAAGTAGTATAAGCATATGCTACCAAAAAGTATGATTTTGCACCAAGGTATATATACCCTGGATCCAAAAGTACTGAACAGAACTTCTGAGTCCTTATAGATAAGTCATGTTTCACCGATATCAATGTCTTTGAAATTTTGCTATTGCTAAAATTATATTCGTGATCATCATCATCACTATAATACGAGTAACATATTTATTTAATGCTTACTGCTGCATTTTTTCCGTCGTTTATTACAATAGATAATAATTATTATTTAATAATATTGTATCTAATCAACATTATCACTGGTGATTGTTTAGTAAGTTCACAGATCGGTAATGCTTATTTGGGGAAATACCACGGCCTCTCAGAAAACTGGCACAAAAGAATGCTTCAGATTGTTTTCCCGAGAGAGTGAGAGGCTTTTTTGTATTTATAACTTTCTTTGAATGTGTTAATATAAATAATTTCATATTTTTATTAACACATTTTTATATTAACTAATTATATTAACTAGTAAGTATATTAACTAACTAACAGTTATATTAACTAATAAGAGAAAAAGTATTATTTTTAAACAAAAAATTAAAACCGACTTCCAAAGTAAAAATGCACAAAAAAGTATAAATTAAAACTTATTTCCTACATAATTCCCGTTAAAATTCGGCTAAAATTTTAACAATTTCTCTAGTCAATCTTCATTGATTTCTTTTGATCCATTTTCACTTTGGAAGTCAGTTTTATTTTATGATAAAATGCTGATTATTATTGTCATAACCAATAAACATTAAAATTCGCGAAAAAAAAGAAATAACGCAAATACATTGATTTAATGATATTATTCATCCTAACAGAAAAAATAAGTAGAGTCCATCGTAGAAGTCATAAGTCATAAGAGTCATAAGCTGGGTTAAGGTGAAGCTCCTTTTTTAAGCATTTTGCTTTTACTATGAAGGTTTTGCTTGTACTTTGAAATATTAAAAACAGCTAACACATTTATATACATAACGTCGGTGCAATAATTAAAACTGTCTTATTATGCGAAACGTAGTAGCTTTTACTGAATTTAAAAAGCTTCCGTTACTGCGTGTTTCTAAACGTAAAACCTACACCGCAAACGTAAATACAGCCGTGAAATAGGAGTACTCTAATAATGCCTCGTAATTAGAAGGGCAACTTGATTTTGGCTATTTATCTAGGGTTAAATTAGTAATAGCAGAGCTACCTGTGGCAGCTGGAGCATGGGTCTAGTAGGACAGTCGCGCGCAGGCTTCCACGCGAGTCGGTCGCGTGGAAGCGTCATGCCGCCCTGAATTGCGTCCGAGCGCAATCGCTTCTAAGTGTGGTATGTAATCGTAGACACGGCACCATTTTTTAATAATTTTTTGTGTAAAAAATTCCAAGTTCAATGTCAATGTCGTTACCGGTTTGTTGTGAAACGGGACCACCTGTTGTTCGGTTGAAATAGTCGGACAACGTCACAATCTGTTTACAAATGGGGGGCGCCCCCACCCCCGAGCTTACCATGACGCAACGTTTTATGGACGCCCTGTGAACGTTACTATGGCGGAAAACAACAGCGCGGAAATAGATTTCCGCGTTTCGCTTAACTTCCATAATGATGTGCGTCTACAGTTTTGATCCGTATTGTTATGCCAAGTTTCATATTCTTAACGATCGAGTACAGACGAGTCGAGTCATCATCATTATCATCACCGGCGATACATCAAGTGTTGTTTATGTAGGGGTCAGCGAACATGTACATATGGATTTGATCATAATCGCACCGCTGACTAACGAGTTGGCAATGGCATACTTAAGAGGATCGATGTCGTTTTACAAATCGTTTCAAAGCAAATTCACGACACAATCATTCTGGAGTCACTTTTTAAATTCCTTTTACGTCCATAATAAAGAATTGATTTTGATTCCGAAAGTCCTCTCTCATTAGTATACAGATTTTCATCACCTTTCACTCTTCAAAATAATTTGTACCTTTATGCAAACGCTTAAATAAAATTATTACTACATTGTGCAAAAATATTACAAAATTTTACAAAAAAAAAATTAAGTATATTATTACTTAAGACTTAATTATCTCGTTGATAGGGTATAATTAATTATTTTAAATGTAAACATTAAAAACATAATAGTAATTGAAAAATACTTATTTCTCCTAAAATCTTATGTATTTTATAAATAGCACGCAACTTAGGAATAGGCACCAAAACGTACACTACTAAGATTTATGACGTATAATATTATTTTAACAAATTTTGCATAATAATTGTAAGCATTTTTTCAGGTCAGCTTTAGATTTCGGTACTACTCATACAAATATTATATTTTGAAACTATTTACCTACTGCAAAAGTAACCGCCCGCGTAAAAATATCCATAAATTTTATAGTTTCATTAATAATTGTATTCCATGGACATATTTGCATGAAATTTCATAGGAATTGAGTAGGGAAAAATAATGTGTTACATATATCAGCGTTTTCTAATATTCAGCCCCTAATATGGTAAAATAGGGGATGCAAGTTTTAAATTATTATAAAGATATTATCCTTTAAAATCCAATTTCACGCGGGCGAAGGCGCGGGCAAATGCTAGTTACAGCTAAAACATTGTTTTCTTGACAAAATACAAATATTTCATGTCCTTGATTTTTTTATTGTTTACTTACTATATTTATGTTTTGTTTAATATGCAACAACCAAAATGACAATTCGCTTTGTACTTCGTGGGACGACGAAAGAAATAAATCAATTCTTTATGAAAATATTTTAAACATAATCGTGGTAGACTTTTCAATTCCATTGCTTTGTTTGATCAGGAAAAATATAATATTATTATACAACTCCTTGATGCAGTTTTCAGATAAAACCCAATGAATGGAATTTTAAAAAAGGTAGTCTAAATATAAAAATCTATTATGACACAATGTTAACTCGTACTACGCCTACTAGCAAGAAAAGAGTTAGGGAGTAAGCCCTCATACCCACGAGAGTTTTTTGTGGACGCGACGGAATAACTGCACTGTAAATAGAATTCTGCGCGAATAGATCGTGAAGAGTTGTCAAATCTTTTTTATCTGTCACGACCACTAAAAAAGCTCGTCTGAACGAGGGCTAAGACTCTTTAAATCACACAGACAGGCATACACATCAAACTTATAACACCCCTCTGTTTTCGTCGGGGGTTAAATATGAAGTCGCTTCCTTTCCTATTCTCTTGGATCTTATATAAACTACTCAACTGATTTTAATACAGTTTTAGCAATATACATACAAACCTTCTCTCCAATCACTCTAGGTTGAAGACGACGGCTTATAATATGTTAGATATACATTGCACGTGCAAAGCTGGGGCGGGTCGCTAGTAAAATATAAATTAATAATAGGATCAAATGTAAATGGAGTTTAGATTGTCTCTCAATCTTAATTACTGAAATCGAATTTCTCAACTCAAAGATAAATAACATTTATTATTCTTTTCAATTTCTTAGCTTTTAACTCTTTGTTTGCCGTTCAGTATTCGAAGCTAAACAATCGCTGTGTGCTTTAATTTTTTAATTTTTCTTTTTAAATTTCTCGCCTGCATAATATTGTTTGAGTTCTGCTCAAAACAAATTATTCAAGATCAAGTGTGTTACGTTAATGGTATGCTCGGAACTTTATTTGGTTTGCTTTTGTCATTGCCTTTATTAAATCATTTTTTAATTTACATTAATAATAATCGATCTATAAAAGTAAATTTAAAGCCCAGAGGGAACTCTTGGACTTTACTAAGCAACTTTGAATGCTTTCAAAATTTTCAATACCTAGTTGTTTTAAGCTAAATCAAGATTTAGTTTATGTGCAGTAGTTTTTTTTTACATTATCTATAATCTGATGATAATAAATGCCAAAAATAGTTATGTCGGAAATCCAAGATTACTATAATCTATGTCACACATCTATATTCTATGCGTAATATAATATCCATATTTAATTTGTTCATCACTAGAAGACTAATATTTTAATGAAAACAGCGGCATTATAGTCTAAGAGACCATTATTTATTTTTGATATAGAGTAGAAAAATTATGCACCTATTGTTTATTTTGCATATTCATAAATACAAAATAATAAAATATTCGTATTGTTTATATAATTTTAATTATTCCAAGGCATTATTATAATTTCCAATACCGGTTTTCCAAAATTAATACAATATAGTTTATTTTATGAAACGATGAAAGTTTAACTACATTTGTATCTTTATTTATTTTGTATGTACGAGTACATATTTTCGTGTTACTACTAAACAAGTGGTCCCATTTCGTGGCTCGACTGAATTAAATGTATTTCACTGTGCCCCTCGCCGGGTATGAAAAAATGTTTATAATTTATGAAAATCCCCCTCAGCTAACAAAGGAAAACGTCCGGACCGTGTATAAATTGACCGTCGATACATTTCAAAACACAAGTGGAACAATTTTCCGAGTGATTTATCGCGAACAGAGGTGTCGAACTGATGGTGTGTGTTTGTGAATAGTTCAGAGGTAGCTTTATAATGCGGCGCGGCAAGGCCTTACTGGAGGGCAGCAGGCAGGGCTCTGTGGACGGCAACAGCAATGTCAGTGACAAGGAGCTGGTACACAAGTGTCACAGTGACCCCGGAGGCGGCAAGGCTCTGGGTGCAGCCCCGAGAACGTACAGACATCGATCGGTCTCGGGGGCGTTAAGGAAATGCGTTCTAACCTTGGACGGCTACTCGTATGTCATAGGTATGTGCTACATTCGTTTACGTTGTCTCATTTTCGGTTTTTAGTCTAATTACTACAATGACATGAATTATGAATAATTTAATGAAATTAAGTGAGTATCTACAGATGTTGGGAGTAAAAATATTATTATTAATTTCTAAAATCGTAAATAGCTATCTAGGTATACATTTTGGTGTAGTCATTGATAACGATTTATCGTTCACATTATAAAAACAGCAATTTTACGAGTAGACGAATTTACGCCAGGAAAAAATATTGTCATGTTAAATGTAAACAAACAAACAACAGTTTGCGTGATTTTTACTACGGGTAATGTGTGAATTGTATTATCTACTGTTTACATGCTAAGTGCTTATTGCAATTACGCAATTAAAATGTAATGTTACTTTATCACGTCATATGAGGGTGCATCTAGTTCCTCATTCCGTACAGTATAATATTAATAAATATACTGGGATTTTTCATTCAAAGCTCGTGCTTTTATTTATTGGAGCTATGATACTTCATCATCAACGACCTCTTACGTCCTCATTGCAGGCTATCTGTGTGCTGAATGAGCTTGAGAGTCAAGAGAATTGGATGTCATACAAATTGTAGTCAACTTCTTCACGGCGAGTAGTGACATAAACTCGCACTGAGCACACTGGTCACTCCTGGACACGAGAATGATTTGGCTACAGTATAGTAGTCTATTATTATACCTAGTCCACCACACTGGCCTAAAGCAGGTTGGCGAGTTAATCCTTACCAATAATAAAAATGTATAAGTTTGTGAGGATGGATGGATGCTTGTTACTCTTTCACGCAGAAACTAATGAACGGATTTAGATGAAATTTAAATCTGTTGGTATTTAAAATTTGGTATGGTAGTAGTTGAAGCTCTGGAATAACACATAGGCTACTTTTATCCCGAAATAGTAGGGTGTTCCCGTGGGATACTGTATTTACGCGGGTGGAGCCGCGGGCAAAAGCTAGTTCTTACTACTATAATATCTTACTTAATATCTTATTTACTATAATAATTATAAACGTAAAAGTTTGTGAGGATTGATGGATGGATAGATGGATGATTGTTACTCCTTCACACAAAAACTACTGAACGAATGTCGATGAAATTTCGTATGGAAGTAGTTTAGGCTCTGGATAAAACATAAAAACGAATGAACATAATGGAAACATAGGCTACTTTTTATCCCACAAAAGTACAGCGTTCCCGTGGGATACTGTACGTGGGATACTTTGTGCGGGCGGAGTTGCGGGCAAAAGCTAGTATATTATAATGCTCTCCGCGGAATGTTTGAAATAAGAGAGCCTTCTCATTTTCGAATTTTGGTGACTCGAGTCGTTATAGTTTAATGAGGGTTTTTGATTTCTGCCGCTAGGGGGCAGACCCACACAAAGCGTCATCTGGTATCAAATGATATAAAAACGATCAATAAGTATTTTTTATTCTTTTTCTGTCACCAGGCGGCGCTTGGTAGCCCTACGGTGCTTGTCGTGTCAAAAAGCTGTCAGATGTCACGAATTTAAAAACCCTCATTGAAATTCTCGTGCGTGGGGTTTGTTACAGATCTACTCCGAAACGGCTTGACCGATTTTTACGAAATTTTGCATTTTCATAAGCCGCTAATACATATACAAATATAAAATTGAATTGTTTTGTAATTTCATAATAACTCATAATAACTACTCGCATGATAATAACTATACTAGTGACGACACATGCTCGTAAATAAACAAAGTAAGCTTAAACTTTTCAAAATTATTTATGCTTCATAACCACACACTGTAATATATGTATAAACGAAATATTAAAAAGAAATTACTTTTATCTGTGGGTTCCTTTTCATACGTTTGTTTACGTTCATTATAACGAGGAGCATATGTACGCCAGGTGTTGCTATACTTTTGTAAACAGTGATTTTATGGGTAAAATGTTTACACACTATCCATATCTATGGGGCTATTGATAACACGTGTATATATTAAGTTCATTTAAAACAAAGTTTAGGCGTAGAAATGAATTTTGACTAGTCACAGTCTACGGACAGTCAGACGGTAGTCTGATAGTTTGTAAACTTACTCCAACTTTAGGGGTTAGTGTTTAGAATAGAGTTTGACTCCGTAAGCTCGTCTATCTATCGTACGTCACAAGGCGTATTTCAGTTCGATGTCATTTATGAAGACCATCTTTTTTCCGTACATAATTGCCTTTATGAAGACCATCTTTATTCCGTTACGAGAACAATTATGTGAAGTTCTATTGGGTTGCTGTGCAAAGCAGGCTAAGGGGCCTTCTTCACAATCGCCTAAAAAGTTTCAAATAGCTAAAGCGCAAGTTTTGTCGCTGTTTACTTGATATCGGGCGAAATAGACAAAAAATGCCAATGACCCTTAGTAGCTTCGGCTTTTGCATGAAAATTTACCTTAAAATGAAACATCAGTAAATCATATGACCCGACGGCTGTTCCGACACGTCACGGCCGTAATGACGTGAAGTTTACGGACACAATGTTACGCATATTGTGTTTGCCGCGTAAACAACTCGACATTTGGATGTAACACTCTCTATGCTTTGCTCGAATTTGTGAACGTTAATGTTATTTTAAGTTAGATCATTGTGTGGCCATTGGAGTAGTTAGGCTTTGCAGATTAAGAAATAAATGACTTCTTAATTTAATTTATTCTGCAAAGTTATTCTTATGCCTTATTTAGGTCCTGATATAACTATCAGGACCTACATAAGGCATATATTAATATATATTGATGACCTTTGTGGCTTAGTGGTTAGCGCGTCGGCGCTGTATCCTCGTTCGTATATAAAAAGTTTTCAATATTCCTGGATCAAAGACGTGTATTAAATCTGTGTATTATAAAATAAAAATCCTAAATATATTTGAATGTATAAAAGTATAATAATAAGAATAAAAGTATTAAATATACTTCCCGTTGTCTGGTATCCGTCACACAACTTTGGATACTTAGCCAGGGGGCGAGATTGGCATAGTGTGAAAGTGTCGAATGTCTGTGGTTATTATTAGTAAGCGTAATAATTTCGAAGATATTAGCAAATAATGATGTTCTTGCGACCTATAAAACTCATACAACTGCAGGAACGCGTGACGTCAGACTTTATTATTATAAAATATATATGTGATATATCTGTATATGTAGCCTTAAATTTCATAGAAGATTCTGTTCCTGAATGATTACAGAAAATGATGTCATGCTTAACCTGACATTACCATAGCTAATACAACGCATGCGTGCAATGTTTCGTCCCTAGGAGCGAGTGTGAATCCAATTATACTATGTAGATGTGTGTAAATTGACTTAACTCTTCAATGTGAATACGTGATAAAGAGTGAATACAAACAAGTTTTTTGAATCGATAAGCTTAGAAATAATTAAAAACCGGCCGAATCGGACTCGTGCGCGAAGGGTTCCGCACCATCTATGAATACGAGCAAAAAAAAACACGTTTGCTGTATGGAAGGCACCTTAAATAGTTTTTTATTATTTGTTTATTTAGCGGCAACAAAAATACAATATCATCTGTGAAACTTTAACTGTCTAACTATCACGATTCATGAGATACACCCTGGTGACAGACGGACGGATAGCGGAGCCTTAGTAACAGGATCCCTTTTTACCCATTGGGTATGGAACCCTAAAAAGAAACTAAAATATTATTTCATCACTCAGATTAATATTTGAGACTGGACAGAAAGATGATATTATGGGCGGTTGTCGCGCATAGAATTCCATGACCAATGTAACCACAAAATAGTCCTATAGAATAGGCTTGTATATATCAAATATCTATATATAAAAGTAAGTCGTGTTAGTTACGCTATTTATAACTCAAGAACGGCTAAACTGATTTGTCTGAAAATTGAGGGGGTATAGCTTAGAATCAGGAGACGGACATAGGATACTTAAGTGCCCCGCCGAGTCTGTCTGTCTGTATGTTCGCGATAATCTCAAAAACTAAAAGGATTTTCATGCCGTTTACATTTACCGATAGAGTTACCTTAAGAAGGTTTAGGTCGATAATAATTTGTTAAGGTTTTGTGGAAATTGTTTGATTTATGACGATAATTGTTGAAAGTGTCGGGAAAAATCAAGCCGTCTGGGAACTTTTATCGAAAACGCTGCTAAACTTAACCCATTGGAGATAAATAACAAAACAATGTATGGTGGGATTGTTTCTCTTTTATAGGTCTACAAAATATCCGCGATGGCATAGATATGTATAGACATATCTATGCCATCGCGGATATTTTGTATACTATCGTGTGATATGTATCGCGGATATTACATAAAAATATAGATTTTAAGAATAGATTACTATACCCATTCTAAGTTTAAAAAATAATCAGATATAATGTGGTATTTTCACGGAAGCTATTTAGACGGATACTATTTAATTATCATTATCTAGGAGCTGCGGGCAAAAGCTAGTTAACTATAGAACCATAAATAGGTAGGCATGTTATTTTACCTATAACTTATCCTAATCAATCACAACCTCCATGTGATGCTTGTCTTGTTGCTTAACAACCCTCGGGGGATTGTGATTCTAAGTAGTAATGAAACTTTTTTTTCTCAAAGCTTTACAAAGATGCGAGTAGACTCTATATTGTTGTGATACTCAAAAAAATTACATATAAAAAAGTAATTTTATTAAAAAATGTTGCACTTTTGTAAGCGATGACACTTTCGTTAGTAAAGCGACGAGATTCAGTAACTTAGTACACTTAGTTCACTTAGTAGGGCAATTACAGCAAGTATTACATACAAATATAAAATTGAAGGGTCATTTTGTAATTTCAAATCAATAGCTTTTCACTAAATGCATTATGATAGTATATATGGTACCTAAACCAAAGATTTTTTTTTCATTCTTGTCTGTCTTTACGTCTGTCTATCTGTATGTTTGTTCCGGCTAATTTCTGAAATGGCCGGACTGTTTTTTACCGGACTTTCGTCGGCAAATAGCTGATGTTACAAGGAGTCACTTAAGCTACTCTCTGTAGCGGGCTACGACCTCTTGATTTGTATGTCCTTCTTGCGCTTGAGTGGTGATGATAATAATACAGCAAGAATTCTTATATTCTCCTTTATTGGTGCTTAACACAGATACGTATTACATATGAGATATCTCTAACACAATTACGTCTTCAGTCTACACTGAGAATAACCTTTTACTTATATGAAATATTACGTATTATTTATATAAATATTAAGTAAATAGGCTTTACTCGTGACATCTGTCAACATGACAATGACATGCAACACTTTCAACTTGGGTTCCGTTTAAAAAAAATAAGATCCGTTTCCATTAATAGTACCACGCGAACGAAGTGACTGGCTCCAGCTAGTTGCTTAATACAATGTTGGGTTATCAGTGTGGTCACATATGGCTCCTGCGGATGACTCTCGCTGTCACATATGGCTCCTGCGGATGACTCTTGCTGTCAAATATGGCTCCTGCGGATGACTCTTGCTGTCAAATATGGCTCCTGCGGATGACTGGCGTTGAGTATAGGTACCTAAGTATGTCAGCTTATGCAGAGCTTGAGCCAATTTGCGGCTGCTAATTAGATTTAGCTTTATGTATTTATAGTTTTATGTACTTAATTATTAATTAAGGAATAACAACTTTATTTTGTAATCTATACAAATATTATAAAGAGAAAAGATTTTTATGTTTGTTTGCATTCAGTAGGCTCCGTAGCCACTGAACCGGTTTCGATGAAATTTGGCACATACATAGATTAGACCACGAGGAAGGACAAAGGCTATGATTAGATTTGTTGCGGCAATAAGGTTCCCGCAGGTTTTTCTTGTGCGCGAACGAAGTGGCGGGCAATATTTAGTAGGTAATTTATATAAAATTATGAATCTGCAAACAAAAATTTTGTATTTTTTCATTATTATTATACTTTCGTAAAAGTAATAATATATTAAGTTACAAATTATACGTCGCGACTTTGCATTTTAGATACGATGGTATAACAATATATTTATAAATCTACTCAATAATATTGTCACTAAAAAGCTTCCCTGTAGCAAAGCGGCAACTTTTACATAATAGACTGGAGATAGCGGCGAAAAAACTACATGAAAAGTTGTAAGCACAAGCGTCAGACGAATCAGTCAAACGCATTTGACAACATCAAAATTATCAGATAACATGCATGACGTCAGGGAGGACGCGCGTTGTGTCACGATATTATCGTAATCGAACTTTAGTAAGTGTCATGTTAATCGATTTTTGATGAACCGTCCCTAGATTGATACATTTGAAGCAATAAAATTGGTGACAAATGAACAAATTAGCAGTTTGCTGAACATTATGTATGGTTAGCCGACTTCCAAGAAGAGGAGTCGGTTATACGTTCGTATAATTATTTTATTATTATTTTTTGTATGTTCAACGATTACTCCGATTTTATTTCAAAATTCTTTTTTTGATGTAAAGAGTATACTTCGAAGTTGGTCGCTTTTTCACAAAAGTGGTAGCCTGATGATGGGATCCATGAGGAATCGAGGGAGTTCCTTAAAATGTATGTCGACACATAGTGATTTATAGTGATTTTGACTTTTTCTGAAGTAACCGAAACATATTATGTCTTTAAATATACGCGATTGGAAATTTCGTCATTGTTTAAATGACTTATATACGATATAGCATATACAATACCTAATGGAAGCTCGGCGCGTATTCAATTATACATTCTATCGTTTATTTTTAACGTTATAATAATAATTTAACAAATATCCCTAAAAAGGGAAAAATTATTTTACTTTTAAACAAAAAATTTAACCGACTTCCAAAGTAAAAATGCACAAAAAAGTATGAAATAGTACTTACTTATTTTCTAAATATTTCCCCTTTAAAATTTGGCTGAAGATCGAACTATTTCTCTACTCAATCTTCAAAATTTTGTCGGTTTATAGAGTTATAAAAAACCTATTTTTTTAAACAGTGATGAACTTTACATTTAACCCCACTTCAATTAGCAACACGCGGAATTTTATTGTGCCCTATTTAAATTGTAGTTAGGATTTAAAATATATACCTACCTAATTTAGAAATTCCCTGTCAGATGATAAAATTCCGTGAAGTGCTAAAAAAATTGACGTCAATAACCGTTACAAAATATTTTCTCTAACAGATTGACCTTACAGTTTACTACAGTACTTATATCATAGTTGGTATTAGAAGGGTATAATTGAGGGTTCTAAATTAAAATATATATTTTTAATACTAAATGATGAAATATAAAAAAAAACACAAATAAAAAATAATAGGGTGGGCCCGGGCCCACCCTTATCACTTAGGGATATGAAAAATATGTTACAACCGATTCTCATACCTAACGAATACAAAAATTCCTGTAAAATTCCATAAAAATCGGTTAAGCCGTTTCGGAGGAGTTCTGCAACAAACACTGAGACACGAAAATTTTATATAAAATTAAAATATCGTAGGTGCTCCTTAAAAATTTGCCGCATATTTCATAGAGATAATATTATGACGCACATAAAGTTATCATTATAATTTTCATCTCAAAGTTAAAAAGAACAGTTTTTGTTCGTGTGCTTCGCATCTGATATTAAAGCTTAGCTTTTTGCCTTTGTTTACTTGAACGCTTATACCTATCGCGTACCTTAAGCATTTCAAATAGTGAGATTTCCGCTTTAGGGCATTTAAATTAGGGATACATTTAAATCATATGTCACTATTTTAAGTGAAAACTTCTATAGCCGTGTTCAGGCTACTTTTTTGTAGGGGAAAGCTTATGGACGTTTGTCCACCGCCACCTTCAACGGGACGTCAACGAGAAAGACATGACGGCGCCGAAGTAGCGATACATACTATTATTTACGATATTAATTGGTCTCGGGTTCGAATCTCGGTCAGATGAAATATTTTTATTTCTTTTTCTTTTATAATTTTTATTTTTCTCATCTATCAGCAGTCCTATAACTGCTATCTTTTTTTTACTTATCTTTTTTTGGTATATTGAGGGATTTGTAAACTAAAGGTAGGTAGTGAATATTTTTTTCTACCAGTACCTGCAACGAAAAACTTAGATCTAAAAAGCAGTATTACTAGCTGTACCTTCATCAAAGTAATCTACGCAGACAGCCACGAGCTTAATTAACCTGGGTCTAATTGGAGGTCCACAAATTGATTACTATTGATCTTAACCCACGGCAAACGTTTGACGTGTACGAAGTAAAAATAAATTGTATCTTTTTGTGGTTGATTCTTGTACAATGGTTTTATTTGTTACGGCCTTAAAATCAATTAAAATCTATCAATGGGCAGGCAAAAAATATATTTAAGTACTAAGACTAAGATGAAAATGTACAGCTTCATAGAAGTCACTAATATCTGCTCAAAGCCTATCATAATATAAAAGTACCTACTGTTTTTAAAACACTTATTACCAGTTAGTGATTTTGAAGTAGATAGTGCTTCATGCTTGGTAGATAGGTGTTTATTAAAATTGCGTAACACGTTAGTGCAGAAGCAAAAATCCTTGAGTCTGCATTCACTTCGCATTGTTAAGGCTCCTATGTCAATTCTAATATATTTATTAAGCTGGCCTAATGCAAAGGTCGCGATTATTTATGTTGACACATACAAAGCCTACTCCATGTAATAAATTATGAGAGCAAAGGGGATAATATTAATGTAATGCAATCATACAAACCGCTATTATAGCAATGTATTCCATCAGTAGTGCAAAACTTCCTACAAAATAACCTTAATGTTGCCATATTTAGTCGCGATCTGTGCAGTTATTTCAGCTGATTATTTGTGAAGTAGTAAATCTTCTCATAAATATAAAAAAGGAATACAATTCCAATGTCTCGCTTGAACTCGAAAACGGCTGAACCGATTTGGCTAATGTTCGTTTTGAAATAATTGGGGGTAGTTCAGGATAGGTTTAAACGGTGACCAATATGGGAAAAATTTCGAAAATATTAAATCGACGTTTGAACTTTTCCATACTATTCACTATGTTAAATTAGTTACTTGACTGTCAAATATTTATAGTTTGATTTTAGTTTACCTGTTTCGTTTTTTAAAATTGTCTGGCCCAGTAGGCTGGTAAGTGTAGATGTAGGTGCAGTTATTTATTCCAGTTCATATATAAGACAGAACAATGTGTGTCAAGACAGATAGTATATAATAAAATAATGAAGAAAAGTTATCTGTGGCTGATTCGACTTGCTTAGTGATCGAACTGGTGGACTCCAGACGGGGTCTACTCTACCTGTGTAGTGGGGATATACAGTTAAACACACTTTGTACGCCCATCTTTGTAGAGCAAAGCTGTATGTAAATTTCTATTCAATTTCAATCAATCAATAGATATGCCTTTTGATATTAAATCCATTGTATGTTAAAATGTAATATCTACATAATATGTATTTTAAATTGACAGTAGGGGAAACTGGGTACGGTTGTGCCAGGAGATGGTTGTGACAGTTGCTATAACAGCGAAAATGTTAGGAATTCGGTAAAGGTGCATTTCTCAGTATTTTGTCAAACCGTCCGCGACATTAACGTAAGCAGGAGTCCACATTGCTTTTCAATAGTTAAAAGTAACTTTTTAACTAACTTTTTTGTTTATTTCTAATGCTTACTGTTATTTGTATAGATAACAATATACTTTTTTATTATAAGTATTTTGTAACTAGTTTATTACGAGTGATTACTTTTTACATAGGTTATTTGGCCATCTCGTGGCGCTTATTTGTTTTTGAAAGTGTGCGTTGGATACGGTTATGGTCTTTTTTAATAGATGTTCAGAAAATGCATGAGGAAAACTGAAAGAGCGCGGTATAGATAAGTAAATATAAAAAGCTTATGAAAAAGTGAAATTTGGAACTTCTTTTCTTAGAGCTACAAAAATATATAAGGCTAATCACATGTCGTTGTTATGATACTCGCGAATGTCAATGTTGTCTTGAAGAAAATTATGTACAAATAAATATCGTGATAAGTTGTATTATGTTACATATTTCCAATAATAAAAGTCATTGTAAACCATTAATGTGTATGTTTATGTCTGTTACTATTGACCCCAACCATTGTCACAGCCGTCCTTGGGACGGTTGTGACAGTCATCTGCACCTTGCACTCTATAATAACGTCAGGTAGCAAAACCTAATATCTGATTTTTAATTATGGCCTATGTGCACGTAGAAACGCATGACGCAAGCGGCAAGCTATTAATAATGGCTGAGATGTGATTCTTTTCCAGGCACAAAGCGCTCCTCTGTTACACCGATTTGCATTAATTTGCATCTGACAAGTCCATTTACTGAGTCTTTGTGTACTCCAACGGAAACATTGTTTTTCATTTTTATTTGGAAGTTCGTTTAAATTCTTCTCTCTCTCTCGAGCTAATATGTTGAGTGTAACACGTCTATATGATATTTTGTATGAGACTTGATACAAAAGGATTGTGTGGTTTTATGAAACCACGGTAAAAGTGAAACTTAATAACAAAATAGCGTGGAGCACTGGCACAAATGAGTACTAGTCTATACCCTACACGGTCAGCTGATGCGAACTATAGGCGCCGCCATATTAGCCTCGGCTGCTCTGACGAGCGCCTTTCACTTTATCCCTACTCCGCGGCCGACCGTCACGCGACATGCAACACACAGACGAAAAAGTTTGAGACGAGACGTTAAGAGTAGGCAATAAAATAAATTATTTTTGATTTAGGCAAATAATTAAAAAAGTTATAGTGAAGTGTCTGTAGGTAGTATTATCACACAAAATTTCAATAGTGAAGCTTATAGTGGAACAAAAACTGAAAAGTAAACCAATGACATACACAGCTAATATAAAAAAATAGCTGTTGTTGTCTGTAAATTTATTTTACTGACGATAGTTGAACGTGACAACGTCAACAACAACAACAACAACAATAATAATAATAAAAAAATAATAATGAGGTACCGGCAATGCGAGATAACGCTGGTACTTGGTAACAGTAACAGGTAACGGTACTTGGTAACAGTACTTGGTAACGCATGAGTCATGTTTTTTCGTGCGTGCAGCCGGCTCCATCGAATTATAAGACGTTATCACGTCAAAAACATTATACCTAGATACTGTTAATAATGCGAGTAACTATCTATCAGTGTAATATCTATTTGGTTTTGGTTGTCGTCTACTAGTATAATAATATTTTAACTTCTGTATTTTTGTTTCGTCTTATAATGTGAGGGGTGAATTATTGTAACTAACGATAAATATTTTTTGTAACTGATATTTCTAAACTATATTTAAAGTAGGTAGTAAAAATGTATAAAATATTAAGTAACAACAACTAAGGATTCAAGTAAAACTTTTAACGAATAACTCATAAAAATTCAATTTTTACGAACAACTCATAAAAAGTTATAGTAGCAGTTAGTTTTACAATTTCCATAACCAGCTAGGCGTAAATTTGAACGCAAATGAGTGCCATGAAATAAATCCAGAATTTATGAACACTCAGTACCTACTTATGAGCTATATTATTTGGCATAAACCATAGGATTTTATTTTAACCGTTTACATTTAGTATATACATATACTAAGGCGGGTCAATAAGTCCGTGACTTTTTGAATTTCTAACCTCCTTACTGAAAAAGCAACACTACTCCTGTCAACAGGCATCTGTCAGTTGACTCCTATCAAAATTTGAACTTGCTGCGTCAGTTAGTTTGTGTTTTACAGCTATCTTTATCAGACTACCCAGTAACTTAAGGAAACAATGGAAAAAAGTGAATTTCGTGTGCTTATTAAGCATTATTTTTTGCGAAAAAAAACCATTACCGAGACCAAGGCTAAGCTTGATAAATACTATGGGGACTCTGCACCATCGATTTCAATGGTAAGAAAGTGGTTTACTGAATTTCGTTGTGGCCGTACAAGCACTGAAGATGCCGAACGTCCTGGACGCCCAGTTGAGGTCTCTACACCCGAAACAATCGAAAAAATTCACGATATGGTGTTGGCCGACCGAAGATTGAAAGTGCAAGAGGTTATGGAAGCCATAGGCATCTCGCATGGCTCAGTGGTTTCAATTTTGAATGATCACTTGGGCATGAGAAAGCTTTCCGCAAGTCGACCACAAACGCAATCGTGTAACAACTTCACAGGAAGGTTTGGCGTTGTTTAATCACAATATGGAGGAGTTTTTGCGCCGTTTTGTAACCGTGGACGAAACATGGATCCATCACAACACACCAGAGACCAAACAACAGTCAAAACAGTGGGTTTCTAAGGGTGAATCGGCGCCAAAGAAGGCCAAGGTGGGTTTGTCAGCCAATAAAGTTATGGCGACTGTTTTTTGGGATGCACGTGGGATAATCCACATTGACTATCTTTAAAAGGGAAGAACAATTAATGGGGAATATTATGCCAACTTATTGGACCGCTTCAATGAGGATTTGAAAAAAAACCGATCTCATTTGGCCAAGAAAAAAGTTCTTTTTCACCAAGACAATGCAAGGGTGCACACATGTGCAGTTGCCATGGCAAAAATCCATGAATTGGGCTATGAATTGCTCCCACATCCACCCTATTCTCCAGATTTGGCTCCGAGTGACTACTTCTTGTTCCCAAACCTGAAAAAATGGCTCGGTGGAAAAAGATTTGACTCCAATGATGAAGTCATCTCGCAAACAAAGGCCTATTTTGAGGACCTCGACAAATCATATTTTTTGGAAGGGATAAAAAAATTGGAGAAGCGTTGGACAAATTGTATAGAGCTCAAGGGGGACTACGTTGAAAAATAAAATGATTTATTTATCAAAAAATCTGTGTTTTATTCCAAAAGTCACGAACTTATTGACCCGCCCTCGTAATATGATAATAATAATAATTATAATCATTAATTATTTTCATTAATCACACAACAATCTACAATAAGAGAGGAGAAAAAAACAGCGAAAAACACAGTAAATGAGCGAGCCTTACTTAGTAGTACGTAGTCGCATAAGATGTGGAATATTTTATGAAGAAAATATTTCAAAATAAATATTTAAAAAAAAAATTATAAACCGACTTCCAAAGTAAAAAGCAATAACATTCTTTAAAGTCACTAAAAAGTAAGGAATAATTCTTATTGTCGAAATAGTTCCCCTTTTAAATTCTGCTAAAATTTAACTATTTCTGTAATCAATCTTCTTATTTTTGATGTCGGTACCAGCCAATTTGAACGTGAGTTCTTTAAAATATTATTTGCATGTATAAGTACGTAGTTGTGTATTTACACAATTGTTTGGGCTGGTATCGACTCCCAAGTTGGTCCCATAGTCACCAAATGGTAGTACTATACTATTTGGTGTCAATGAGACCAACTTGGGTGTCAACCCTATAAATTAAAAAAATAATTTCGAAAATCGGTCCACAAACGGCGGAGTAATCGCGTAACATACATACAGAAAAACATACACAAGAATTGAGAATCTCTTACTGTGTTTTGGAAGTCGGTTGAAAACACAATGCTAGTACTAAGCATTGTGATTTCTAATATGATAAAAAAAATACCGAAACTTTTACATTAAAAAGTGACAGAAATGAACGTAAAAATTTTAAAAATCTAAATACAGAAATATTTTATTCGAATCTGACGGCCAACTCTACGACCGCGCGCTAGTCAATTGAAATATCGCGCGCTTCCGCGACTTCCTGTTACACACTTCCGTCCCATTTCACGAAATCACTCCCACAAATTGCAAGAAAGCGAGAGGAAAGATGTTACACATCAATAATACAAAGAAAAATTTAAACAAAAACTGAGGCATATAAACAAAACAAAATTAACTCTTACCTAAAAACAAAGTTATATGTATCTAGTACCTACTTACATAATATGGCAAAAAAAGTAAAAAGGTATCTCTCAGGTTACGAAAGCGACTGTCGATGCTGTCCCAAGGGCACGATTCTCTCAAGCAATAGAGAAATTTTCCCATTCGTAAAAAAATGTAACAGTTTGTGTATTCTCAGAACTTTACGGTCGTAATAGTTTAAGCAAACGTTTGTGGGGATTAATATGAGTCAGGAGTCAATTTTAGGCATGCAGCGAGTTGCTTGACAAATCGCCTTGTCATTTTTGTGTGCGAAATTGCCTTGCGAGTTGCGACGTAACCTATATTATCATTAATATTATAACATTATATTAATATTATACGAATTATCATTTACACGGTCGATTTTCGCCATGCTACAGAAATAGTTCGGCGAAAACCGGAATTGTAAATCCCCCTTAAGCGTCATTATAGTATCTTAATAGCCATTTACAAGGGTCTGTTTTCTCTGTGCGGCGAGCCGTCTGACGAGTCGCCTCACCTCGCCGCATCGCAAGCCCATTTACACGGGTGACTAAAATAGCATGCGGCTTTAGGGTCAACTCACACTGATGCAGAGTCGAAGCGACGTGTGACGTCATGATTTTCTCATAGAGGCTATAACGAATGTTTTCAAAACTAAGGATGGGCTATATGACGTACATTTGACAGAAGAAACTTCATACAAGAAAAACTTTCGCCATCTTGATTTCAGAGGGTATTGTCAATTATAATAAGCAGACTGAATTGTGGAGGAACGTTTTTGTGGAGTAGTAGTCGCGCGCGCGCGTCGCCGCGTTTGACTCGGGCACTGTGACGCGTCAGACTTTGACTATACAGAGTGTTAAATGTTTTGTCACAATAAATTTTTCAGAAGACATTTTTGAAAACCTTGAAATACATAAATAATATCAATTTGTAAATAAATCATCACCTATATATTAATCCACATCCTATATACTAAGTTACAAAAAATATTTCTTAAAGTTAATAGTACGGTTCTCACGTGATTTGTGAGCCAGTGTGAGCTGAACCTTAGTCACCGTTCTTTAAAATGACAAATGATAAATTGTGAAAAACTGCTTTGTCGTATTAAATTTGAGTTTATTTATATGTCATGTTTAGAAAGTCAAAATTTCAATGAGTTCTACTTAATTTCGGCTGCATCGCGCTATCAAAGCATCGAGGAATATTGTATAAAGGCAAAGAATGTATATTACTAATATATAATTACATTAATTAAAAGGGGAAGGATTAGTTCTAAAGATTTGAATTGAAAATAAAATAAGTCTACTAGTATTACTTTGTAGTTTTATTGATTAGATACTTTTGGGTATTCTGTTTATATATTATATGAATGAATGATGATATTATGATATTATCATAATGGTCATTTTCATTTTTCGCCTGCAACTGAGCGTTTGACCTGTGTGACCAGAATAAATTAAATCAACCATTCTGCAATTCACCTAACCGAGTTCTGCTAAAATCTACCAAAAACTTTTAAATAGCGTTTGCAAGATTTAAAACATATCCCGAAATGCCGAATATAAGTACTTGAGGTTTGTATTAAAAACACTTTTTTTTAACTGTCTTCTTTCTTTGGAGATTTTATAAGATTCTCCTAAAAACAGCTAATTTTTCAGATCTGCGATACAATCTACAAAACTCTAAAATTGTATGCTGATTCTGCTAGAATTGCAAAATGTTGCTAAATCTGGCCGGGCACACTGCCGGGCGCCGGGCGGTGAAAGTCGAATGCTACCCAAATTTGAGACTTGCGGCCTGGCCGCATTGTCATTTACACGGTCTATTTTCGCCGTGCTGCGGAATTCGTGCGCCTAGTCACCTGTGTAAATGCTACAAAAGTTGGGGCTTGCGGCTTTAGTCACTCCCGGCCTGGCCGAATTTGCATTTACACGGTCGATTTTCGCAGTGCTGCTGAAATCGTGCGGCTGGGGGTGCTTAGGCACCCGTATAAGTCCCCCATTTTACCACGCAAAGGGTAATTTAAGATTAGGAACATCGAATCTTTATTGACAGAAATATTGAATTGCGAACCAAATTGTATATTAGATCATATTATTGGATTACTTAATCCCATCCCAAATTCGATTTTCCAATTTACCGACTCTTTAACGATAATTAACGTGGTAAAGTCAAAATAAATTATATAGTCAGGTATGAGTTTAATGTTGAGAGATGCGTATTGCGTATGCATTCATTATTCATATCAATTGAAAGGTACTTACTATACTATATTATATACTATACTAGTAGTACTTACTATACTATAATATATATATAAGTATTAACATGAAATTTTGTATGCAAGGAGTTTTGGGGAAAAAAAACGGTCTAGATAGGTTTTATCCCTGTGAAGCTGCGCATTTTTAAGTTATAAAGATATGTTTATTTCTCTCGTCGTGCAACATAATATCAATAATTTCGATTCTATAATGTCAGTCCGATTGGCAGTTTGGTTAATTTTTGCGTTGATTAGAAATTCGGAGTGTGGTGGGTTCGAACCCAGGTAAAATATTTTTGTGATTCTTTTTTTTAAATCTACTAGAGCTCCGAGCAAAGGTCGGCTACCTAGGTACTTTATATTAAACACATTAGCGAGCAACATTATAATAATATTAGGTATGCGCTGTAAAAATACGCACATGATATGTAGATATGTAACATTTCATAGGTACTGAAGCTTGAGTCCAACTTGTTTGATGTTTTTCCGGAAAACATAATAAAAGTGATTAAAATAGGCTTAAAGTAAGTACTTTTAAGATAGACTACAAGTTTTAATTAGCTTTTTCATTTGAGATAGTCTTTTATATCTTTTGGACTGTCTATGTACCTAATCATTTTAGGAAACAGAGCAGTACCCATAGACGTGTATAATATAATAGACGAGGTATGTTGAGGCAAAAACTGTCTCCACTTAAATGACCCCTTTGTTGAATTGAGGTATGGTGAAAACAAGATGGTGTACGTTTTTCTTGTATGAGGATTTGTTCTGTGAAATGTACGTCATAGCCTGTCTGAAATCTTTGGCAGTATACCCTTTAAAATTGTAATTACCAGCGAACCTCTCGTTATATGTACATTGAACAGACTACAGAATGAAACCAATTAGATTGCAGCTGGGCTTTTTAGGTGTAATTTTATTATTTCACTCTACAAAGAAACCAAATTAATTATACAAAGAAACGAAATTAATTATACAAAGAAACGAAATTAATTATAACGATTAAAAAGGAGAGTTATTATTGTTCGTCGCATAGGTACCTAATAATTAAAAATTAACAGACTATGGCTTTGTAAGGAATTTGCTAGGCTATTTGTTATATTGGCGTTAGGGTAGTTAACTGGTAGGTATATAAAAGAATATTACTGGTCCTTAGATTTTTCTCTTGGCATTACCTACTATACTAACATAAAAACACTAAAAATAAGCACGTACTACGACATTGTGATATTTATGCCATGATGGCATGGCATAAAGTCAGACGGGCACAAGAAACACTTTAACATACTCTTACAAAATTAATTTATTAAATTTGCACAACATATTGGCTGGTTGGAAACCGTGTGTCACCTCCCATGCGTTCCCGGCATTACCTAAGTCTCCCTCCAAAACCAAAAATATTAACTATTCGAAAATGGAAATAAATTCATTAAAAGTATTTCCGGTTTCAGCGGATACAAAATAAATATAAATCGGAAGTTAAATTAACCAAATGAAAATACTAAAAACTATCAAGACAATTCTATGAGTATAATATAATATTCTATACATAATATAGCTAATTTAACAAAATTGCAAGCATCAATAATAATAATGATAATAATCTATTTAAATATAAATTATACAATTTAACACGAGCGACTAGAAAACATATTAGGTATATATTATTATTCTGCAAATTATTCTTATTGGCTGTTAATCCGTCTTATATTTATTCATCAATTGAAGTCCAACAAAAATAAAAGGAAAGTTACTTTTCAAAAGCAATTTTCCGTTTCTGATTCTGAAATAAGTTTGTGATCATGTTTTTGTTTATATTGGTGCGTTGAATCTTTTGTATTCAGTACAAAAATGTTGTGGTTTTGTAAGATTTTATTTAGTCAGCTTGATCGATATTTCTTAAGAATGTGTAACCTACCTGTTAATAAATATATTGAAAGACTATTCTCGCTAAGGAGACACTAAATGATTAGTACCAGTGGCGAATGCTGGTTCTCCTTCATAAGGAATCCCTAGCCTATATAATAGGTAGGGATTTGCATGAGGGTCTTCAAAAGGTAAGTGGTAAGTAAAGCCGATGAATGGAGTTGTAGGAACCCCACACTACTGATGAGTACTTAATATGTCAAAATTTACCGATGACCAAAGATTTCAAAACTAAAAATGGGCTATGATGTACATATGACAGAAAAAATCATCATACAATAAAAAGTTACGCCATCTTGATTCCAGAATACTGAAAATATTATGTATATTCAAAATGTTAAGATGACAAATATCAAGCCTCAAACAACCCCATGTTTGGGGCCATTTAGGTGTAGACACTTTTATCTCGACATGCCTCGTCTTATATACGTTTATGCCAATGACGCATAAGCCGTGTTCATATTAATAACCAATTAAAGTAAGCCAGTACAAATCATACACTGTCTTCTTAACGCGAATAGATTAGAATTGCGAATTTAGGTCACATTTTCCTTACTTTATTTTTCACGACTAAACTACACCTTCAAATTTATTATAGTGAATTATTTGAAACAAAAAATTAAAACCGTCTTCTTTAATTTTTTGTTTAAAAATAATTCATAATAATAAATTTGAAATAAATAAATAAATCATGCGTACTGGCTTACTTTGATTGGCTTTATTTGTTTTATAAATTTATGTGCATTTTTACTTTACTTTTTTGTGAAGTAAAAATGCACAAAAAAGTATGAAATAAAACTTATTTTAATATAAAATAATTCCCCTCATAAATTCGGATGAAATTTAAAATACTTATCTACTTAATCTTCTTAATTTTGAAGAAGATTGAGTAGACGAAAAGTTTTATTTCATACTTTTTTGTGCATTTTTACTTTGGAAGTCGGTTTTAATTTTTTGTTTAAAAATATATTTTTTTCTCTTTTTAGTTTAATTTACTATCCATATTATTATGAACACATTGATATTGGTGCACAAAACTCTGATGAGTAGTGAGTACCTATGTCATCATAATAATATTATGTCGGTATTTCTTGTGAAGATGGTGGTGATGATGATGATTACTGTAAGTGGTATGATGGCATGTGCTTTAAACAACGCCGGAATATCCGAACATGTATCTATAAGGACTCTTACTTTTTTGGTAGCATATGCTTGGACTACTTCAGAAAAAGTCAAAATCGCCATATTATGTGTCCAGGTAAATTTTGACGAGTTCTCTCGATTCCTTATGGATCGCATCATCAGGTCACCACTTTTGGTGAAAACGGAACAAACTTGGGATTATACCCTTTACATTCGTAAATCGATACGAGGGCGGGTCAATAAGTCCGTGACTTTTGGAATAAAACACAGATTTTTTGATAAATAAATCATTTTATTTTTCAACGTGGGACTACTAACGTAGTCCCCCTTGAGCTCTATACACTTTGTCCAACGCTTCTCCAATTTTTTTATCCCTTCCAAAAAATATGATTTGTCGAGGTCCTCAAAATAGGCCTTTGTTTGCGAGATGACTTCATCATTGGAGTCAAATCTTTTTCCACCGAGCCATTTTTTCAGGTTTGGGAACAAGAAGTAGTCACTCGGAGCCAAATCTAGAGAATAGGGTGGATGTGGGTGCAATTCATAGCCCAATTCATGGATTTTTGCCATGGCAACTGCACATGTGTGCGTCTTTTTCACCAAGACAATGCAAGGGGCATTGTCTTGGTGAAAAAGAACTTTTTCTTGGCCAAATGAGGTCGGTTTTTTTTCAAATCCTCATTGAAGCGGTCCAATAAGTTGGCATAATATTCCCCATTAATTGTTCTTCCCTTTTGAAGATAGTCAATGTGGATTATCCCACGTGCATCCCAAAAAACAGTCGCCATAACTTTATTGGCTGACAAACCCACCTTGGCCTTGTTTGGCGCCGATTCACCCTTAGAAACCCACTGTTTTGACTGTTGTTTGGTCTCTGGTGTGTTGTGATGGATCCATATTTTGTCCACGGTTACAAAACGGCGCAAAAACTCCTCCATATTGTGATTAAACAACGCCAAACCTGCCTGTGAAGTTGTTACACAATTGCGTTTGTGGTCGACTTGCGGAAAGCTTTCTCATGCCCAAGTGATCATTCAAAATTGAAACCACTGAGCCATGCGAGATGCCTATGGCTTCCACAATCTCTTGCACTTTCAATCTTCGGTCGGCCAATACCATATCGTGAATTTTTTCGATTGTTTCGGGTGTAGAGACCTCAACTGGGTGTCCAGGACGTTCGGCATCTTCAGTGCTTGTACGGCCACAACGAAATTCAGTAAACCACTTTTTTACCATTTAAATCGATGGTGCAGAGTCCCCATAGTATTTATCAAGCTTAGCCTTGGTCTCGGTAATGGTTTTTTTTCGCAAAAAATAATGCTTAATAAGCACACGAAATTCACTTTTTTCCATTGTTTCCTTAAGTTACTGGATAGTCTGATAAAGATAGCTGTAAAACACAAACTAACTGACGCAGCAAGTTCAAATTTTGATGGGAGTCAACTGACAGATGCCTGTTGACAGGAGTAGTGGTGCTTTTTCAGTAAGGAGGTTAGAAATTCAAAAAGTCACGGACTTATTGACCCGCCTTAGTAGCATATTTTGCCCGAGTGTTCACCCGTGTGAAATAAGTTTTTATACGCTACCTTTATAATAAAAAACTTTCATCACCTATTGTACCCTCTTAAGGGTTGAATTTTAGAAAACGCTGAAATACATAACTCATTATTTTTTGCACTCAATTCATACGAAATTTAAAATTTCATACAAATATGTCAAAGGAATAAAAAGTTTACTGATTAATCAACCGCGCGTCGCTATGATTAAATGTTGATTGATAGCAAAGAGATTTAAGTAATTGTCTTACTCAACACCAATATACTCATTAGCAACAATTACTCATTTAAATATCACACATATTTCTTCGTCGTAGAGACTATTTTCCCATGGACTTGAGGTGTAATAAGCACGATGTATTAATCAAAGTGCTTTCGGCGCATTACGAAATGAGGTGCGGTCGGTCAATTGCACTATTACTTTACGAATAAGATAAATTAGACTTAATTAGGAAAAAGTAGTCTTATTTCCAAGATGTTACGGTCATTTTTCTTTTGATCGTTACCGAAAATTTTTAAACAATTTTTTATCACTTTAATCGTATTATATTTGGTTGACAACAAGCTTTGCATAAAGGTTTTGCGTAAAATTTTATTTGCAATGAAATTGTTTGTCATTCTTTATAACGGTCAGATTAATTATATTATTATTACCTACCTAGAGTTACGCAGACCAAATGTATTTTTTCTTAAACACGTCCATATTGCAAATAACTATTTGCAGTATAGAGGCATACCTGTATACTAGAATTATTGCAATTGTAGAATAAAATTAAGATATTATATCTAGTGGCATTAATTGCCGCAGATTATTACCTTATTAAATGGTTAAAATATTTGACATACCGTTCGTTTAGTACTTAGGTAATACTAGATATATACTTAACGGTAACTATTGATACGACGATATACATGACGAATTTATAAATATTATGGAAGGCAAAATAGAGCAGAGAAGTGGAAGAGGAAGGCCCAAGAGAAACTATTTTAAACAAGTAGGTAAAGGAGAAGGTTAAGGTTGTGTCACATAAAGAGGTCAAAATTAAAGCACAGGACCGAGAAATATGGCGATTACTCCACAGACAAGAGCCTAGCTGTTATTAAGATTTAATTTTTAAGATTAAATGAATGAACTATAAGTGTCATTCTTTGATATTTGGTATAAAGTTGCTTACCAGCGGCGTGGGGTTTCTATTGCTCCATTCCTGTCGGCTTCACTTACCACTTACCTTTTGAAGACCTTCATCCAAATCCCTACCTATTATACAGGCTAGGGCTTCCATGTGAAGGAGAACTAGCCTTCGCCACTGTTGCTTACCAGACTTCTTTTTTTTTCAGAATCAGAATCGTTTATTCTAATAAATTGGTTACATAGATATTACATTTTATTATTGTTCAATATTGTTTCGGCCCGGGCATGGAATAATATTAGTTCATAGTTTTATAAAAAAAAAAACTTGAGTGGTGTCAAGGGACATCCGGATAGAACGAAGTTATGATATATATATATATATATATATATATATATATATATATATATATATATATATATATATATATATATATATATATATATATATATATATATATATATATATATATATATAAATTATATATTTACATACAATATACAAACACACAGACTGACAGACGGACAGAAAAAAGTTAACAATTTATATTTTATTGTAAGTACCGATCATACTTTTAAATGCATGAATTGAAAATAAAAGCTGTTAATTTGAAATTACTAACACACACTTCAATTTTGTTTATCTGTATAGATATTATATATTATACAATACTGCTCGCAGTGTTGCCGCCGCGAAGTCCGGCTCCGTACTGAGTAATAACATCAAGCGCTCGGCTAGCTAGTCACAATATGTAACAGTCATAACAGTCACAATGTGTAATTGCAAAATTCTACATTATTGTCAAGGTGATAAGGTCGTTTTTTGTATCATTCTTAATAGTCGTTATTATTGTGATTTCGAATGGCAAAAAGTGTCGTGCCAATATAATCCGCCTAGCCTCAATATCGCAACGCGCCATAAGGAACTTCGTTCCAATAAATAGAATCATATTAGTGAACAAAAATTTCAATTGTCATCAAAATTCCAGTACCATAACATTTGTTTTCTTACGTACGTCATATATACAGTACCTACAGTCTAGGCAGGTAAGCAAACACTGTTTATATTTTTTATATCTTGGCAATACTTTAATACACTTGAAGGCTTAGCTTTTGAATTTTTTATCAGACAAAGATAGAGACTGTCCATTATCTTCGTTTTTCTCATAAAAGTCAAATACCCAGGAAAAAAAATATCAAGCGCATAAATAGGTATGCTCAACGTAGGAGAATACGTACGAGAAACTACGGTGGGCTTAGGCCTGGTCGAGCATACTACCCGCTCGGTAGGAGATCTCCCTTTGGGCCTTCCACATTTCCACAACTTTATACGAACAAATTATGACAATAGTCAACTTGCTTATGAATTAGATTCCCGATAGTACCTACGTTGTAGAACTTTTCTTTCCTAAAAGGAACCTCAACCCTTTTACATTTAAAAGCAGGGTGCTTCTATGTATTTTTTAATAATTAGGTATAAGAGAAGCTCAGATTACTGCGTATGACATAGGTCATTTGTATAGACTATTGAGTATAATATACCAAATAATAAACATAATATTATATTTAAGGTTGTTCAAAACCAAGTACGGATATTTTGGGCAAATGATCTACTACTTATGTCAAGACGTTGAGGCAAAAATATTCAAAAAACAAATTATACTAAATAAAATTACATTACTCCCATTACGGTGCTGTTAAGGTCATCGACCTCACACAGCTGATTGTGTGATGTTATTTAAGCAAAGTATTTGCTTCCTCTTTGAATCATCTATTTTGTGAGGCTTATGACCTCACAGCCTTTGAGAGCCAATGTAATAGTTTTAATTAGTTTAGTTATTTTTTCAAAATTTTGGTTTCTTGCCTAAACGTGACCTACTCGTAAGCAGTGGATCATAATATTATGCTCAAAATATCCGTAATTGATGTTGAAAAATCTTATTTATTACTAACGCCTATACTTTAAGTAATAGATATGAGTTCTAACTTCTGAATCAAAATAACTAAGAGCATAAAACAAGTTTAGACGTTCTTAAATCTTGTTGTGCAAGAACCGTCGTAAGCGACACGCGTGCCCTAAAATAGATTTAATTGGTCTCCAGTGTGCACTGTACCTATTATAGGTGGCTATAATTCACGATACTTTGAATTACTGTGTAACTTTAATAACTTGACGTAATAACTTATTATATTATTTATTACTGAGGTAAACAAACTCGCTTGCTTAACCTGCTCGTAAATTACTCACGTCAAAATATTGTTATGCGTTGTGAGAAATTCTAGACGTTTTCTAAGCTGGAGACGACAGACTATTTTTTAGGCATACGGCATACATATTAGTGTAGACTATTATATTATGTAAATTGTCTACTCATTAACATTTCATTTTATGTTCTAATATACATAAAATGCTTTAGTAAATCTCCATTAGTATGTTGTATTATTACAAGTTTTGCATGCATACAAACATAGCTTGTAGCTTTTATCACTATTGTATGTATTCTGAATACAAAGTTAACTGTTGAACTGAGAAAATGACCATAAGTATGATCTACAAAGTTATTTATAATCCGCGCCGGTTCACAAATGTCTATAATGTATTGGCCGGCCGGCTGATTGAGGCAGCCAGGTAAATGATATTGAATTTATTGCTCGCCTTGTTAACTATTAGGGTAATGGCTTAGGGAAACTAACCGCTATATTCTGGTTTTGTTTAGGTACTGTTTTTAGTCTAATAGTGCTTATGATGTTTAACGATAGTTACAACGCGACGATACTAAATATGTTTTTCAAAGTTTGAAAATTACTTTAAAATATGATAGGCATAAATTGTATGTTTTGTTTTTTCACCCGACTACGGCGAAGCCAAAAGGAAGGGTGATGATTTTAGCAGTTTTATGTATGTAGGTATGCATGTATGTTTGTTCCCTCGTAGTGTCTAAACTACTGGTCCGATTTTAATAAATTAGGTGTCAATAGATTTGTAATAATGGTGGGTAACATAGGCTATAATTTTTTATTTTTTTTTGTTTCGAAAATTCACATTTAAAATACGGTAGTACGATTCGTACTAGCCCAGTTGTCCAATTTTGGAACATTACTTAATATAAGACTATTTTTAATTAATATATTTATCTAGTATTTTTTAAGTCAGTGTCTAAACTTTCAGGAGTGAATAAAAAGTGAAAGATAAGTGTAGTAATATGTCACAAAGTGAGACCTTGTAACTTAATAAATGAAGTCTGGCATACCACGTTTTTCTTTCTTTTTTTCGTTTGTTGACTTCATTGACTTGTAAGTTAATGAAGTCACCAAAATCCCACCAAATCGTTAGCACTCCATAAACAGTCGCCTCGGTGATTGACATGTATAGCCTTTCTGGTGTAACTAGTATTCCTGCAGCATAATGCGTAACAAAGTGTCAATTGGGAATAATTTACATAGGAACATGCATGATGCTATCTTGTTTTAAACTACAACAAATAAAATAATTATTATCTACCAATAAGAGTACCTACGTGTTTGACTTATTTAGGTTACGAGTTTAAAAATTAAAGTTTAAAATTGAGTTTAAATGTTTTTTTAAAAGTGTAGTAATAATGTTCATCACAAAATGTAAGAGTTCAATTAATCTTATTGTCTTGAATTTATGTTTACTTAAAAAGTTTTATTGAAAATTATGGCTTAGCTGTAGTTATCGTTTAGCTGACCTCAGTATTTCGGATTTAGCTATCTTCATCTGAGGATAATACAATTCTCACCTTAAAGGCTTAAGAGGCAACGTCATCAATAGCTTCGTAAGAATTGAGGCTTCAGCAAACACCTCTTAATGAACATTGTATGAGCTTAATGGATAAATTATTTTATTATCCTCTTAAGAAAACCTAAAATTTTATTTGAAAAATGAAAATGTTAATAAACATTTTCAAAGTTTTATCAAAGTTACATACAGGGATGTTTTCTTAGTGCAGGGGCTAGGCAGAGCCTGTCACGCAGGTCACATAAGACTCATGCAAGTAGCATAAGATTAATATAATTTAATAAATTACTAATGGCAATATTATATTGAATAATAAAATTTGTTGCCATGAGTAGATTATTGTGGCGCCTTCTTAATGTAGGCGTATCTAATTATGAAATGTTGGAACACGCTTGTAACTTAAATTATGATAGCACTTGTTATTATTTAACAAGGAAGTAGGTATATTAATATAACAATGTTCAACAGGACTTATTTTGATTAAACATAAAGTGTAATAGTAAATGTAAATTTCGCTACCCGACCTTATGTTGGGCCCTCATCGTCCTGTATATTAATCAAGAAGATAATTACGTAACCCTGATATATTATCGGGAGTATAACCCTCGGCATGCACAAACTTTGACTTGTACTTTTGTATGTAGGTATAGGCTTTTATATATTTATAATCTATGGGTAGGGGTCTAAGAAGTCAACTTTTCAAGCAAGAAGTCTTAACTATAATATGATAGAAAAAGTAAAATGCGGGTAAGAAAGTTTATTATTATTATTATTATTAAATATTTTATCACATTTAGGACCTGTTTCACAATCGACTGATAAGTATTAGAATATAGGTTATTTGCAGAATGTGTCTCTGTCGCTAAATATACAGTAACCAGCGACAAAAATACTAACAAGAATATTAGAATAAAATAACAACACACATTCAGTTATAATTGGTTTTTATTTGAATCACTTTATATTAATCAACACAATAAATTTAAGTATTTGCATCGTGTTATTATTGGATCAGCTTGAGCACTACAGCTTCAAATTCCTCCACATTCATGCTGCTGGCCTCTACCACGTCACTGAAATAAATAATCAAAAGTTAAAAACCCGACTACGCAAATTATAAAGCCTATGTTACCCGGGCTATTATTACGAATATAATGACACCTCACTTATAAAAATTGCAGCAGTAGTTTAGGCACTACGGTGGAACATACATACTACATTATAGGCTGCCAAAAGCATTACCCTTCCTTTTGGCATCGCCGTACTCGGGTAAAAGAGTATTTAACCATAAGTTACTTAACGTTAATCTTTAGAAATATATTTGCATTCTTTAATTTATTTAATTTTGTAATTAATATGTGATATTATTTGAAATAAATCCATCACAATTAGATAAATTTAGATCTCATTACAATTTACAAGAAATATAAAAGTCATCAGCAAAGTACCAACTACATACATAGTTAATAGAATCGGGCGTTATTTTGCGGAAAGGTTTATTAAGAAAAAATATCCACAACCTGCGAGCAAATGTGTGAGTGCACGCACTTGACAATTTTTCGTGCGTGCAGCCGGCGTTCATTATTTATAAGACGTTACCACGTCAAAAAAGAATGCTATACATTTTTCCAGTAATGTGTTATAGCGATCATTTTTCTTTGTTTTATAGTAATAGTCTTTTGATTTTATCAACCACAGTGGCTCTAAAGTTTAAAATACTTCAATGAACTTCAATAAAAATAATTTAGACCACGTTGCCACTTTTAGGGTTCCGTACCCAAAGGGTAAAAACGGGACCCTATTACTGAGCCTTTGCTGTCCGCTTGCCACCTGGCTTTATCTCCTTAACCGTGATAGCTAGGCAGTTAAAATTTTCACAAATGGTGTATTTCTATTGCCGTTTTAACGACTAATACTAAAAACAGAATAAAATAAATATTTCAGGCTCCCATACAACAAACGTGATTTTTTCCGTTTTCTACGCAAGCCTTCTTGTGAGAGTTTGCCCGTTTTTATTTTGCACTCGAATTTTATAAAGCGAGAGAAAATTTAATAAAGTTGCCGCACATGGTCTGTTCAGTCCATCCGTATAGTTTAGGTCGATCTGAACGAATTAATGTTGCCAACTTAGTTGTTTTACAAAGTTTTACTACTAAATTTAGTAATTTATTCCCTCTTTAGTAGGAATTTTGTTGTTAGTAGTGTTTTAGTAGAAAATAGTCGGACAGTAATCATATGCAAAAAGGCATATTATTATGTTAGGCACAGAAAAACAAAACACAATTGACATTGTATCTTATTAACACATTGAAGCACGCGTCCCAAAAAACTATCCATTTAATTTCTATATGCGTAATATTTCCTTGTAGATTTTTTTAATTAACAGTAAAATTATCATATTATCAATATAGTGAAACCGAAAATGGGGTGGTTGGGTTAGGTTATTATGTTTTTTAGGGATTCCTAAGTTTAGAAGTTTGTATGATAGTTTTCGTTTCGCTTATTGTAGTTTTTAGTAGAAAACAATACGAGTTTAGTAGTATCTCAAAATCAGAGTTGGCAACACTGGAACGAATCGCATCTGTCTATCCGACCGACTGATGCGACCTCGAAATTGCACACAGACGATTTGATTTTGCATCCATTCATCTGATCCGCCGATCTGAAGGTAAATCGGACCGTACATGGGGAGCCTAAATTTGAAAGCACCTTGCTCCCTTCCCACAGTACTAATGCGTGCACTACACACATTTGATTGCAGGTTGTAGGTAATTTTTCGCGGGATATTGCTAGATATTATACAATATTAATTAAATTGTAAACTACATACTGTATATGACTTAATATTATTCTGTACATATTTGATACATTAGGTACTACATATCAGTCTACATACATACTATATTCAAATAGGTTCCTTTATTAATAACATTATCATGCTGCGGGCGGGATATCCAATTAATATTTAATTTTAAATTAATCAGGTTGTCCCGAGTTCCTTAACCTTAAGTTAATACGGAAATTAACAACTAGTTTCCTGCGTGGCGTTGAGTTTCAGAGCGCCCTGCCCTATATATGATTATCAATATTACTCCGTAAATTGGTATTGGTATGTGATAAGCATATTCAAACCTTGTCCAGAAATATTTTTTTTGGCCATCTAAACCGATACCTTAAATACTTTTAAATTTTAACTTATACTTTATAATTTTTGAATGCAATTTGAATATTTTAGGCTCATTTTAGCAGATCTGGGTTAAAGTTAATCCTGGGTTAAATATCAAGTTATCTCTCACGTTCTCCGTATTGATGAAAGAGAAGGTATGATATTTTAGCCCAGAGATAACTTTCACCCAGATCTGCGCAAGTGGGCCTAAAAAACCCATAAAATACTATTGGTCTGTCTCGTTTTTACTAAGACTAAATTAAACAATTTTTTTCAGGTAAGCTGAATCAAATACTAACCCGGCATTTTTCGGTGAGTTGATATTGCTAACAACAACTTCGAGTTGTCCAACAACGTTCTCGAAGTAAGTCAAGTCGATGTTGTGCGCGACGTCTCTGAAGTTCATCACGACGACGTACATTTCGTTCTGGTGCCATCTGTCAAGTAGAACATAAATTAAGGTATAGGTTAAACATTTGTAACGAGCTCTCTATAAATGACAGCTCGAGCACCAGCGAATGTCAGCCATGTTGCCGTAAGCCTAAGGTTGACACCGAAATAAATTTTAAACGTCGCTTCAGACAAATCTATCATTAATATTATAGAATTATATAGTCAATTATGTCAAATCACGAAACGACCAGCAGCCAGCCCCGTAAACGAAAGTCCTGGCCTGAAAAAACTCATGGCCCGCTCGCCGCTCGCACCGCCCGCATACGTCTAGCCACGCACACATACCTGCAAGGTATTCGTGTAGATGTTTTGCATGACAGTTATTAACGTTATTTTATTATTAAGTATAGGTACTAAATACCACAATAATATCAGGGGGCATAATATTACAAGTATTACATAATGTAGTAAAAGAGTAAGCTAAGCTAATGCTAAACGTAGCGTAAGCTTATTGTCATTTCCAATCAAATCCCGTACTTTCTTTTTATCTAGTATATTCTCTCATGTATTGTTTTTTGTACAATTTTATAATAATATTCACACGGTATAGCTGATAGATACGAAATTATGCTCATATTATTATCACGCTAAACAACTCAACCGAAATCGAGCCATCATTAATCAAAAATACAAACTTTCGCGTTATAGTATCTTCTTATAAATATAAAATATTTATAAGAAAAAGAACTTCCTATAAATAATCACAGTGTTTATGGCAGAGATCCTCCGAAATGGCCTGACCGATTTTAAAGAATGGGAATAAACTATTTTTCATACTCACACAAGTAACGGTGGCCCAACGCAAAAAATTGTTTAGATTTTTTTGTTTTTTTATTTTTTTATAATTATAAATACAATATATATGCTCCTAAATTTTCACCTTTACAACATCTAGCCTTCAGTCGTGGGCAATATCTAGTCTAAAACATGCAGTGTAAACGCAACGTCATTTTCTTTCCTGATTATATTTTAATATTATTATTTTATTATTTATATTATGTTATTGAAAGTATAATAATATAATATTATTGATAACGAAGAGTTGTTATCACAAGTTATTGCAACAAAACAATGTCAAGTTTAACTTATCAAAATAATAATAATTCGGTAATCCACCTATTGCTATCTATCGTTGGTGTGTCAATTTAATCTGACACACGATGTGTAGTAACATCTCGAGTTACATCGCCTTAAGCTGTTGCGATAAGGAACGGCATTGAGATGACAGGGGTGCAATAGTATAATATTTTTTATGATATTATATATATATATATATATATATATATGTATGTGTGTGTTTTGAACTACGTAATTCATTTGTTTTTCCTCTTTTTGTTTGCGTCACTCTGTTTACAAAATGAAAAACTTAAAATATCGTATTATTTTCGAATACGGGTTCCACCGTGCCACCAGTGCTGCAGAAACTGCTCGAAGGATTAATGATGTGTCTGGCGGCGGTGTCGCAAAAGAAAACACAGTGCGTTTTTGGTTCCAATGTTTTCGTTCTGGAAATTTCGACCTGCAGAACAAGCCCCGTGGACGGCCGGAGACCAAAGTTGATAATGAAGAATTGAATGCTATTGTGGAAGCGGATCCATCGCAAACCATGTCCGAGTTAGCTGCAGGCTGCGTTGTTAGTGATAAAACTGTTTTAATCCACTTGAAGCAAATTAGGAAGGTGAAAAATCTTAAAAGATGGGCACCCTCATGAATTGAGTGCAGCAAACCGACAAACGCACGTCGACTGCTGCGTTACATTACTCAACCGGCACAATAATGAAGGGATTTAAAATCGAACCCACTTTTCATCACCTGTGATGGAAAGTGGATTCTATACGATAGTCGAAAACGCTCATCGCAATAGCTGAACCCTGGCGAACCAGCCAATGCCTGTCCCAAGCGAAAATTGACTCAAAAAAAGTTATTTGTGAGCGTTTGGTGGACTAGTACCGGTGTCGTTCACTAGAGCTTTCTTAAATCTGGCCAGACGATTACGGCAGATGTCTATTACCATCAACTGCAAATTATGATGGAAAAGCTAGCTGCTAAACAACCGAGGTTGGTCATCCGCTCTAGGCCACTGCTGCTTCAGGACAACGCTAGACCACCACTGCACAACAGACGGCTACCAAATTAGAGGAGCTTCAATTGGAATGTCTAAGATATTCACCACATTCCCCGGACCTTGCTCCAACAGATTACCATTTTTTTCGAAATTTGGAAAAAATTCAACTCCGATGGGGCAGTCCAAAGCGCCTTCAAAGATTTTATTGATTCCTGTCCGAATGGTTTTTTTTATTAAATGAATCAATGAACTACCGATGAGATGGCAAAAGTGCATAGATAGCAATGATATATACTTTGATTAAATAAATATATTATGTTTTAAAAAAATCGACTTTATGTTCCTCCTTTTCAAAACGCCAATTTCATATGGCGTATCATATCATTTCATATATTTTGACTAACATCGTGTTATTTTGATTAAAGTAATTCTATGTAAATGTACAATCAGGGAATCTAATATCATAAGCAATAAAATTATTCTCATCTTTTTTTGTCTTAAAATGACAACATGGAGTCACAATACAATAATTGTCAGTAACATGTCAGTTTCATATCAAAATATTATTTTAATACGAACAAATTATGACAACGGTCAACCCACTACCTATTTAGATTCCCTGATAGAACATTAAAATCAGTTTGACAATGGTATTAACAATCTTCGTTTTTCTATAGAAATTCGATTAAAAATTAAAAAAAAAAAATTTCGATAATCAAAAATGACAACTGTAGAAAACCATTAGAGACATGGTCGCACTGTATTCTACTTAAATAACTAAAAACTGTAACGTACAGTGCTTGACTTAGAAACACGAAGAGAAGTTTTTCTCTCTATTGGCGATATTCCAACCCTAACCACTGACGTGATGCATATCAAACTTAGCCTGTAACCGCTTAACCAACATTCTAATAAAATAGTCTTACAAACTCACCTTCTAAAAGCAAATACGTCGGAATTAAATGCTACGGACTCGTATCTTCCCTGTCTGAAGGTAAGTTCTGTTCGCAATTGTGACAAAAATTTATATATATTTAGATGAGATTTCTCAACATTCCTTTGCACTTCAACGTTCAATGTTTCATATCCTTCGGCTACCGGTAACCATGTCGTGTTACTTGTGGAAAATCCTGTAAAAAAAATTGTATAAGTATCAGCTTATTTCAATAACTTTTTTATACTATTGATATTTTCACATATTTCTATCGACTTACTCACCAGCATTTAGCTCAGAATTCCAATGGAAGGGAGTTCTTGCCGGATCCCTTGACGTTTCTTCATACTTGAGCGGGTCACCTGTATTACACGCACTCGGATCTACAGTATCTTCCCAGCTTATATATCCATCGACCATGCCTATTTCCTCGCCCTAGAATAACAGACGTTATGAGTATATTTAACTCAGATACCTAATGTTTATAGTACATGGTTTAATTATAACACCTTGGATAAGGAAAATCATACAAATTCTTTTACTTGCGCATTAAAGGATTCTTAGACATACACACATTATATTAAATGTAATAGACAAGTATAATATGAAGCATAACAAATTATGGCAACTATTGAAACTATTGATTTGTAAGCTTACCATGTATGTTACAGCTATTCCAGGAAGCAAAAGAACGATCATGTTGATTGCGTCAACAGATTCCGGATTGAATCTTGAGGCAACTCTATTATTATCATGATTTCCAGCCTGAAAATATTATTGAGTACGCATTTTATAGTTTTTTGAAATTCATCCCCTAAAGGGTGAAATGGGGGTCCAAAGTTTGCATAGTAAAATATCAACCAATGTAAGAATTTCGACGCGCAGGGAGTTGTTAAAACGTTGACATCTGTTATTTGTCCTTATAATTTTCCTCCCACGACTTAGCAAAGATAGGGGTCCACGCGAACGAAGTCGCGCGCAAAAGTTAGTCATTATAAATTAAGAAAATGATTATACGTGTAGGAATGTGGTATGTGTAGGAAATGGCACTAGAAACCAAAATCAATCCAACCTTGTTCGAACTTATAAGACAAAGTTTGGATTTCGTACACGTTCTCTCGAGAACAGCTTGTGTAGACTGCATAACTGCTATAGTTGTAAGTGATTGTACTGAGTCTGCTTAGGGAGTTATCTCTTTGAGGTAGATATTACTTTAATGTATATATATGCGAATAACGGCGTAAATATCAATATCTTTTGTTCCAATGGGAGTCTGAATACAGGAACCATAAAGAGTTGACATATAACGTTTCATATAAAACATCAGAAGATTTTGTTTTTGTGTTAAAATATATATAACATACAATTTAATAAACATCTTCAACTAACTAGAGTTCAGAGTTAAAGAAAGTCATATCAAGAATTGTTACTTACCACCCAATTAGCGAATTTATCTATCGGCTTAAATGTCAAGAATTTGTCGATGGCATATTTTATTTCTGCAGCAGTAGATTCCCCGTTAACATCAGAAATAAGAACAAAATTGAATGGCATCTGAGCCCCGTCGCGTTCACCATCTCCGAAATATTTCATCGTCTTCTGGGGACTTGAATATACTTCTGTCATCATAACTCTCGACATCCCATCTTTTGCTTTATATTCTTCTAATACTTCTCTCCAGATGTAAACCATTTGGTACGTTTCTTCTAAGTCTTTAGTATAAATGTGGTCGAGATGATCGTAATGATTAGGATCATCGAGTCTATTTCCTGTCATAGGTTCGTCGAGAAGTTTACCGTCTACCTTTTCGGCTTCGAATAAATGTGCTACAGCATCAACCCTAAATCCAGCTACTCCTTTGTCTAACCAGAAACGAATAACATTTTTCATTTCTTCCACGACGTCAGGGTTGCGATAGTTTAAGTCTGGCTGGCCAACGACAAACTGGTGCAGATAGTATTTACCAACTTCAGGTCTGTATTCCCAGGCACTATCTCTGAATACGCTCAACTGAAAAAATGTTACAGGGAAATAAAAATGAAATAGTAATTGTTTAGTAAAGAAAGTTGAGAATTTTTAATAAAAATGAATTGAGTGGTTGGGTTTGGGTAGAAATTAATTGAAACAGCAAAATACTAATCTTTTGAAACCACCGTTAGAAAAAATAGGCAATGAGAACATAGAATGATGAACAAATAAAAATGATAAAGAATATCTTAATAAATCTTAAATAATTCATTTAATGCACTTAATTTATTATACAAACAACAATGTTAAGAATTAACTAAAGTACTTTTTCTCTAAAAATAATCACAACACTAAGATATAAAATATTATGCAGTAGATTACTGAGAATGGAATCTTTTGCCTCTAGCTTGCTGAGAAAATTATATTAAAAATGTAGAATCCCGTTAAGTAGCAACATTTTAAAATAAAACAATTGCTATATTCGTACGTCGTGTTCAAGATTACGCTACTCTACTTTTTTTTACATCCTACTTATGGAAGAAAGATTGTCGCATAAAACCTACTTCTATAAATTAAGTAAAAAATTTACCCAATTACTCGGTGGGTGCAAAATTCCATTTTCATCTTCTACACCGTCTTCCCATACAAAGTAATCAAAATATTTCTCGTGACCTTTCAACGCTTCATCGAACCAATAACTTTCATTACTACCATGATTAGGGACGAAATCCAAAATAATTTTAATACCTGAAATTGAAGTTTAATTTTATATTTTTTTGATGTGATAACGTCTTATAAATCGATGACGCCGACTGCACGCACGAAAAATGTACCAAATAAAAAACTTATATAACTTAAAAATGCGTGGTTTCCTAGGGATAAGATCCAGGTAGATCGATTTTTCTCCACAAAACCCTTTGCATTCTAAATTTCATAGACGTGCAGCCGTTTCCGAGATTTTGATATACAAAAATTGCTCGTTTAAAGTAAGCACTCGCATAAGATGCTAATTTTGAATTATGTTTTAAATATTTTGGATTTATAGCTTATCACTACTTGTTAAGTATTGAATTGAATTGTAACATTTTTGAATTACCTAATTCATCGGCTTTAGCTATCATGTTTTCGAAATCCTCCATTGTTCCATATTCCTCTTGTATGTCGTAGAAATCCGAGATGTCGTATCCAAAGTCGTACATCGGCGATTTGAAAATTGGTGATAGCCATGTTGCTTCAACACCAAGCTCTTTCAAATACGCCAGTTGAGATGTAATTCCTGTGCAGACAAAAAATATAATTATAACAGAAATATTATAATTTGTTTTAAAACTATTTATGAATAAAAATATAACATTTTACCGTTGATATCGCCGATTCCATCGCCATCACTGTCCATAAAAGACCGGGGATAGATCTGATAAAAAATAGTTGTCTCCCACCAGTCTAATTCTCTATCTGCAGTGGCATGGCAGAACATGACCAATGCCTTCAAAAGCAAAATGGAAAGAAACCTGTGAAATAATTTATAAACGATTTTACCCAAAAGTCAAAAAAATAACTTAAATGAGAGATACATGTTAAACTCACAAAATGAATACCAATGGAGTTTAGTGCAAAATATTTCCGAAGATAAATTTGTTTTTATACTTTAGTATTAACGAACTAATTGTTATACAGTTATAAGTTTAAAAAGCAAGTAAAATATTATTTTTTTCTCTAAAAATATATAGAAATTTTGAAGAAAAGACTTTTAATTTATTCTAAGTAATTCGAAAACTTTTTTTACTTATTGCACATTCAAGGAAATTGAATAAATCATGTTACGTATTGGAAGCAATGGCGCTGTATGTAGAGGAATCCAATAAACCTAAAATGAAGTAAAATCTTCAAAAATATCGGATAGAAATTAAAACTAACTATTATTTTATTTTTATTGAAAATATAAAAAAAAACCTTTAAAAACGTGCTTTTAAACCCTGATTCGAAATGAAAAATATCAGAATCTCACCTCATCGTTTCCGAGTGGTAATGGTAGCCAAAATAAGCCATCTTAACTTTTATATACTAGAGACATAACTGAGATAAGTCCGAATATTCCATTAAATGATAAATATTTAGCTTATCACATCTCTATCCACTCCACAATTGATTAAAATTTTCTTGAAATATTGTTTACTTGTATACAATAGTCTATTCGCGTCAAGTTTACAGTGAATCATCAGTACAAATGTCAAAATGGCTTAATAGGCTATTGACTGTAAATGTGAACATAGCTTTCTGGTTTTGGTTGCGGGTCGGCTGGACTAGGGCAGTCAGCGCGTCACTGCTGCGCCATATCTAACGGTATGGCGCAGCAGTGATGTATGTACCTTAATTAGCAAAGAAACTGTCACATTTCTTAACTTTAACTACCACAAATAACATAAATTACAAGTTTTACTAACCACTACGAGTCTATGTAAGTTAAAAATAAAATTCATTCATTCATTAATATGCGTCATTGGTAAGTTAGTATATACTAATATTTGTTTGTTTTCTTGCATTGAATAGGCTCTAAAACTACTGGACCGACTTTGATGAAATTTGTCAAAGATTTAGAGTAGACTACGAGCAAGGACATAATATGCCACTTTTTATCGCGGCAAAATGTACGATTTCCGCGAGATTTATTTTTGCGCGCACGAAGTCGCGGGCTGCATCTTGTCATATAATAATATTAATTTAAGTATGTATTAGGGTATTTCAAGGGTTCCGAAGTAGTACAAGGAACCGTTCTAGTTTCGCTCTGTCCGTCCGTCTTTTGATAACTTCGGTAAATATGAATATAAATAGACAATACATTCGTATAGTTGTAGATTCTTCATCTAGACTTTATTTTTGGAATCATAGAACTATTAATATTTTGTATTTAGGGCTCCCCATACATGCGATGTGGGGATGATTTTTTTTCATACTACCCCATCATGTCGTCGAATTGGTAGTTTTAAGTAAAGACGAGGTTTCATACATGGCTTTTTATAATGTAAGCTAATTTCGAGTGATATACCTACAAAGTGTTTTGCCCCTCTCCCTGGCATTTCTAAACTGTAAGAGGTACAAACTTGTAACTTTCATGCTAATGCTCTTCAGGAAAAATATTTTGGCAAAAATCGGATAAGTTTAAATAAAAAAAAAAAACTTATTGCACGTGTTATGGAACCATCCTTAGACATGTCCTGAAATGCTCATGGTTAAGTTATTTTAATTTTTGTGTCAGTTTTCTCGTATTTTACCTGACAAATATAGTCCCTAGGTAACTACCCATGTATATTTCGGTCTCCTCGGCTCCTTTGCCAGGTTCCCATGTTGTACCTACCTGTATGAGGCCAGGACTGACTGTAGGAATTTCTGTTCGACTCGGACACTGAATTCAAATTATTACTTATTACTTCACGGCTTACAATCAAATTCTCTATCCAGGATTATATCACAACCCAATTAGTGTCTTATGAATGATATATTATCTCAGTATGCCTCAGCTTTACATGGACTACTTCTATTCATGATTCAAGTTTGGGTTTTGTTGAACCTAATTATTGTACGCTTTTGTTCACCTATTTACGAAAAATTAATTGAATGGAGGAGTATGAAATGTGGTACAGTTAAAGTTTATGTAGAGGAGGAGTGAACTGAACAAATATTTTTTATAATAATACTTAAAAACATCTATACTAATAAAGAGTTAAAATTTGTGAGTTTGTGAGAACCTTTTTTTCCAAATCGGTTCAGTAGGTCCAGAAATATCTGGTCTTGTAAATTATTATAGAAAGCCGAGGCTTGTGATGATCATAGGCAATATTATATTAAGCCCGCAAAATAATAAGGCTTTTTCGTGGTAGTCAGATATGCAAAACAAGTCTGAGAAAAAAAAGATGTTCTTACGAACGTTGCCTTAACTATCATATACTTAAAATGAGCAATCTAATCAATGATCTTATACAAACAAAGATGCCTCAAGAATGCTTGAAGTACGAGGGCGGCACTGAAAATTTCGGGAATCAAGGAAGTGACACAACATTACTATTTAAAAATGTATTTATTGCTTTTCGAAGTATTCTCCGCGAAATTTGACACATTTTTCCATACGATGGAACCAATCATTGAAGCAACCATTCCATTGGGAAGTTGGGGTCTCCAAAATGGCCGTTTTGTAGGCGTCCACAACTTCTTCAGGTGATGAAAATCTCTGTCCACGCAATTTATTCTTTATTTTAGGGAAAGTATAGAAATCATTAGGGCTTAGGTCGGGGCTGTACGGCGGATGGTCTAATAATTCTATGATTTCTTGCTCTAAAAACTCTTTTGTTCTGTGCGCGGTGTGGGAACTCGCATTGTCGTGATGGAGGATGATGCGGCGGTTGCAGTTCTCTTTACGGAGTTCAGAAACGACCTGTGGCAAACAAATGTTAGCTTACATTAATGCAGAATGCATTAACCGTTCTTTGTCCCTCAAGAGGAATAGTCGCAACATGGCCGGTTTTGGAGACAAACGTGGCCACCATTTTTTTTGCAACACTCCGTGAACGAACAATTTTTGTTGGCTTTAACTCATTTTCGAACACCCAAACTCGTGACTGGTTTTTTGTTTCGGGTTCGTACGCGTATATCCAGGATTCGTCACCTGATACGATGTTGTATACAGCATTTGAGGATCCTGCGTGGAATTTTTCGAGAGTTCTGACGCACCAAGTAACGCGAGCCGCTTTATGCTCTTCACAGAGCAAATGCGGTATCCATCGGGAAAACAACTTTTTTACACCTAATTTTTCATGCAAGATTATTTGTATTTGACTCATACCAATGTCTAAAGTTGCCTGAATTTCGCGGTATGTCACATGTCGATCTTTCTCAATCAGCTAACGCACAGCATCAACGTTTTCTGGGGTGACTGCAGTTTTTGGACGACCTTGACGGGGATCATCACTGTCAACACACTGTTTTTGTGTTAAACCACTTCGAAAGTCATAATAAATCATCGCTCTAGAATTTTCTCGAGTCAATTCCATTTTCTCAACGACTAAACAAGTTTGACAAGACCTTATGACAAGACCGAGAATCTTTTTTTAAAAGAAATAAACGGTATTCGATTTTTAAAACCAAGGAGTTTTAAATTAAAAAGATTTTAATATGACAGGAACAGTGGAAATATTCCATTCCCGATACTTTTAGTGCAGCCGTCGTATATATACAGGATACCTGTTTGACAAGTGCTTAAAACGCGATTAAGCACTTGTGTCTCGCAGTGACGCGCAAACTATCCGACAGGCAACATGCCGAAGTGCTCGCAGAAAAATTGGAAAAATAATACATTAACCATCCTAAAAAAACATTTAATTAACAATTATTCTATTCTATCTTTGATATTTTATTGCGTTTGTATCTAAATGTTTTAAAACTTGATTAAAATGTTATTCAACGTAAATATTAAAAAAATCAAATAAATCAACCTCTAATGCGTGGTCAACAAGGATGCAATTACTGTCTCTGTTCCTCGCGTGAAATTCATAGTGGGTGCAAGTGAGTACGAGATAACATGGTATCTCCATGCCGGTTACCATCTCTCTTCGGAACAGAGTAACATTGTAAATTAAGAAAGATGCTTATTGACTTTTAATAGTGAAAGTATACTTTATGTAATATAAAAATGGATTGCAATCAAACGAGGCGTGTTGAGGCAAAAACTGTCTCTAATTAAATGGCCCCACTTTTGAGATTTTGGGGGCCATTTTGACATATGTATTGTATGATGAAAAGCAAGATGGCGTAATTTTTTACTGTATGAAGATTTGTTCTGTCAAATGTACGCCATAGCCTATCTTGAGTTTTGAAATCTTTAATTGCTATAGGCAATTGGGTATTTAAAAAAATATATATTATTGATTCTTTTTATGTATTTAAAACTTTATTATTAATAATAATATTGATATTGAATGCGAAAAAATGTTTTTTCAATTAATTATGAAAAAAACATAATATTTAAAAAAATCGGTTGTCTGTAAAGCCGGTTTACTGACGATAGTTCAACGTGACAACGTCATGTTTATAGTGCGCGCGGAACTAATTGGCCGCGCCTTAGGTAGGCGTGTTGCCGCCGCGAAGTCGGCGCCGAACTGAGTAATAGTTAGCTGAGGTAACGGCAATGCGTCATATTTAGCGAGGTAACGCATGAGTGATGTTTTTTCGCGCGTGCAGCCGGCTCCATCAAATTATAAGACGTTATCACGTCAAAATATTAGGTTCGGTTTCATTCTGCTGAAATTTGAGGTGCCAAGGCATCAAGGTAAGCCTGTTAAAAATAATATTTAAGTATTTATTCTCCATTATATTAAAGCTGCTATTAGAAATATGATTGCACAGCAGATAGCACCCCGTCAGGTATTAATTATAATATTAGTAATATAAATATAACATTATATAGTATATAATATATAGTACTCTAACTATACTATATTTAGTTTTTAAAAATATATCATAAAATAATACTAAATAAGGTATCATAAGTAATTCAAAACAAATCATTTTTTTATTATAATCATTATTTTATTTGTTTTTTAGTTGCCAAGAACAACATATCTCTGTCACACTTGTTGAAGAAGGACTGACAGCAGTATCACGATCAACTGTCAAACGGGACCCAGTAGCAGCAAGCAGTCGTCAGGAGGTATCACAAGAAGAAGGGAGCTCGGATACAATGTCTGGTAGTAACGATATATTATTGCCCAACTATATCCGAGCACCAAGCACACAACGCCAGTGTTTTTTCCCTGGGTGCAATGGAACTGAAAGATGTTTAATACCGTCATTGCTACGTGTCAATTTACTTTGCGACTACAATTATTATGTGCCTTCAGTTTGTAGGATCTGTTCTTATCACTTGAGCAGTAACTCATGGGAATTACTTTTAGAATCTATATAAAACTAGCTGTTTCCCGCAGCTCCGCCCGCGTAAATATACTATCGAGTATCCCGCGGGAACACTGTACTTTTCCGGGATAAAAACCGGTAGCCTATGTTTGAATCCAGAGTCTAAACTACTACCATACCAAATTTCATCGAAATCCGTTCAGTAGTTTTCGCGTGAAAGCGTAACAAACAAACTTACATTCACATTTATTATATTAGTAGGGATAATCCTTTGAAAACATTTAGCTCAGAACAAATGGAAGAAGTACTTTCTCTATTGAAAAAAAAAAAATTTGCTTATGCATTTGGGTTTTGAAAACATACATATAATAATGCCAGATCATATTGTTCACTATTAACTAGGTTTCTCGAAGCAGAAATTTCAAGAAATTATTTTAGAAGTCCCAAGATTATCAGGAAATCACAAAGGAGCATTTGCACTTGCAGCCTAGCCCTTTGCTAGTCCGCACGTTAGTCGCAAAGTATACTTTGTGTATATTTTATACAGTAGTTTTGTATTAATACTCGCCGCAAAGCAATAAAACAGTATTGCTGTAATTGTATGGGCCGTCGAACGGTAGGATGCTGTGCCCACGTCATGACTATGTTGTGGTATTTAGGCCCATCTTAATGGCATCAAAACAATATTTTACCACCGGCTCAATTTTTAGATGAAGTATTTTTATTTTGTCGTTGATTAGCCTTTCAGAAACGCAAATTGTGAACAGAAAAACAACGTGTTAGTTCATCGACTATTTGATTAGCCTTATAGAAACCGGGTGTTAGTGGTATATAATGATGATGAATAAATGTGTAAAACTGAGATATAGTATTATTTTATTTCATTGCACTCCCAAATAAATTAAAATAATAATTTATAAAATGACATTGCACATATTATGTCATATAACTAGTGTTAATAACATACAAAATAATTGATAACTTAAAAATACCAAGTCTTTTATACACCACTTCTTTTAGGAATTAGTTGTTGCCATTGCCTCCTTTAATAATGATCAGTAGTCTACATAGGTGTGAATTGTGTGCCAAAATTACTATTGAAACTTGGCATGCCCCCTTTGAGTATTTAACAATGACAACAGAATTAAATAGATCTAAACACTACTTATTATTCCGGTTCCTACGCATGGCAACTGGCGCCCCCTGGTACATGCGTAACATCGACTTGCATAGGGACTGCGAGCTCGTCACTATCAAAGCCTATATCAAGGAACTCGTAGAGAGATTCTTTGATAAAGGCAAAAACCACCCAAACCCCCTTATCCAAAAGGCCCTGGACTATGATCACGACGCACAGACTTTCCGACCCCGTACAAACGGCCTAAGCATATCTTAGCCGATCCCGTTGACCCGATCACAAAATATGTAACGTACTGTGTACAGTTACGTAAACACAAATCACACGCACCCGCGAGGCTAGTATCGCACCGGGGTCGACGCCGGCGCCTACCCCGAGGTCCCACATCCGACACGACAACACGTACAGACGTACAGACCGACCCTAACACGGGACTGGACCCGAACCCGAGTTCGAGTTCGCATCCTAGTAGACTAGGTACACTTCCAAATAGTGTCCGCGACCGCGATATTAATATAGAGAGCTCTATCAATACCGCGAACCTCATCGACATTAGGACTAACGCGCGCGAGTCATCCCGACCGTACGCGGAAGGGGAGAGGGACGGCCCTCTAAGTACCGATACCAATCAAAACGAGAGCTCCTCTATCGCGATAACTCGCACGCCGTTAGTTTTTGCTACCGCGCGCGAGCAACCTCACTCATCAGCGCGTGAGGAAGGGGTCGGACCCCTTAGCAGGAGAGACCCGCGTCTCCCCTGTCATAATAATAGCTCACCATCCGTAGCTGTCCCCAATATCCGGTCTGAACATCACCCGGGTGATGTTAGGGAGGGTCAAACCCTCCCATCGACTCTTACCAAATAAACTAGCCACCAGGCTAGTTATAGTCCGATTTAGCTACAGCGGTCTTAACCCGACCCTTAGCATAGACCCTTTCGAAAAAAAAAAAAAAACTTATTATTTCTGTGTAAACTGCAATGAGTGACAACTAACAATATGACGTCACACGCGCTCGAGTTTGTTCGGGAGCTGTCGGCGTGTCTTCGGTACTGGATTCAAAAATAATTTTTATTTTGATACTAGCTTTTGCCCGCAGATTCGGCTGCGTGGGAGACCGTTCGTGGCAAAAAACTTTTTTAGCAAATATACCTACTGCAAAATAGTAATAGCACAGAGTAAAACTAAACATTTACATAAAAAAATTTCAGATGTACTTTTTAATTTTAATATAACTTCTATATAAGGATTAGGTAATATTGTATCCGTCTTAATAGTTCCATTATTTGTGATCATTTTTTAAAACTTAAAATGGGTATAGTAACCTAACCTTAAAAGATAGAAATATCTATGCCATCGCAAACTTTTTTGTAGACACCATGGTTCAAAAATATGAGGATTTAGTAGAGAAATAATTAAAATTTTAGCCGAATTTAAAAGGGGAATTATTTGGTAAAGATGTTTTATTTCATATTTTTTTGTGCATTTTTACTTTGGTATTCGGTTTTCATTTTTCTTTAAAAATAATATTTTTTCCTTTTTAGTTATATATATTATTGTCAACACATTTTAAGAAAGTTATTAATAAAAAACCTCCGGTATTCTCACTCTCTCGGCAAAAAAAACTGAGGAGTTCTGTTCAGTGCTTTTTCAATTTTACTTAAAATCACTATAAATGTCCTTATAATTTCGTCGAGTTCTCTCGATTCCTCACGGATGCCATCATCAGGTCTCCACCTTGGCGACTAAGGGACCAATTTCGAATTATATTCTTTATATCAAAATTAAAATTGAGTTACAGATTACTTCAGAAAAAGTTACAATCACTATATGTGTCCATATAAATTTCGAGTAGTTCCCTCGATTCTTCAAGGATCCCATCATCAGGTGACAAAAATACCGATTGGGGATTATATCCTTTACAGCAAAACATAATTTTGAAAATCGGTCCACAGGCGGTGGAGTAATCGTTTAACTTACAAAAAATATATATTTTAAACAGTCGAATGTATAACCGCCTCCTTTTTTGGAAGTCGGTTAATTAAGCAATTCAATAATACCTCCATAAGATATAAAGAATATAACATACTTAATAAATAAAATGCTATTATATAATAACTGATCAGTAGAATTGGCTGAAACTTTACGTAGGTACCTAATACCTAACCTAATACCAGGAGGAATAAGTGGAAGTTCTATTATGGTCATAGCGCTAACTCATGTTAAGCAACGCCGGTCGTGGATTTAACTATGGATGGGTGGGATATTAACGTGGATGGGTGACCACAATCCCAAATATTTTTAAGGTCAAAATCTAAACACCTAATACCTACTAATGTTTACTATTTTTTTTTCTATTCAAAAGATTTTCGAAATCAGTAAAATACGAAGATATCCTTTCTTAAAATATTATAAACGCGAAAATTTGTATGTATGGATGTATGAATGTTCTTTACTATACTTAACTCGTCTGTTTTAAACCACAATAGTAAATAAATTAAAAAATTATTATCTACCAATAGGAGCACCTAAGTGTTTGACAGTATTATGTAGGTAGCGAAAAACTGTTATTAATATCATGAGTTATAAGTTTTCAAAATGAACTCTCTATTTTATACAAATATGTTTTTTTTAAGCTTAGTAATAATGTTCATCACAAAATGCAAGAGTTCGACTCATTTTATTGTCTTGAATTTATGTTAATTTACTTTAAAAGTTTTATAGAAAAATATGGCTCTTAGCGAACGTCATCGTTTAGCTGACCTCAGTATTTCGGATCTAGCTATCTTCATCTGAGAATAATACAACTCTCACCTTAAAGGCTTAAGAGGCAACGTCATTAAGAGATTCGTAAGAATTGAGGCTTCAGCAAACACCTCTTAATGAACATTGTTGTGCTTAATGGATAAATTATTTTATTATCCAAGACGATAATAAAATAATTTATCTTAAGAAAGATTTATCTTATTAATCTTAAGAAAGAAAACCTAAAATTTTATTTGAAAAATGAAAATGTTTATTATTATCAAAGTTACATACAGGAATGTTTTCTTAGTGCAGGGGCTAGGCAGAGCCTGTCACGCAGGTCACATAAGACTCACGCAAGTGGCATAAGATTAATAAAATTTAATAAATTACTAATGGCAATATTATATTGAAAAAACTGTGTGTCAGCTCCGACGCACGACTGGAGTTTACTCTAAAAAGTAAAACACGTCCCTCAGAAGGAACAAAAACTTTAGCGATCGATTTGAGTTTAAAAATTCGCGCCATGTGAAAAAAAAGACGTGTGGCACTCGGGGATTGCCGCGGTAAAGCTATTGCATAGCATTTTGTATCAACTTATGCAATTATAATTATTTATTTATTTTATTTATGCAGTATTTCTTTTCTTTCACTATTTTTTCGTGACTTTCTTCATTAATAATAAATGCACTTTGTTCATTCATATTCAAAACACTTTATACACAAATTTTACAAGTACAGCTATTCACTGTTGTACATAAATACCTATACACCTATATACTTTCTCATAAACAGCTGCTTATGTATTCGTCCGATTTCGGAGCAGCTCGTCTCGATTCGTGCGAGTTTCTTAGAGTCGTACGCCGTGTCGAAGACTGCCGAACTGAAACGACGTTAGACGATGCACGGCCTTCAAGCCACACCTCCGTGCCCGTCGGAGTGGGGAGCGTGAGGTTTTTTCGTTACGGAATTTCTGGATTCGGTCCCCGCGCTCAAGGCCCGCGATAGAAGCTATGCAATAGCTTAAAAAGTATCAGGTGCGCAGAATAGGTTGCGCACGAAAACGTAACGAGGTCATTCGTTCAGTAGATGTTACACCTCATATTTTTTTCATACCGGGGGCCTTATATGAAAATCGATTCTTAAAGAGTAAACTCCGATAGTAAAATTTGTTGCCATGAGTAGATTATTGTGGCGCCTTCTTAATGTAGGTGTATCTAATCATGAAATGTTTGAACACGCTTGTAACTTAAATTATGATGCACTTGTTATTATATAACAAGGAAGTAGGTATATTTATATAATAATGTTCAACATAACTTATTTTGATTACACATAAAGTGTAATAGTAATTGTAAATTTTGTTACCTACCCGACCTTATGTTACGCCCTCATCGTCCTGTATATTAATCAAGAAGATAATTACGTAGCCCTGATAATATATTATCGGGGGTATAACCCTCTCGGCATGCACAAACATTGACTTGTACTTTTGTATGTAGGTACTTTTGTATATTTATAATCTAAGAAGTCAACCTTTCAAGCAAAAAAAAAATGTCTTAACTATAATATGATAGAAAAAGTAAAATGCGGCTAAGAATGAAACTCTTTTCATTCGTATGCTAATTAACAATTATTAAATATTTTATCACATTTAGGACCTGTTTCACAATCGACTGATAAGTGTTAGAATATAGGTTATTTGCAGGATTTGTCTCTGTCGCTAAATATACAGTAACCAGCGACAAAAATACTAACAAGAATATTGGAATAAAATAACAACACACATTCAGTTATAATTGGTTTTTATTTGAATCACTTTATATTAATCAACACAATAAATTTAAGTATTTGCATCGTCTTATTATTGGATCAGCTTGAGCACTACAGCTTCAAATTCCTCCACATTCATGCTGCTGGCCTCTACCACGTCACTGAAATAAATAATCAAAAGTTAAAAACCCGACTACGCAAATTATAAAGCCTATGTTGCCCGGGCTATTATTACGAATATAATGACACCTCACTCATAAAAATTGCAGCAGTAGTTTAGGCACTACGGTGAAACATACATACTACATTATAGGCTGCCAAAAGCATTACCCTTCCTTTTGGCTTCGCCGTACTCGGATAAAAGAGTATTTAACCATAAGTTACTTAACGTTAATCTTTAGAAATCTATTTGCATTCTTTAATTTATTTAATTTTGTAATTAATATGTGATATTATTTGAAATAAATCCATCACAATTAGATAAATTTAAATCTCATTACAATTTACAAGAAATATAAAAGTCATCAGCAAAGTACCAACTACATACATAGTTAATAGAATCGGGCGTTATTTTGCGGAAGAAAAATTATCCACCACCTGCGAGCAAATGTGTGAGTGCACGCACTTGACAATTTTTCGTGCGTGCAGCCGGCGTTCATTATTTATAAGACGTTACCACGTCAAACAAGAATGCTATACATTTTTCCACTAATGTGTTATAGCGATCATTTTTCTTTGTTTTATAGTAATAGTCTTTTGATTTTATCAACCATAGTGGCTCTAAAGTTTTAAATACTTCAATGAACTTCAATAAAAATAATTTAGACCACGTTGCCACTTTTAGGGTTCCGTACCCAAAGGGTAAAAACGGGACCCTATTACTGAGCCTTTGCTGTCCGCTTGCCACCTGGCTTTATCTCCTTAACCGTGATAGCTAGGCAGTTAAAATTTTCACAAATGGTGTATTTCTATTGCCGTTTTAACGACTATTACTAAAAACAGAATAAAATAAATATTTCAGGCTCCCATACAACAAACGTGATTTTTTCCGTTTTCTACGCAAGCCTTCTTGTGAGAGTTCGCCCGTTTTTATTTTGCACTCGAATTTTATAAAGCGAGAGAAAATTTAATAAATTTGCCGCACATGGTCCGTTCAGTCCATCCGTTTAGTTCAGGTCGATCTGAACGAATTAATGTTGCCAACTTAGTTGTTTTACAAATTTTTACTACTAAATTTAGTAATTTATTCCCTCTTTAGTAGGAATTTTGTTGTTAGTAGTGTTTTAGTAGAAAATAGTCAGACAGTAATCATATGCAAAAAGGCATATCATTATGTTAGGCACAAAAAAATAAAACAATTGACATCGTATTATTAACTCATTGAAGCACGCGTCCCAAAAAACTATCCATTTAATTTCTATATGCGTAATATTTCCTTGTAGATTTTTTTAATTAACAGTAAAATTATCATATTATCAATATAGTAAAACCGAAAATGGCGTGGTAAGGTTAGGTTATTATGTTTTTTTGGGATTCCTAAGTTTAGTAGTTTGTATGATAGTTTTCGTTTCGCTTATTGTAGTTTTTAGTAGAAAACAATACGAGTTTAGTAGTATCTCAAAATCAGAGTTGGCAACACTGGAACGAATCGCATCTGTCTATCCGACCGACTGATGCGACCTCGAAATTGCACACAGACGATTTGATTTTGCATCCATTCATCTGATCCGCCGATCTGAAGGTAAATCGGACCGTACATGGGGAGCCTAAATTTGAAAGCACCTTGCTTCCTTCCCACAGTACTAATGCGTGCACTACACACATTTGCTTGCAGGTTGTTGGTACTTTTTCGCGGGATATTGCTAGATATTATACAATATTAATTAAATTGTAAACTACATACTGTATATGACTTAATATTATTCTGTACATATTTGATATATTAGGTACTACATATCAGTCTTCAAATAGGTTCCTTTATTAGTAACATTATCATGCTGCGGGCGGGATATCCAATTAATATTTAATTTTTAATTATAATTTAATCAGGTTGTCCCGAGTTCCTTAACCTTAAGTTAAAACGGAAATTAACAACTAGTTTCCTGCGTGGCGTTGAGTTTCAGAGCGCCCTGCCCTATAAATGATTATCGATATTTGCCCGTAAATTGATTTTAGCGTTGGTATGTGATAAGCATATTCATACCTTGTTCAGAAATATTTTTTTTGGCCATCTAAACCGATACCTAAAATACTTTTAAATTTTAACTTATACTTTATAATTTTTAAATACAATTTGAATATTTTAGGCTCATTTTAGCAGATCTGGGTTAAAATTAATCCTGGGTTAAATATCAAGTTATCTCTCACGTTCTTCGTATTGATGAAAGAGAAGGTATGATATTTTAACCCAGAGATAACTTTCACCCAGATCTGCGCAAGTGGGCCTAAAAAACCCATAAAATACTATTGGTCTGTCACGTTTTTACTAAGACTAAATTAAACAATTTTTTTCAGGTAAGCTGAATCAAATACTAACCCGGCATTTTTCGGTGAGTTGATATTGCTAACAACAACTTCGAGTTGTCCAACAACGTTCTCGAAGTAAGTCAGGTCGATGTTGTGCGCGACGTCTCTGAAGTTCATCACGACGACGTACATTTCGTTCTGGTGCCATCTGTCAAGTAGAACATAAATTAAGGTATAGGTTAAACATTTGTAACGACCTCTCTATAAATGACAGCTCGAGCACCAGCGAATGTCAGCCATGTTGCCGTAAGTCTAAGGTATTATTCTATGTAAATGTACTATCAGGGAATCTAAAATCAAAAGCGATAAAATTGTTTTCATCTTTTTTTGTATTAAAATGACAACATGCAGTCACAATACAATAATTGTCAGTAACATGTCAGTTTGATATCAAAATATTATTTTGATATCAAACTGACCCCACTACCTATTTAGATTCCCTGATAGAACAGTAAAATCAATTTGATAATGGTATTAACAATCTTCGTTTTTCTATTGAAATTGACAGACGATATATCAAAAATGACAACTGTCGAAAACCATTAGAGACATGGACGCACTGTATTCTACTTAAATAACAAAAAACTGTAACGTACAGTGCTTGATTTACAAACACGAATAAAAGTTTTTCTCTCTATTGGCGATATTCCAACCCTAACCACTGACGTGATGCATATCAAACTTAGCCTGTAACCGCTTAACCAACATTCTAATAAAATAGTCTTACAAACTCACCTTCTAAAGGCGAATACGTCGGAATTAAATGCTACGGACTCGTATCTTCCCTGTCTGAAGGTAAGTTCTGTTCGCAATTGTGACAAAAATTTATATATATTTAGATGAGATTTCTCAACATTCCTTTGCACTTCAACGTTTAATGTTTCATAGCCTTCGGCTACCGGTAACCATGTCGTGTTACTTGTGGAAAATCCTGTAAAAAAATTGTATAAGTATCAGCTTATTTCAATAACTTTTTTATACTATTGATATTTTCACATATTTCTATCGACTTACTCACCAGCATTTAGCTCAGAATTCCAATGGAAGGGAGTTCTTGCCGGATCCCTTGACGTTTCTTCATACTTGAGCGGGTCACCTGTATTACACGCACTCGGATCTACAGTATCTTCCCAGCTTATGTATCCATCGACCATGCCTATTTCCTCGCCCTAGAATAACAGACGTTATGAGTATATTTAACTCAGATACCTAATGTTTATAGTACATGGTTTAATTATAACACCTTGGATAAGGAAAATCATACAAATTCTTTTACTTGCGCATTAAAGGATTCTTAGACATACACACATTATATTAAATGTAACATACAAGTATAATATGAAGCATAACAAATTATGGCAACTATTGAAACTATTGATTTGTAAGCTTACCATGTATGTTACAGCTATTCCAGGAAGCAAAAGAACGATCATGTTGATTGCGTCAACAGATTCCGGATTGAATCTTGAGGCAACTCTATTTTTATCATGATTTCCAGCCTGAAAATATTATTAAGTACGCATATTATAGTTTTCTGAAATCCAACCCCTGAAGGGTAAAATGGGGGTCCAAAGTTTGCATAGTGAAATATCAACCAATGGACGAATTTCGGCGCGCAGGGAGTTGTTAAAACGTTGACATCTGTTATTTGTCCTTATAATTTTCCTCCCACGACTTAGCAAAGATAGGGGTCCACGCGAACGAAGCGGCGGGCAAAGGTTAGTCATTATAAATTGAGAAAATGATTATACGTGTAGGAATGTGGTATGTGTAGGAAATGGCACTAGAAACCAAAATCAATCCAACCTTGTTCGAACTTATAAGACAAAGTTTGGATTTTGTACACGTTCTCTCGAGAACAGCTTGTGTAGACTGCATAACTGCTATAGTTGTAAGTTATTGTACTGAGTCTGCTTAGGGAATTATCTCTTTGAGATAGATATTACTTTAATGTATATATATGCCAATAGCGGCGTAAACATCAATATCTTTTGTTCCAATGGGAGTCTGAATACAGGAACCATAAAGAGTTGACATTTAACGTTTCATATAAAACATCAGAAGATTTTGTTTTTGTGTTAAAATAAATATAACATACAATTTAATACACATCTTCAACTAACTAGAGTTCAGAGTTAAAGAAAGTCATATCAAGAATTGTTACTTACCACCCAATTAGCGAATTTATCTATCGGCTTAAATGTCAAGAATTTGTCGATGGCATATTTTATTTCTGCAGCAGTAGATTCCCCGTTAACATCAGAAATAAGAACAAAATTGAATGGCATCTGAGCCCCGTCGCGTTCACCATCTCCGAAATATTTCATCGTCTTCTGGGGACTTGAATATACTTCTGTCATCATAACTCTCGACATCCCATCTTTTGCTTTATATTCTTCTAATACTTCTCTCCAGAGGTAAACCATTTGGTACGTTTCTTCTAAGTCTTTAGTATAAATGTGGTCGAGATGATCGTAATGATTAGGATCATCGAGTCTATTTCCTGTCATAGGTTCGTCGAGAAGTTTACCGTCTACCTTTTCGGCTTCGAATAAATGTGCTACAGCATCAACCCTAAATCCAGCTACTCCTTTGTCTAGCCAGAAACGAATAACATTTTTCATTTCTTCCACGACGTCAGGGTTGCGATAGTTTAAGTCTGGCTGACCAACGACAAACTGGTGCAGATAGTATTTACCAACTTCAGGTCTGTATTCCCAGGCACTATCTCTGAATACGCTCAACTGAAAAAAGTTACAGGGAAATAAAAATGAAATAGTAATTGTTTAGTAAAGAAAGTTGAGAATTTTTAATAAAAATGAATTGAGTGGTTGGGTTAGGTTAGAAATTAATTGAAACAGCAAAATACTAATCTTTTGAAACCACCGTTAGAAAACATAGGCAATGAGAACATAGAATGATGAACAAATAAAAATGATAAAGAATATCTTAAATAATTCATTTAATGCACTTAATTTATTGCACAAAGAACAATGTTAAGAATTAACTAAAGTACTTTTACTCTAAAAATATTCACAACACTAAGATATAAAATATTATACACTAATCTTAAGAATGGAATCTTTTCCCTTTTGCTTGTTTAAGTATGTATTATTTCTAAGTATGTGCCCATTAAGTAGCAACATTTTAAAATAAAACAATTGCTATATTCGTACGTCGTGTACAAGATTACGCTACTCTACTTTTTTTACATCCTATTTATGGAAGAAAGATTGTCGCATAAAACCTACTTCTATAAATTAAGTAAAAAAAATTACCCAATTACTCGGTGGGTGCAAAATTCCATTTTCATCTTCTACACCGTCTTCCCATACAAAGTAATCAAAATATTTCTCGTGACCTTTCAACGCTTCATCGAACCAATAACTTTCATTACTACCATGATTAGGGACGAAATCCAAAACAATTTTAATACCTGAAATTGAAGTTTAATTTTATATAATATTTTTGATGTGATAACGTCTTATAAATCGATGACGCCGACTGCACACACGAAAAATTTACCAAATAAAAAACTTATATAACTTAAAAATGCGTGGTTTCCTAGGGATAAGATTCAGGTAGATCGATTTTTCTCCCCAAAACCCTTTGCATTCTAAATTTCATGGACGTGCATCCGTTTCCGAGATTTTGATATACAAGAATTGCTCGTTTAAAGTAAGCACTCGCATAAGATGTTAATTTTGACTTATGTTTTAAATATATTGGATTTATAGTTTATCACTACTTGTTAAGTATTGAATTGTATTGTAACATTTTTTGAATTACCTAATTCATCGGCTTTAGCTATCATGTTTTCGAAATCCTCCATTGTTCCATATTCCTCTTGTATGTCGTAGAAATCCGAGATGTCGTATCCAAAGTCGTACATCGGCGATTTGAAAATTGGTGATAGCCATGTTGCTTCAACACCAAGCTCTTTCAAATACGCCAGTTGAGATGTAATTCCTATACAGACAAAAATATAAGTATAACAGAAATATTATAATTTGTTTTAAAACTATTTATGAATAAAAATATAACATTTTACCGTTGATATCGCCGATTCCATCGCCATCACTGTCCATAAAAGACCGGGGATAGATCTGATAAAAAATAGTTGTCTCCCACCAATCTAATTCTCTATCTGCAGTGGCATGGCCGAAAATGACCAATGCTTTCAATAGCAAAATCGAAAGAAACCTGTGAAATAATTTATAAACGATTTTACCCAAAAGTCAAAATAATAACTTAAATGAGAGATACATGTTAAACTCACAAAATGAATACCAATGGAGTTTATTGCAAAATATTTCCGAAGATAAATTTATATCTATACTTTAGTTAACGAACTAATTGTAATACAGTTATAAGTTTAAAAAGCAAGTAAAATATTTTTTTTCTCCAAAAATAAATATATAAACTGAAGAAAAGACTTTTAATTTATTCTAAGTAATTCGAAAAGCTTTTTACTTATTGCACATTCAAGGACATTGAATAAATCATGTTACGTATTGGAAGCAAAGGCTGAATTGTATGTAGAGGAATCCAATAAACCTAAAATGAAGTAAAATCTACAAAAAGATCGGATAGAAATTAATATTAAGTATTATATTATTTTTATTGAAAATATTAAAAAAAATCCTTTAAAAACGTGCTTCTAAACCCTGATTCGAAATGAAAAATATCAGAATCTCACCTCATCGTTTCCGAGTGGTAATGGTAGTCAAAATATACCCCCTTAACCTTTATATACTAAAGACATAACTGAGATAAGTCCGAATATTCCATTAAATGATAAATTTTTAGCTTATCGCATCTATCCACTCCACAATTGATTAAAATTTTCTTGGAATATTGTTTACTTGAAAACAATAGTCTATTCGCGTCAAGTTTACAGTGAATCATCAGTACAAATGTCAAAATGGCTAAATCGGTTATTGACTGTAAACGGCTTTCAGGTTATGGTTGCGGGTCGGCTTGACTGCCCTTACGCGCGTCACTGCTGCGCCATATCTAACTATGTTACTATATTAGGTAGTACAAGGAACCGTTCTAGTTTCGCTCTGTCCGTCCGTCTTTTGAGAACTTCGGTAAATATGAATATAAATAGACAATACATTCGTATAGTTGTAGATTCTTCATCTAGACATTATTTTTGGCATCATAGAACTATTAATATTTTGTATTTAGGGCTCCCCATACATGTGATGTGGGCATGATTTTTTTTTCATACTACCCCATCATGTCGTCGAATAGGTAGTTTTAAGTAGAGACGAGGTTTCATACATGGCTTTTTATAATGTAAACTAATTTCGAGTGATATACCTCCAAAGTGTTTTGCCCCTCTCCATGGCATTTCTAAACTGTAAGAGGTACAAACTTGTAACTGTCATGCTAATACTCTTCAGGAAAATTATTTTGACAAAAATTGGAAAAGAACTTTTGAAGTTATTTGAAAAATACCCGTGTTATGGAACCATCCTTAGACATGTCCTGAAATGCTCTTGGTTATGTTATTTTAATTTTTATGTCAATTTTCTTATATTTTACCTGACAAATATATGCCCTAGGTAACTAACTACCCATGTATATTTCGGTCTCCTCGGCTCCTTTGACTCCTGGCTGTAGGCATTTCTTTTCGACTTGGACACTGAATTCAAATTATTACTTATTACTTCACGGCTTATACTGAAATTCCCCATCCAGGATTATATCACAACCCAATTAGTGTCCCATGAAAGCTATATTATCTCTGTATCCCGCAGTTCTACATGGACTCCTTCTATTCATGATTCAACTTTGGGTTTTGTTGAACCTAATTACTGTACGTGTTGTAATTAATTGAATGGAGGAGTATGAAATGTGTTACAGTTAAAGTTTATGTAGAGGAGGAGTGAACTGAACAAATATTTTTTATAATAATACTTAAAAACATCTATACTAATAAAGAGTTAAAATTTGTGAGTTTGTGAGAAACTTTTTTTTTCAAAATCGGTTCAGTAGGTCCAGAAATATCTGGTCTTGTAAATTATTTTATAGAAAGCCGAGGCTTGTGATGATCATTGGCAATATTATATTAAACCCGCAAAATAATAAGGCTTTTTCGTGGTAGTCAGATATGCAAAATAAGTCTGAGAGAAAAAAAAATTCTTACGAACGCTGCCTTATCTATCATATACTTAAAACGAGCAATCTAATCAATGATCTTGTATACACAAAGATGCCCCACGAAAGCTTGAAGTGTATCCTGTTTGACAGGTGCTTAAAACGCGAGTAAGCACTTGTGTCTCGCAGTGACGCGCAAACTATCCGACAGGCAACATGCCGAAGTGCTCGTAGAAAAAGTGGAAAAATATCACATTAACCATCCTAAAAAAACATTTTATTAACAATTATTCTATCTTTGTTATTTTAACGCGTTTGTAGCTAAATGTTTTAAAATTTGATTAAAATATTATTCAACGTAAATATTAGAAAAAATCAAGTAAGTCAACCTCAAATGCGTGGTCAACAAGGACGGAATTACTGTCCCTGTTCCTCGCGTGAAATTCGTAGTGGGTGCAAGTGAGTACGAGATAACATGGTATCTTGCCGGTTACCATCTCTCTTCGGAACATTGTTAATTAATAAAGATGCTTGCTGACTTTTAATAGTGAATATATTCTTTATGTAATATAAAAATGGTTTGCAATCATAGGACGTATATGTGAACGAGGCATGTTGAGGCAAAAACTGTCTCTAGTTAAATGGCCCCACTTTTGAGATTTTGACATTTGAAGTATGGTGAAAACAAGATGGCTGACATTTGAGGTGTGATGAAAACAAGGATGGCGTAACTTTTTCTTGTATGAAGATTTGTTTTGTCAAATGTACGTCAATGTCTCAGTAGTACTACTTATCATCTATGGATTAATAACTGAACAGCCATTATGGCAATGACACGTGTCTTGTCAATAATATTGAAAATTTAGTAGTTCGGTTTAATTCTGCTGAAATTCGAGGTGCCAAGGCATCAAGGTAAGTCTGTTAAAAATAATATTTAAGTAAGTATTTATTCTCCATTATATTAAAGCTGCTATTAGAAACAAAGTAATTCAAAACAATTTTTTTTTTTTATTATAATCATTATTTTATTTGTTTTTTAGTTGCCAAGAACAACATATCTCTGTCACACTTGTTGAAGAAGGACTGACAGCAGTATCACCGTCGACTGTCAAACGGGACCCAGTAGCAGCAAGCAGTCGTCAGGAGGTATCAACCTCACAAGAAGAATCCCTTCTCGGATACAATGTCTGGTAGTAACGATATATTTTTGCCCAACTTTATCCGAGCACCAAGCACACAACGCCAGTGTTTTTTCCCTGGGTGCAATGGAACTGAAAGATGTTTAATACCGTCATTGCTACGTGTCAATTTACTTTGCGACTACAATTATTATGTGCCTTCAGGCACATTTATTGTAGGATCTGTTCTTATCACTTTAGCAGTAACTCATGGGAATTACTTTTAAAATCTATATAATACTAGCTGTTTTCCGCGGCTCCGCCCACACGGCGGGTAACACGCAACTTTTCCGGAATAAAAACCGGTAGCCTATGTTTTATTCTAGAGTCTAAACTACTACCATACCAAATTTCATCGAAACCCGTTCAGTAGTTTACGCGTGAAAGCGTAACAAACAAGCTTACATTTACATTTATAATTTTAGTAGGGAATATCCTTTGAAAACATTTAGCTCAGAACAAATGGAAATATTTTATTTTTTATTTTTTAGTTAGATTTTCTATAACGATCGACTGTCAAGAATCAAAGTCAAAGCATATTTTCTTTCAATAGAGAAAGGGTATTGAAAGAAAATATGCTTATGCATTTGGATTTTGAAAACATACATATCATCTGGCATGAGCCAGATCATATTGTTCACTATTAACTAGTTTTCTCGAAGCAGAAATTTCAAGAAATTATTTTAGAAGTCCCAAGATTATCAGGAAATCACAAAGGAGCATTTGCACTTGCAGCCTAGCCCTTTGCTAGTCCGCACGTTAGTCGCAAAGTATACTTTGTGTATATTTTATACAGTAGTTTTGTATTTAATACTCGCCGCAAAGCAATAAAACAGTATTGCTGTAATTGTATGGGCCGTCGAACGATAGGATGCTGTGCCCACGTCATGACTATGTTGTGGTATTTAGGCCCATCCTAATGGCATCAAAACTATATTTTACCACCGGCTCAATTTTTAGATGAAGTATTTTTATTTTGTCGTTGATTAGCCTTTCAGAAACGCAAATTGTGAACATAAAAACAACGTGTCGACTATTTGATTAGCCTTATAGAAACCGGGTGTTAGTGGTATATAATGATGATGAATAAATGTGTAAAACTGAGATATAATATTGTTTTATTTCATTGCACTCCCAAATATTGAGACTTGGCATGCCCTCTTTGAGTATTTAACAATGACAACAGAATTAAATTGATCAAAACACTACTTATTATTTCTGTATAAACTGCAATGAGCTAGAGTACTAACAATATGACGTCAAACGCGCTCGAGTTTGTTCGGGAGCTGTCGGTGTGTCTTCGGTACTAGATTCAAAAAATAATTTTTATTTTGATAATAGCTTTTGCCCGCAGATTCGGCTGCGTCTCCCACGCAGTTCGCGCAGCGTTCGTGGCAAAAAACTTTTTAGCAAATATACCTACTGCAATATAGTAATAGCACAAAGTAAAACTAAATATTTATATAATAAATTTTCTCATTATTATTAATTACTATTGTCAACACATTTTAAGAAAGTTATTAATAAAAAAACCTTCGGTATTCTCACTCTCTCGGCAAAATAAACTCAAGCATCTTCTGATGCCGGTTTTCTGAGAGGCCGTGGTATTTCCCCAAATAAGCAATACCGATCTGTGCACCAAATAAACAATATCCAGTGATGATAATGATTAGACACTATAATATCTTTTTATATATCTATAATATATTAGGTCTTTACCTATGAAATTGCCTTTTTGTATGAAAAAATTTAAACGAATTTTTTCATGTATTTTTTATTTGTATTAATCGAAGTAATCACCTATGCAATCAATGCATATTTGCCAACGCAGTGCAGTTTATTGATGCCCTTCTTAAAGAAATCAGCTGGACGGGAGGCAACAAATTCTTCAAAGGCATTTTGTACTGCCTCTCGGGTATTGAATTTTTCTCCCGCCAAGAAGTTATCCAAATTCTGGAAAAAGTAGTAGTCTGTAGGTGCAAGGTCTGGTGAGTAGGGCGAATGACGGAGAGCTTCCAACCCCAGTTCTTGCAATTTGGAGACCGTCTGCTGTGCAGTATGAGGTCGCGCGTTGTCGTGCAGGAGCAGCGGAGACGAGCGATTGACCAATGCTGGTTGGAGACGTGCCATGATTTGCTTCTCCATGATTGTGTTCAGTTCTTCACAGTACACATCTGCAGTAATGCTCACCCCGTTTGGTAAGAAGCTGTGGTGAATCACACCGGCACTAGATCACCAAACAGTGACCATCACTTTTCTAGGGGTAAGTTTTCGTATAGGGCATTGTTTAGGTGCTGAACCAGGATCCGACCAACTTGCTGAGCGCTTGCGGTTATCAAACAGAATCCATTTTTCATCGCAGTTAAAAATTCCTTCATTTGTGTGTCTATTGAGCATTGCAAGGCACGTCTCGACGCGTACTTCGCGCTGGCGATCATTGAGTTCGTGAGGCACCCATTTGTGAAGCTTTTTTACCTTGCCAATTTGACGCAAATGGACCAATATTGTTTTGACGCTAACGTCGAAAGCTGCTGCTAATTCAGCCGTAGATTGTGTATCATCAGCTTCCACAATCGCCTTTAATTCGTCATTGTTGACCAAAGTCTTCGGACAACCGCGAGGTTCATTTTTCAGGTCGAAATTTCCAGAACGGAAGCGAGCAATCCAATAACAGGTGGTGCGTTGGTTTGTAGTGTTAGCTCTGTAAACGTCGTTGGTGTTGCGTGTCGCTTGTGCCGCGTTGCTGCCACGACGGTACTCATATTCCATAATTACTAGAATTTTTAACGTATCCATGATGACGAAATAGATTGAAATGCGATGAAAATGTAACACTGATCAATAAACAAATGACTACTTTTGGAAAAAGAATTCCATGTTTTTAAAATAAAATTAATTTGAAATTAGAATTCTTAGCCCAAAAAAAATTATTTTGATTTGAAATGGCCAGTACTGCAGAACGGCAATTTCATAGGTAAACCTACGTATTATTATTGTAGTAGTCGGCGGAAAAAAATGTAGCGGTCAGCATTAAATATAAAATATATTTTGGCAATAGCAAAATTTTAAATACATTGATATCGGTGTACAAAACTATGAGGAGTACCTTTGCCACCATAATAATATGTTGGTGTATCGTAAGAACATAGTGGTGATGATAATGATGATTACTGTAAGTGGCATATGCTTGCAGTTCTTTAAACAATGCCCAAATTTCTTACATATCTTTAAAGACTTAGGAGTTCTGTTCAGTGCTTTTGGATCTAGGGTACACCTTGGCACTTAATTTTACTTAAAATCACTATAAATGTTCTTATAATTTCGTGGAGTTCTCTCGATTCCTCACGGATGCAATCATCAGGTCTCCACCTTGGCGACTAAGGGACCAATTTCGAATTATATTCTTTATAACAACAAAAAAAATTGAGTCAGAGATTACTTCAGAAAAAGTCAAAATCACTATAATATGTGGCCATATAAATTTCGAGTAGTTCCCTCGATTCTTCAAGGATCCCATCATCAGGTCACCACTTTGGTGACAAAAATACCAATTGGGGATTATACCCTTTACAGCAAAAAATAATTTTGGAAATCGGTCCACAGGCGGTGGAGTAATCGTTTAACATACAAAAAATATATATTTTAAACAGTCGAATGTATAACCGCCTCCTTTTTTGGAAGTCGGTTAATTAAGCAATTCAATATCATCTCATAAGATATAAAGAATATGACATACTTATTAAATAAAATGCTATAGAATAACTGATCAGTAGAATTGGCTGAAACTTTACGTAGGTACCTATTACCTTAACATTGATGTATGTATATTAATACCAGGAGGAATAAGTGAGAAGTTCTATTCTGGTCATAGCGCTATCTCATGTTAAGCAACGCCGGTCGTGGATTTAACTATGGATGGGTGGGATATTAACGTGGATGGGTGACCACAATCCCAAATATTTTTAAGGTCAAAATCTAAACGCCTAATAACCGTAAGCCGTTTACTAATGTTTTATTATATTCAAAAGATTTTCGAAATCAATAAAATACGAAGATATCCTTCCTTAAAATATTATAAACGCGAAAATTTGTATGTATGGATGTATGAATGTTCGTTACTCTTTCACATAATAACGACTGAATGGATTTTGACGAGATTTGATAATGGTAGTAGTTTAGTCTCTGGATTAACACATAGGCTACTTTTATTCGTAGCAAAAAGTAAGTTTTTTTGGGATTTTTTCCACGTACGCAGTCCTGGCTAACATCTGGACTATACTTATATTATAAAGAGGTAAATTTCATTTCTTTGTGAGTTTGTGACTTACCGAGATTGTAAGGGCTAATCTCTAGATCTACTTCAACCGATTTTGAAATTATTTTACTAATAGAAAGCCACATTATATTTTGAGTGTCATAGGCTATATTATATTAACCCGAAAAATGTTAAGTCTTTTTCGTGGTAGTCGCATTTACAAAATAAACCTAAAATAACCTAGCTAAGAGCATGTCAAGACATGTCTAAGGAGGGTTTCGTAACTTTCAACACGCAATAGGTTTTCTTTTAATAACTTCAAAAGTTATTGTCCAATTTCACTGAAAATAATTTTCCTAAAGAGTTTTTAGCATTATCTATCAGTATGGGAACTTACAAGTTTCTATCTCATATAGTTTAGAAATGAAAGGAGGGGAATAACTTATAAATCGCTTTGGAGGCCGATTACTCGAAAATGGTTAACTTGTAAAAAAGTCATGTAAAATATGTTTTTCGCGATTGAATATAAATTTTACGATATATTCTAAGTATAGGATATTAATTTTAACTGTATGGTTTAAAGGGCTTATAATGTGTATAAAATTCTTAAAGTGAGTAACATATTTAATATGATAAGAATCAACTATATCCGTCTACATAGCTTCTGAAAATACCATACATAGTAAGTATGAACTGGGTACGGGCAGTTAGTTTTATTATAGGAACCGCTATGTCCCTGCATTTTAAATCTGTAATATCTTCTAAAATATTCCTTTAAGATGATTTTTATATTAAAAAGAAAATTTATATTAAAAAAATAAATAAATATATTTTTTAAATCTAACTCATTTGGATAAAAAATATATTTAAATCAAAATATTTTGTATTTTGTTTTCGACTATGTTTTCTTATCAAAATAAAAAAATGAATCGTCTTAAGTGTTTAAAATATGAGATCATTTCCTTACTGCACTTAAGAGATAAGGCCTCAGCCTTATCTCTTAAGTGCATAGACCCAACTATATGATCCGGAATCCGGAAGGCCGGAGAAAATTTAGAGCGCTAAAAATACAACTCTGCGTTAATACAATTGAGCTGAAATTCGAATACATAAGTGTGGAGTCAAATGTCAATGTCATATAATATGACAGCTCGACACTCGACACTCTGGTTTTCAGTTCTATTGTATTAGTGCAGAGTTCTATTTTCCATATTCTGAATTTTCACCAGCCTACCGGATTCCGGACAATATAGTCCCAGCCAAATTAAAATTTTCGTAACGCAATACGCACACTTACCGACTTTTCCCGCCGAGTCTGACTGTCTGTATGTTCGCTTTTGCCCGCAGCTTCACCCGCGTGGGAAAGTGTTCGTGGCAAAAAAAATTCTATAGCAAATATACCTCTGTGCTATTATTAAATTGCAGTAAATATAATAATAGCACAGAGTAAAAATATATTATACTTACGTAATAGTTTTTTATTATAAATTTATTATACCTACAGTATATATTTTTACTCTGTGCTATTTCTAATTGCAGTAGGTATGGTCGCTACGTGAGCGAAGTTGTGGGCAAGAGCTATAAGTGTGAAATAAACGCGAATGCAAAAATATATTAGAAATTGAACAGTTGCATTTATTATAATAATAATAATAATATTAGGCCGCTTCGAGCTTACCTTACATTCAAATCGTCATTCCTTTAAGTTGGAGCTTATTTTAGGTTTACTTATCATTCTCTATCTTAGTCTGACGCACCCGATGAAATTTTGATGCTTTTTTTTACATTTTTTGACGGCCCAACCAAGTAAACTGATTTCGATATCTTGATTAGCGGAGACATTTGGGCCACCTATATTATCTTAATCGCACTCGAGTTACTTCACAAATCCTCTCTTCGGGCCCCTACTATAAGCAGTAGTAATAAGATAAAAATTCAAATATGTCACAACGTTAGACCTTGTTACTTAATAAATGAAGTCTGGCATACCACGTTTTCCATAGGCACATACTAGACTTGTAAGTCAATGGAGTGTGACATAGTAATGAACGCGATGCACAAAAACGCCAAATAGTTTAGCACTCCATAAACAGTCGCCTTGGTGATTGACATGAATCGCCTTTCTGGTGTAACTAGTATTCCAGCGGCATAATGCGGAACAAACTGTATCAATTGGGAATAAATATACATAGGCGCATGCATGATGCTATCAAAATCAATGAAATATTATAATAAATGTTTAGTTTGTTTTACACCACAATAGTAAATAAATTAAAAAATTATTATCTACCAATAGGAGCACCTAAGTGTTTGACAGTATTATGTAGGTAGCGAAAAACTGTTATTAATATCATGAGTTATAAGTTTTCAAAATGAACTCTCTATTTTATACAAATATGTTTTTTTTAAGCTTAGTAATAATGTTCATCACAAAATGCAAGAGTTCGACTCATTTTATTGTCTTGAATTTATGTTAATTTACTTTAAAAGTTTTATAGAAAATTATGGCTCTTAGCGAACGTCATCGTTTAGCTGACCTCAGTATTTCGGATTAAGCTATCTTCATCTGAGAATAATACAACTCTCACCTTAAAGGCTTAAGAGGCAACGTCATTAAGAGATTCGTAAGAATTGAGGCTTCAGCAAACACCTCTTAATGAACATTGTTGAGCTTAATGGATAAATTATTTTAATATCCAAGAGGATAATTAAATAATTTATCTAAAGAAAGATTTATCTTATTAATCTTAAGAAAGAAAACCTAAAATTTTATTTGAAAAAATTGGTTGTCTGTAAAGTCGGTTTACTGACGATAACTGTTGAACGTGACAACGTCATGTTTATAGTGTGCGCGGAACTAATTGGCCGCGCCTTAGGTAGGCGTGTTGCCGCCGCGAAGTCCGGCGCCGAACTGAGTAATAACATCAAGCGCATAATAATATATAATAATAATAATAATAATAATAATAATAATAATAATAATAATAATAATAATATTAATAATAATAATAATAATATCCTCAAAGAAGCCATAGAAACTGATAAGTGTAGATTATGCCACCTAACCACTGAGACAATAGACCATATTACCGGAGGATGCAGTGCACTAGCAAATAAAGAATATACTCACCGTCACGATAACGTAGCCAAACATATACATCAATTAATAGCAATCAAGTTTAACTTTATAGATACACATACACCGTACTACAAATACAAACCATGTAACGTTCTAGGAAATACCTCCGTAAAACTCTACTGGGATCGCGATATCGTCACAGACCGTACCATCCTAAGCAATAGACCAGACATAACCCTCACAATTAAATCTGAAAAAATCACTTACCTTATAGACATCGCCGTTCCAAACACCAACAACCTGAAACAGAAACACACAGAAAAAATCCAAAAATACATACCGCTTGCAGATGAGATCAAACAAATGTGGCATCAAAACACAGTAAAAATAATCCCGATAGTCGTCTCCTCAACGGGTGTGATTCCAAAAACGCTTGCCGTTGCACTTAAATCCCTTAACCTTCACAAAAACACATATATACAGTTACAAAAGTCAATCGTTATAGATACCTGCTCTATAGTCCGCCGCTTCCTTAATTCATCTTCATCCTTCCCTACAACTCACACCAATTAAACTTCTTTCACGCTACATGAACAGGATACTTAGCAATCGCCCGTACCTGCTTCATTCTACCGGTTAAGCCGAGACAAATATATGTTAAATAATAATAATAATAATAATAATAATAATAATAATAATAATAATAATAATAATAATAATAAAATAATTAATGATGAAAACAAAATAGAAAAATGGAAAAGTAAGGCTCTACATGGTAAATTTCCGTACCAGTTAAGTCAGGACCATATCGATCAAGCCGCGTCATTCAGTTGGTTAACTAAGGGCAACATTTATAGTGAAACAGAAGGGTTCTTAAGAGCTATACAGGACCAAATTATCAAAACTCGTAATTACTCAAAATTTATCCTCAAAGAAGCCATAGAAACTGATAAGTGTAGATTATGCCACCTAACCACTGAGACAATAGACCATATTACCGGAGGATGCAGTGCACTAGCAAATAAAGAATATACTCACCGCCACGATAACGTAGCCAAACATATACATCAATTAATAGCAATCAAGTTTAACCTTATAGATACACATATACCGTACTACAAATACAAACCATCTAACGTTCTAGAAAATGACTCCGTAAAACTCTACTGGGATCGCGATATCGTCACAGACCGTACCATCCTAAGCAATAGACCAGACATAACCCTCACAATTAAATCTGAAAAAACCACTTACCTTATAGACATCGCCGTTCCAAACACCAACAACCTGAAACAGAAACACACAGAAAAAATCCAAAAATACATACCGCTTGCAGATGAGATCAAACAAATGTGGCATCAAAACACAGTAAAAATAATCCCGATAGTCGTCTCCTCAACGGGTGTGATTCCAAAAACGCTTGCCGTTGCACTTAAATCCCTTAACCTTCACAAAAACACATATATACAGTTACAAAAGTCAATCGTTATAGATACCTGCTCTATAGTCCGCCGCTTCCTTAATTCATCTTCATCCTTCCCTACAACTCACACCAATTAAACTTCCTTCACGCTACATGAACAGGATACTTAGCAATCGCCCGTACCTGCTTCATTCTACCGGTTAAGCTGAGACAAATATATGTTAAATAATAATAATAATAATAATAAAATAATAATGAGGTACCGGCAATGCGGTCTAAAGGTTCATTAAAATTTTGTAATTTGTTATCTATGAAGTCCGGGAGAGATTCGTCTAAAATAGGTGAGCCCAAAAGGAAGAGCGAATCCTTGTCAATGACAGACAGTTGTGGAGCTATTTCTTTAAAGGTGGATATAATCGCGTTTCTATCCCCACAACTGTCTGGCACAAAAAGTTCGCACTTACCTAGGTTCAGCTGCAGACCTATTTTTTGGAACTCGCGGATCGCTTCCAAGGGTCCCATCATCCAAATACCAAACATTAAATTTTGAATGTAGAAGCTCGATGACTGGGTGTATAGCAAGGCTGAAGATTGCTGGACCTAGAGGGTCGCCCTGTTGGCATCCCACTTCGGATTCGGTCTTTGTAAATGAGTTTGGTGGGGTCGTTGTAACACTGGAGCATAAAAGGTAAAATGGCAGGTGCTTTAGATTTAATTTGGGCCAACTCGGTCAACTGAGTTGAAAGCGTTTTTGACATCGACCTTCAGAAACACATCATCGCCTTGATTGTGGATAGCTGTCTTGAAAGAGTGAACGGCGGCCTCACAATCCCCTTTGCAGGCAAAACCGAGCTGGCTCTTTTGGCTGGAAGTATGACGCGAGGGAAGTGACCGATTTGCAAGCTAGTTTGGCTGTAAGGCGCCAGTATGTAGAGCCGACAGCAATCGGACGAATGCCACCATATCTCTTCCTGAAGGCGCAGAGTTTAGCTCCATACAGAATGTCTACGATAAATCATGCGACCCCTCCACGTAGCATCAGGTTGCACAGATTCCTAAGTTCATGTAGGAGCTTCTCGCCGGCTCCCCGCAGCAACCGCTGGTGAGGTTCTTCAGATGCTGAGGGGTGAGACCGTCGAGGCCGCCAGCTGAACCTGGAAGAAAGGACATGATGGCTCCGCCTACTCTGTCTGTCGAGGTTTGTAGTGGTGGTAATGCGTCATCGGAAACTGTGAAAGGATTGGTTTGTGATGGATGTTTGTTTTGCAGGGCGATGAGGGATTCTGGGCAGTCGGGGGCGACCGTGTCATTGGAAAACAGGAGCCGCACTGCACTCTTAATGTGTCCCTCATTATTTTATTTTCCACAGTTCGTGAAAACTGTTATGTTTGACCGAGGAATGTGAAGAAAAATTTGGGTTGAGGTTAATGTCCGAAACACAATTCTTTTTTATTCTTCTGGGCTACAGTCACTCTGGCACCGCTAGGGTCCGTCTTAGAACTGGTACGAAACGTTTAAATTTGGATATTTCTTGCCAGAAATTTGTTTGATAGATTGTTTGATTTCTGATTGATTCGGAAGTGAATTGGTTATTGGGGGAATGAGGGCTGGAAGCTGTTTGTGGCATTTGCCTACATGGATATTCAAACCTCGCTGGCTTTTAAAATATTATAAATATTATCTAATATTATACTTCTGTTTGTATAGAAAACTAATTTTTGTATAAAAAAATGTTTTTTTGCCTAGAGCCAATGGAGTTACCAACAAGTGGTCTACATTTATAACTAAACATCTACATTTTTAACTAAACTCAGAAATATTAAAAACTGTAGACGTCATAGAAATACGTAACCAAGTACTCATTCAGTGCATTAAACGCAAATCAGCTTATTATTTACCGTTTCAGTAAAAACAGTCGACCACTACTTAGGTAATATACGTAACGCACGTACGTACATAAACCAAACCATATTAGTTCTATCTGATTTTCAAAATAAATTCGGTAGTACATATTCCAGCCTTACGGTCTGGACAGTGGACATCTGGGCCACGGCACGACGCGACGTCGCGTCGTCAACGTAAAAAGTTATGGATCTGTGCCCATAAGGAGTAAAAGTTGGACATTTTTATTATAAATTTGAATTTATAATAAAATAAATGCACACATGCCAAGCACCTTAAATGTCGGTAAGAAATTCTAAATAAAAAATCATGGAATAAATTATGGTCTTATGCTCTAAGTAACAATTTATCAACAATATTTTGTACCAATGAAAATTTTAATTTCAAGTGTTTCTTAGTAATTAAAGTTATATTTTATTCACAGGAACATAGCACACAAACTATGTTCATGCGATAATGACGCTTGTGCGGCAACCGTGTAAACCTCAGCCTCAGGTCACTTACCGCGCGTCGTGAAATTGCTTCAATTCATATCCAGTAGACAACAGTTATTTCGTTCTAGTGTAAAACATGCGCTTTGTTTTCCAAAAAATTTAGTTACAAATTTTAATACTTTTTTTTTTTTACTTTCATTCAAAGTTGTGTTAAAATCGAAAATTGAGAAAGCCTAAAAATGTTAAGTGTTTAATATTAGGCATAGTACAATTTCCATAAAAATCAAATAGGAAGATGATATAATGATAAAACATAAAAGGTTTACATTACAATATTAAAAAATTGACATTAAAAAACATAGTTACAGTACCTACCTAAATTATTATCTAAACTTTATATAAGTTATTGTAAAAATTAAATAACCTAACCTAACCAAGAGCATGTCAGAACATGTCTAAGGAGGGTTCCGTAGCTATCAACCCGCAATAAGTTTCCTTTGAATTTCTTCAAAAGTTATTGTCCGATTTCGCTCAAAATAATTTTCCTAAAGAGTTTTTAGCATAATCTATCAGCATGAAAACTTGCGAGTTTCTATCTCTTATAGTTTAGAAATGCCGGGGGGGCCAACGTACAAACCACTTTGGAAGCCAATTACTCGAAAATGGTCGACTAAAAAAAAGTCATGTATAAAACCTTACCTTTATTTTAAAAGACCTATTCAACGGTAACTCACACGATGGGGTGGAATGAAAAAATATTTTTCATCCCCACTTCACATGTATGTAGAGCCACCCCTAAAATATAAAATTATTATTATTTTACGATGCCAAAATTGAGACCTATTAATAAATTGAGAATTACAGAAGCTAGAAACGAGGACAGACAAACAAACAGACAGACGGACGGACAGAGCGAAACCATAAGAGTTCCTTGAGTATTACGGAACCCTAAACAAGACTATAGGTAAAAAAGCTGTTGTTGTCTGTAAAGTCGGTTTACTGACGATAGTTGAACGTGACAACGTCAACAACAATAACAACAACAACAACAATAATAATAATAATAATAATAATAATAATAATAATCATGCGAATCTAACCTCACAGCATTCAGACCATCACTCCATAAAAAATTCACAGAGTCCTACCCTGAACTAAGCCACATATCTGAGCAATGATTAGCAGATCAAATCCGAGTTATACATCGCAATAACAGAATACCAAGTCATGAAAGAGACAAGATAAAAAATACAGTAGCGCATACGTTCGATTATTCCAACGACCAGAACAATACAATATGTAGCATAGACACACAGCTTAGCCCCTGCGATATTCTTACCATCCCACATAATGCAACGAACGACCCGAATCTACAACATTCTACAATTCAACCCACAAATAATAATCAACCCATAACTCTGTCAAACTCTTCTGAAACTGTAGAAAATCTAATAGCACCAGAGACAAACAACGCTGAAATACTCACAACTGATGCCGATCAAACACAGAATCACAAAATTAGACAAGTATTTACAGAAATGTTAATCAAATACGCCGATACAGATCCAACACTTAGACCGGTAATACCAAAACTCCAGATTACACGCAACATAATAAAGACGGTAAATTCACTTAACAAGTTAATAGGAGAACATCTAGAAGCGAAAGAAACGCCAGATTTAACGGAAATCCACAGTGCTATTTATTGCGCTGCAATATCAACTACAACTCTACACACTAAACTAAATAACCCCCCTGAAAAAGATATATCAAATAAAACAGGAGACCCGAAAATGCCAAAATGGCAACTACGAATTGAAAATAGAGTCAAGAAACTACGAAAAGAAATTGGACAACTTACACAGTACCTTAAAGGAAATCTTAGTCACACAAAACAACGAAAATTAAACCCCAACAATCTCAAATAAATCTAAAAATCTCTAATCTCTAAAAATCAAAATGAAAATCAAATAGTAGAATTATTAGATACTCTGAAACAAAAACTGTAAGCACAATCAAAAAGACTCCGCCGACTTAAAATCGGTAACTCTAGAAGAACGGATAATTTATTTTTTACTAACAATCAAAAGCTCTTTTATCAAAATTAAAACTCCGAAAATATTAAAATCATACAACCGCCTAGTACAGATACAATTAAGGACTATTGGGAAAACCTATGGTCCAAACCAGCCCATCACAACGTACACGCTTCATGGCTTGATACCGAAATAAGTGAATGTCACAATATTAATCCAATGCCTGAAGTTATGATAGATGATAACGATGTCACATACGCCTTAAAGAAGAATTTGAACTGGAAGGCACCAGGGCCAGATAAAATTATTGGATAAAATATTTTACTTCAACACATCACTACATCGCCAAAGGATTCAATTCAGCCCTTAAGGATCCCAAATTAGTGCCGCTATTTATGATGCAAGGAATAACATATCTAAAGCCTAAAGATAAAAACGATACTAAAAATCCGACTAAATACCGTCCAATCACCTGCCTTCCAACTCTTTACAAACTACTTACGTCGATAATCACACAAAAACTAAATACTCACATTACTGATAATAAAATAATTCCTGAAGAACAAAAAGGCTGCGCTAAAGGATCAATGGGCTGTAAAGAACAACTTATCATCGACGCCCAAATACATAATCAAACTAAAAAAGATCATAAGAACCTTTATTACGCATACATAGATTACCAAAAAGCCTGATAGTGTCCCGCATTCTTGGTTGATACATGTACTAAAAATATATAAGATTCATAATACTTTAATTCACTTTCTACAATATATAATGCATAACTGGTCTACTAAACTCAATCTAAGAACAGTCAGTACCTCACCAATCAAAATTAAGCGTGGCATTTTCCATGGCGACTCACTTAGCCCCTTATGGTTTTGCTTAGCTTTAAACCCTCTATCTAAAACTCTTAATAGGTCAAACTTAGGATATATTATAGATAAAGTCAATAAAATCAAAATCACTCACCTTCTTTACATGGACGACATAAAACTCTTCGCACCTGACAGGCAACAACTGGAACAACTATTAAAATTAACGGAAAAATTTAGCGCTGATATTTACATGACATTCGGAACTGATAAATGTAAAATTAATTACATTCTTAAGGGCAAACATACACATACAGAACCACTCAACTTAGAACTACAAGAAGGAACAATAGACAGCATGCAAGCAAAAGACACATATAAGTACCTAGGTTATATACAAAATATAAATCAAAATAGATCATAAAGAAATAAAAAATACATTAAAAAATAATTACAAACAGAGACTAAATAAAATTTTAAAAACGCAATTGTCAGGCCAAAACAAAATTAAAGCCGTATTCATTTGGAATTATCAGGTGGTCTGACACTGATTTGGAAACTCCAACACCGCAACCAGAACCGCTTGTTACAATCACAATATTTACCATATCCATTCAGCAGTTGAAAGATTTACAATAAAGAGGAAGCGGGCGTGGTTTTATAGACATAAAAAATCTATATTACACCCAAATAGATAACCTCCGAAATTATTTCAAGACAAAAGCTAACACAAGCCCACTTCATAAAGCCATTGTAAATTTACCTCATTCTGGAATACCGCTACAGTTAAATAATGACAAATTTAACCCTAAAAATAAAATAATTAATGATGAAAACAAAATAGAAAAATGGAAAAGTAAGGCTCTACATGGTAAATTTCCGTACCAGTTAAGTCAGGACCATATCGATCAAGCCGCGTCATTCAGTTGGTTAACTAAGGGCAACATTTATAGTGAAACAGAAGGGTTCTTAATAGCTATACAGGACCAAATTATCAAAACTCGCAATTACTCAAAATTTATCCTCAAAGAAGCCATAGAAACTGATAAGTGTAGATTATGCCACCAAACCACTGAGACAATAGACCATATTACCGGAGGATGCAGTGCACTAGCAAATAAAGAATATACTCACCGTCACGATAACGTAGCCAAATATATACATCAATTAATAGCAATCAAGTTTAACCTTATAGATACACATACACCGTACTACAAATACAAACCATCTAACGTTCTAGAAAATGACTCCGTAAAACTCTACTGGGATCACGATATCATCACAGACCGTACCATCCTAAACAATAGACCAGACATAACCCTCGCAATTAAATCTGAAAAAACCACTTACCTTATAGACATCGCCGTTCCAAACACCAACAACCTGAAACAGAAACACACAGAAAAAATCCAAAAATACATACCGCTTGCAGATGAGATCAAACAAATGTGGCATCAAAACACAGTAAAAATGATCCCGATAGTCATCTCCTCAACGGGCGTTATTCCAAAAACGCTTAATGTAGGTGTATCTAATCATGAAATGTTGGAATACGCTTATAACTAAAGTTATGAAAGCACTTGTTATTTATTTTAATTATTATCAAGGAAGTAGGTATATTAATATAACAATGTTCGACATGACTTATTTTGATTACACATAAAGTGTAATAGTAATTGTAAATTTTATTACCCGACCTTATGTTGCAGGACGATGAGTCCTGTATATTAATCAAGAAGATAATTACGTAACCCAGATATATTATCGGGGGTATAACCCTCGGCATGCACAAACATTGACTTGTACTTTTGTATGTTGGTAATTTTGTATATTTATAATCTAAGAAGTCAACTTTTCAAGCAAGAAAATGATGTCTTAACTATAATATGATAGAAAAAGTAAAATGTGGCTAAGAAAGAAACGCTTTTCATTCGTATGCTAATTTATAATTATTAAATATTTTATCACATTTAGGACCTATTTCACAATCGACTGATAAGTATCAGAATAATATATAGGTTATTTGCAGGATTTATCTCAGTCGCTAGATATACAGTAAGCGGCGACAAAAATACTAACAAGAATATTAGAATATAATAACAACACACATTCAGTTATAATTGGTTTTTATTTGAATCACTTTATATTAATCAACACAATAAATGTAAGAATTTTCATCGTGTTATTATTGGATCAGCTTGAGCATTACAGCTTCAAATTCCTCCACATTCATGCTGCTGGCCTCTAACACGTCACTGAAATAAATAATCAAAAGTTAAAAATTATAACCCGACAACGCAAATTATAAAGCCTATGTTACCCCGGCTATTATTACGAATATATTGACACCTCTACTTTGACACAAACAACAAACCTCTAACACTGGAACGAATCGATTCAGTCCAGACGATATAATTTTTCATTCATTCAGATCCGCCGAACCGAAGGAAAATCGGACTGTATGGACCTTAATTTGAAAGCACCTCCCTCCCTTCCCATAGTGCTAATGCGTGCACTACACACATTTGCTTGCAGGTTGTGGGTACTTTTTCGCGGGATATTACTAGATATAATATAATATTAATTAAATTGTTAACTACATACTGTATATGACATAATATTATTCCATTCCACAATTTTCGTGACAATCATAAACGCTCTACATATTTGATATATTAGGTACTACATATCAGTCTACATACATACTATATTCAAATAGGTTCCTTTACTAGTAACATTACGCATGTTGCGAGCGGGATATCCAATTAAAATTTAATTTTCAATTATATATTAATCAGGTTGTCCCGAGTTCCTTAACCTTAAGTTAATGCGGAAATTAATAACTAGTTTCCTGTGTGGCATTGAGTTTCAAAGCGCCCTGCCCTGTTTATATGATTATTTATATTACTCTGTAAATTGATTTTAGCGTTGATTAAACGTTACGTTATCAACGTTATCACAATAAGCATATTCATACCATGCCCAGAAAAAAATTTTTGGCCGTCTAAACCTATACCTAAAATACTTTTAAATTTTAACTTACACTTTATAATTTTTAAATGCTATTTGAATATTTAAGGCTCATTTGTGCAGATCTGAGTAAAAGTTAGTCCTGGGTTAAATATCATGTTATCTCTCACGTTCTTCATATTTATGATAGAGAAGGTACGATATTTTAACCCAGAGTAAAATTTCATCATTCAATTTCATCTGCGCAAATGGGCCTAAAAAGTCCTATAAAATACTTTTTGTCTGTCACGTTTTTGTTAAGACTAAATTTTAAAAAATCTTTTTCAGGTAAGCTGCACCAAATACTAACCCGGCATTTTTCGGTGAGTTGATATTGCTAACAACAACTTCGAGTTGTCCAACAACGTTCTCGAAGTAAGTCAGGTCGATGTTGTGCGCGACGTCTCTGAAGTTCATCACCACGACTTACACTCTACTTGACAGATGGCACCAGAACGAATTCTGGTGCCATCTGTCAAGTAGAACATAAATTAAGGTATAGGTTAAACATTTGTAACGAGCTCTCTACAAATGACAGCTCGAGCACCGGCGAATGTCAGCCATGTTGCCGTAAGTCAAAGGTTGACACCGAAAACGTCGCGTCAGACAAATCTATCATTAATATAATAGAATTATATTGTCAATAGGCTAGTTTCATCCATAAAAATCAAATGTTATAGATTTGTTATTTATATAGTTTCTATCGTAAGAAATACGAATATATAATATAGAAATACGAATATACGAATATATAATAAACCTAAATATGCGATTTATTTATAATTTTGAAAATAAAACTGTAGTTTTACTATCTGTATGTCACGTGACCTAAAACGCCAGCCGCCATATTTTTCTTGTAAGTGAGTACATCATAAGAACATAATCAAATGGAATAAATAACAGCGAAAGTTTAATCCAAAGTTAATGCACTACACACGCACATATTATATTTATTTGTTTCTGTTCTTATGACGTCACTATAATGGTGGCCGTCGTTTTGGCGCAAACATTTGTCGTTTAAATTTTAATATTTTTTTCTTTGCATAAAGAGATATTATTTCTAGGAAATAAATATACTAGTAGACTATCGATTCGATGCGAACATTTTAAAATATATTTGAAGAAAATGTACAATAGCCTGACCAGCAGGCAGCGCCGTGAACGAAAGTCCTGACTTAAAAAACTCACGTCCCGCTCGCCGCGCTCACCCCGCATACGTCTAGCCACGCACACATAGCTGCAAGGTGTCATTCGTGTAGGTATTTTGTATGACAGTTATTTACGTTATTTTATTATTTAGTGTAGGTACTAAATACCACAATAATATCAGGGGGCATAATATTACAAGTATTACATAATGTAGTAAAAGAGTAAGCTAAGCTAATGCTAAACGAAGCGTAAGCTTATTGTCATTTCCAATCAAATGATTTTCTTTTTATCTATTCCTTTCTCTCATGTCTTACGCTTTTTTGTACAATTTAATAATAAAATTAACACGGCATAGCTGATAAGTATGAAATTATGCTCATATTATTATCATGCTAAACAACTCAACCAAAATCCAGCCATAATTAATCTAAAATACAAACTTTCGAGTTATATCTTCTTATAAAAATAAGAATATATTTAATACGAAATTCTCGTGTCACAGTATTTATGGCAAAGCTCCTCCGAAATGGCCTGACCGATTTTAATGAAATTTTGCAATTAGTGTATTCGGTAGGGATGGAAATAGGTTGTAAACTATTTTTCACACTTACATAAGTGATAACGGTGGCCCAACGCAATTTTTTTTTTTTTTTTTTTGTTTTTTTTTTTTTAATGTATAGAAATACATAATATATGTAAGTAATTTTTCAGTCTTCTAACACCTAGTCTTAAGTCGCGGGCAATATCTAGTCTGAAACAGCTAATGCAGTGTAAACTGAACGTCATTTTCTTTCCTAATAGTATTTTAAAATTATTCTTTTCTTACTTATATTAAGTTATTAAAAGTATAATAATAGGTCTTTACCTATGAAATTGCCGTTCTGCAGTACTGGCCATTTCAAATCAAAATAATTTTTGTTTGGCTAAGAATTCTAATTTCAAATTAATTTTATTTTGAAAAACATGGAATTCATTTTCAAAAAGTAGTCATTTGTTTATTTATTAGTGTTACTAATTGTAATAATGTTGTTTTTCATCGCATTTCAATCTTTTTCGTCATTATGGATACGTTAAAAACTCGAGTAATTATGGAATATGAGTAGCAACGCGGCACAAGCGACACGCAACATCAACGACGTTTATGGAGCTAACACTACAAAACAACGCACCACCTGTCATTAATTTGCTCGCTTCCGTTCTGAAAATTTCGACCTGAAAAATGAACCTCGCGATCGTCTGAAGACTTTGGTCAACAATGACGAATTAAAGGCGATTTTGGAAGCTGATGATACACAATCTACGGCTGAATTAGAAGCAGTTTTCGACGTTAGCGTCAAAACAATATTGGTCCATTTGTGTCAAATTGGCAAGGTAAAAGAGCTTGACAAATGGGTGCCTCACGAACTCAATGATCGCCAGCGCGAAGTACGCGTCGAGACATGCCTTGCACTGCTCAACAGACACACAAATGAAGCAATTTTGAACCGCATTGTTACCTGCGATGAAAAATGGATTCTGTTTGATAACCGCAAGCGCTCAGCAAGTTGGTTGGATCCTGGTTCAGCACCTAAACAATGCCCTAAACGAAAACTTACCCCTAGAAAAGTGTTGGTCACTGTTTGGTGGTCTAGCGCCGGTGTGATTCATCACAGCGTCTTACCAAACGGGCTAAGCATTACTGCAGATGTGTACTGTGAAGAACTGAACACAATTATGGAGAAGCTGGCACATCTCCAACCAGCATTGGTCAATCGCTCGTCTCCGCTGCTCCTGCGCCTCAACGCGCGACCTCATACTGCACAGCAGACGGTCTCCAAGTTGGAGGACCTGGGGTTGGAAGCTCTCCGTCATCCGCCCTACTCACCAGACCTTGCGCCTATAGACTACTACTTTTTGCAGAATTTGGATAACTTCTTGGCGTGAAAAAAATTCAATACCCGAGAGGCAGTACAGAATGTCTTTGAAGAATTGGTTGCCTCCCGTCCAGCTGATTTCTTTAAGAAGGGCATCAATAAACTGCCACTGCGTTGGCAAAGACGCATTGATTGCATGGGTGATTACTTCGATTAATACAAATAAAAAATACATGAAAAAAATTCGTTTATTTTTTTCATACAAAACGGCAATTTCATAGGTAAAGACCTAATATTATTTATAACGAATAGTTGTTATCACAAGTTATTGCAACAAAACAATGTCAAGTTTAACATATCAAAATGTCGATCGAAATAATAATAATAATAATAATTCGGTAATCCACTTATTGCTATCTATCGTTGGTGTGTCAATGTAATCTGACACACGAAGTGTAGTAACATCTCGCATTATATCGCCTTAAGCTGTTGCGATGAGGAACGGCTTTGAGATAACACGGGTGCAATAGTTTAATATTTCTATTGATGATATTATAAACATTTTGACGTATGTTACAAATATATATATATATATATATATATATTTACTGACTACAGTAAATGTACTTTCACGGAATTTAATTCATGAGCAGGCAGATTGTTCTCATATTTTTTTGTATTAAAATGACAACACGCAGTCACAATACAATAATTGTCAATAACGTGTCAGTTTGATATCAAAATATTATTTTAATACGAACAAATTTTGACAATGGTCAAGCCACTTACCTATTTAGATTCCCTGACAGAGGAGTAAAAACAATTTGCTAATGGTTTTGACAATCTTCGTTTTTCTATAGAAATTGACAGACGATATATGAAAAATGACAATTACTGTCGATCGAAACATGGTCGCACTGTTTTCTACTTGAATTTACAAAAAACTGCAATGTACAAGATATAGTGCTTAACCCAGAAACACGAAGAAAAGTTTTTCTCTCTTTTGGCGATATTCCAACCCTATCCGTTACTATAACACTGACGTGATGCATATTAAACTGAGCATGCAACCGCTTAAGCAATATTCCAATGAAATTGTAAAAACTTACCTTTTAAAAGATTCGCTTTCGTCGGAATTAAATGCTACGGACTCGTATCTTCACTGTCTGAAGGAAGTTCTTTTCGCAATTGTGACAAAAATTTATATACCTATATTTAGCTGAGATTTCTCAAAATTCCTTTGCACTTCAACGTTCAATGTTTCATAGCCTTCGGCTAACGGTAACCATGTCGTGTTACTTGTGGAAAATCCTGTAAAAAAAATAGTATAAGTATCAACTCATTTCAATAACTTTTTATACTATTGATATTTTTACATATTTCTATCGAATTACTCACCAGCGTTTAGCTCAGAATTCCAATAGAATTCCAATTGAAGTTCTTGCCGGATCCCTTGACGTTTCTTCATACTTGAGCGGGTCACCTGTATTACACGCACTCGGATCTCGGATCTACAGTATCTTCCCAGCTTATGTATCCATCGACCATGCCTGTTTCATCGTCCTAGAATAACAGACGTTATGAGTATATTTAACTCAGATACGTAATGTATAAAATACATGATTTAATTATAACACCTTGGATAAGAAAAATCATACAAATTCCTTTACTTGCGCATTAAAGGATTCTTAGACATACACATTATATTGAATGTAACAGACAAGTATAATATGAAGCATAACAAATTATGACAACTAGTGAAACTATTGATTTGTAAGCTTACCATGTATGTCACAGCTATTCCAGGAAGCAAAAGAACGATCATGTTGATTGCGATAACAGATTCCGGACTGAATCTTGAGGCAACTTTATTATTATCATGATTTCCAGCCTGAAAATATTATTGGGTACGCATTTTGTAGTTTTTTGAAATTCATCCCCTAAAGGGTGAAATGGGGGTCCAAAGTTTGCATAGTGAAATATCAACCAATGGACGTATTGCTTTGAATTTCGGCGCGCAGGGAGTTGTTAAAACGTTGACATCCGTTATTTGTCCTTATAATTTTCCCCCCACGACTGAACAAAGATAGGGGTCCACGCGAACGAAGCGGCGGGCAAAGGTTAGTCATTATATATTTAGAAAATGATAATACGTAGGGTATGTGTAGGAAATGATACTAGAAACCAAAATCAATCCAACCTTGTTCCAACTTATAAGATGAACTTTGGATTTCATATACGTTCTCTCGAGAACAGTTTGTGTCGACTGAATAACTGCTATAGTTGTGAATTATTATACTGAGTCTGCTTAGGGAGTTTCCTCTTTGAGGTAGATATTACTATAATGTATATGCCAATAGCGGCTTAAACATTAAAGTAACATCTTTTGTTCGCACTTCGGAGTCTGAATACAGGAACCATAAAGAGTTGACATTTAACGTTTCATATAAAACATCAGAAGATTTTGTTTTTGTGTTAAAATATATACAACATACAATTTAATAAATATCTTCAACTAACTATAGTTATCAGAGTAAAAGAAAGTCATATCAAGAATTGTTACTTACCACCCAATTAGCGAATTTATCTATCGGCTTAAATGTCAAGTATTTGTCGATGGCATATTTCATTTCTGCAGCAGTAGATTCCCCGTTAACATCAGAAATAAGAACAAAATTGAATGGCATCTGAGCCCCGTGGCGTTCACCATCTCCGAAATATTTCATCGTCTTCTGGGGACTTGTATATACTTCTGTCATCATAACTCTCGACATCCCATCTTTTGCTTTATATTCTCCTAATACTTCTCTCCAAAGATAAACTATTTTGTAGGTTTCTTCTAAGTCTTTAGTATAAATGTGGTCGAGATGATCGTAATGATTAGGATCATCGAGTTTATTTCCTGTCATAGGTTTCGAATAAATGTGCTACAGCATCAACCCTAAATCCAGCTACTCCTTTGTCTAACCAGAAACGAATAACATTTTTCATTTCTTCCACGACGTCAGGGTTGCGATAGTTTAAGTCTGGCTGACCAACGACAAACTGGTGCAGATAGTATTTACCAACTTCAGGTCTATATTCCCAGGCACTATCTCTGCATACGCTCAACTGAAAAAAAGTTACAGGGAAATAAAAATGCAATAGTAATTGTTTAGTATAGAAAGTTGAGAATTAAAAAAAAATAATAATTGAATGGTACAGCAAAATACTAATCTTTAGAAACCACCGTTAGAAAAAATAGGCAATGAGAACATCATTTTTATATTTATTTGTTCATCATCATTCTAATGATGAACAAATAAAAATTAAAAAGAATATATTAAAATAATTTATTTTATGCACTTAATTTATCACACAAAGAACAATGTTAAGAATTAACTAAAGTATTTATTCTCTAAAAATAATCACAACACTAAGATATAAAATATTATGCAGTAATCTTAAGAATGGAATCTGTTGGCTCTAGATTGCTGAGAAAATTATTTTCAAAATGTAGAATCCCATTAAGTAGCAACAATTTATAATAAAACAATTGCTATGTTCGCACGTCGTGTTCAAGATTACGCTACTTTGTACATTTTTTTACATTCTACTTCTGGAAGAAAGATTGAAGCATAAAACCTACTTCTGAATTAAGTAAAAAATTTACCCAATTACTCGGTGGGTGCAAAATTCCATTTTCATATTCTACACCGTCTTCCCATACAAAGTAATGAAAATGTTTCTCGTGACCTTTAAACGATTCATCGAACCAATAACTTTCATTACTACGTGATTTGGGACGAAATCCAAAACAATTTTAATACTCAGGTATTAAAATTGTTTTGGATTGAAGTTTAATTTTATATATTTTTGACATGATAACGTCTTATAAATCGATGACGCACGAAAAACTTCATGGAAGTGCAGCCGTTTCCGAGATTTTGATATACAAAAATTGCTCGTTTAAAGGAAGTATAAGATGTTAATTTTAACTTATTACGTTTTAAATATATTGGATTTATAGCTTATCACAAGTATTGAATTGAATTGTATCATGTTTTTAATTATCTAATTCATCGGATTTAGCTATCATGTTTTCGAAATCCTCCATTGTTCCATACTCCTGTTGTATGTCGTAGAAATCCAAGATGTTGTATACAAAGTCGAACATCGGCGATTTGAAAATTGGTGACAACCATGTTGCTCCAACACCAAGCTCTTTCAAATACGCCAGTTGAGATGTAATTCCTGTGCAGACAAAAAATATAAGTATAACAGAAATGTTATAAATGGTTTTAAAACTATTTATGAATTTTTATTCATAAATAGTTTTAAAACCATTTATATAACATTTTACCGTTGACATCGCCGATTCCATCGCCATCACTATCCATAAAAGACCGGGGATAGATCTGATAAAAAATAGTTGTCTCCCACCAATCTAATTCTCTATCTGCAGTGGCATGGCCGAAAACGACCAATGCCTTCAATAGCGAAATGGAAAGAAACCTGTGAAATAATTTAAAAACGATTTTACCCAAAAGTCAAAAAAATAACTTAAATGAGAGATACATGTTAAACTCACAAAATGAATACCAACAGAGTTTAGTGCAAAATATTTCCGAAGATAAATTTATATTTATACTTTAGTATTAACGAACTAATTGTTATACAGTTATAAGTTTAAAAAGCAAGTAAAATTATTTTTTTTGTCCAAAAATATATTGATGATATATGAAGAAAAGACTTTTAATTATTATTTAAATTAAGTAATTCGAAAACCTTTTTACTTATTGCACATTCAAGGAAATTGAATAAATCATGTTACGTATTGGAAGCAAAGGCGCTGTATGTAGAGGAATCCAATAAACCTAAAATGAAGTAAAATCTACAAAAAGATCGGATAGAAATACTAAGTATTATATTATTTTTATTGAAAATATTACAAAAAAAACCCTTTAAAAACGTGCTTCTAAACCCTCATTCGAAATGAAAAATATCAGAATCTCACCTCATCGTTTCCGAGTGGTAATGGTAGCCAAAATAAGCCACCTTAACCTTTTTATACTAGAGACATAACTGAGATAGAGACATAACCTCGTTTCGAGGACACATCTTTAACCATCTCCCCTAGCATTGAGATACTTGGCGTCAACATATCGAGCGAAGTCCAGTTCCGATATCATCTAGAGGGAAAGGCCAAGTTAGCCTCGAAGAAGCTTGGTGTTCTTAACAGAGCGAGATAGTACTTCAGTACGGACCAACGCCTACAACTCTACAAGGCGCAGGTTCGGCCTCATATGGAATATTGTTCTCATCTCTGGGCAGGGGCGCCAAAATACCAACTGCTCCCTCTGGATCGTATCCAACGAAGGGCCGCTCGAGTTGTTGACTGCCATAGTGTTTCAAACAGCTTGGACCCCTTGGAATTACGCCGAGATGTAGCTTCACTCTGCATCCTCTATCGGTTGTATCACGGGGAGTGCTCTGAGGAATTGTTCGGAATCATACCACCTGCAACTTTTCGCCATCGTCCCACGCGAAAAACATACCATCCTCATCACCTTGATGAGTGGCAGTCTTCCACCGTACGCTTTTCACGTAACTTTCTGCCGCGCACTGTAAAACTCTGGAACGAACTGTCACCAGCAGTATTTCCGGACCTATACGACCTGCAAACCTTCAAGAAGAGAGCGTATTCCCTCTTAAAAGGCCGGCAACGCACCTGCAGCTCTTCTGATGTTGCGAGTGTCCATGGGCGACGGTAGTTGCTTATCATCAGGTGAGCCGTTTGCTCGTTTGCCCCCTTATTTAATAAAAAAAAAAAAAAAAAGATAAGTCCGAATATTCCATTAAATGATAAATTTTTAGCTTATCACATCTCTATCCACTCCACAATTGATTAAAATTTTCTTGGAATATTGTTTACTTGAATACAATAGTCTATTCGCGTTAAGTTTACAGTGAATCATCAGTAGAAATGTCAAAATGGCTTAATCGGTTATTGACTGTAAATGTGAACATGGGTTTCTGGTTATGTTTGCGGGTCGGCTGGACTGCCCTTACGCGCGTCACTGCTGCGCCATATCTAACTATATTACTATATTAGGTAGTACAAGGAACCGTTCTAGTTTCGCTCTGTCCGTCCGTCTTTTGATAACTTCGATAAATATGAATGTAAATAGACAACACTTTCGTATAGTTGTAGATTCTTCATCTAGACTTTATTTTTGGAATCATAGAACTATTAATATTTTGTATTTAGGGCTCCCCATACATGCGATGTGGGGATGATTTTTTTTCATACTACCCCATCATGTCGTCGAATAGGTAGTTTTAAGTAAAGACGAGGTTTCATACATGGCTTTTTATAATGTAAGCTAATTTCGAGTGATATACCTCCAAATTGTTTTGCCCCTCTCCATGGCATTTCTAAACTATAAGAGGTAGAAACTTGTAACTTTCATGCTAATACTCTTCAGGAAAATTATTTTGACAAAAATCGGATAAGAACTTTTGAAGTTATTTGAAAAATACCCGTGTTATGTAACGATCCTTAGACATGTCCTGAAATGCTGAAATGTTAGGTTATTTTAATTTTAGTGTAATTTTTCCTATATTTTACCTGACAAATATAGTACATTTCGGTCTCCTCGGCTCCTTTGCTAGGTTCTCTATGTTGTACCTACCTGTATGAGGCCAGGACTGACTGTAGGCATTTCTGTTCGACTCGGACACTGAATTCAAATTATTACTTATTACTTCACAGCTTACACTAAAACTCTCTACCCAGGATTATATCACAACCCAAAGTTCATTTTTTTCACAATTCACAAAATTCAATTGTAACACGTGTCGCGCACGAGTTGCATATCACAGAATAGATGGCTGACTCCCGAGCATGGCTCGCATTTACTAATTTAATGTTCTCGTGAAAACTATTTGATAATACCATATTATAATATATCTATGGTAACGACTCCAACAAGGTGATACTAATAAAATATATTATGTTACTTATACACGACGCTGAAAGTAGAATGTTAATGATAAATAAAACTCAAAGTGTAATTAATATTTTAAAACTTTTATTACTTTTTTCAAATTAGTCGTAATACAATACTCTCGTTTGATGCCACAGGTAGAGCTGAGACGTTGACGATGTCCCTGTAAATAATAGTATATTATAGTAATCAATAATAAATAAATCTAAAATATATATACAGGGTTTAAGGTTAAGTCGATGTTGATCCTTTAAAAGGTACAGACGGACACTCGGACGGACAGCGAAGTCTTAGTAATAGGGGTTTTTACCCTTTGAAAACGGAACCCTAAAAATATATTGTATATTTCGCCATGACCGTACACTCATTCGTCTACGATCGTTGCATGTTGACAAATTACGACTACAATTAATTTAGTAATTACAGACTATTTTTCTCTGAATTTTTCCTCTAAATGGTCTTGAAATTATTCGTCTTAAATTTTCTCAGAACAACTCAGAAAACAGGCGTTCGCAAATATAAATTTATATATTATAATATTATACTATATTATATTTCGCTTAAAATAAACATTTTCTAATTTTCTTTATTCTGTCAATAATAGAAGTGTAAAAACACTTGTAAAAACACCTAAGAGTATTTATTATCTGGATTCTGCATCTATTAAAAGCGCCACAGAAGGTATGTAGTCAAGAGTTTAGTGCATAATTATTGTAATAATTATTATTCTGCAACGTACATTTGTAGACATGGCGCGTTGCTGATGTTGGGTAAAGATATAATAAAAACGTTATTGCAAGTTATGAAAGGTAATAAATTCAGGAACGCTTAAAGACAAAGGAATTATTGCGTGCAAGCGACTCTCACCCTTCCTGCTTAGGAGAATCCACACTTGTTATGACAACACTCGCATCCCCGCTCACGTTCTCGAGATATGTCAAGTCAAGGATATGTTCTTTATCATGCAGGTTTATAACCACCAAATACGTTTCATCCTTGTACCATCTGAAAAAAAAGTTCAATAATATAAATTTGCAGCTGGCACTGCTAATATTATATTATGTTCATAATGTTAATATATTTTAACAATTAAAATTCCGTAAGTGTCTGGCTCTTTAACGCCCGAAATTAATAACGTATCTAAAATTTTAGAATGACTTCTATCTTAGATTTAAAAACAATAATTGACGTAAATTGACGTGAAGTTAATCCTAGGATCGTTGAAATGTATTGAAATCTTGATATCAGATAGCTAAAATGAAATTAAGATTGATTATTAATTTCGGGCGTAAGAGAGATTTTAGCACAAACAGATGAATATTCCTCAGATTTATAGGCCCTGAAAATAATTATTTATATTTAGTTTGATTAGAAGATTACCTTCGGAATACGAAAACGTCTTTATTGAAAGCCACTGATTCATATCGTCCGTATCTGAAGGTTTTTTCTTGCCGCAATTTAGCTAAAGCTTTATAAACCTTCAAAGAAGATCTTGCAGCTGCCTCTTGAACTTCTACGTTTACTAACTCATAATTTTCAGCCATAGGAAGCCATGTTTTATCAGCTGTCGAAAAACCTATTGACAGAACAATAATTATTGGTTTTTCATTAGTTTAACCCTAGAAAGATAACCCAAGATTATTTACTGAAGCAATCGATTAAAATATTTATTATAATTTTGCTAAATAGGTTATTTAAATAGTTACGGACCCCTCGTTAGACAATATGTCCTGACATGGTTATGTCATTTATTATATTAAAGCACATATTGGTGTACTCATATTTATAGCGCGTCAATTGGTGAGAAATAGGATGTGCTCAATGAAAATAGGTCAAATGGCGATAAAAAGAAAATTAATTAATTTTAAAACTTTTCTCCTCTGGTTACGAGAATTCATCAACAATTAAAGCGACACTGACACTTTAATTTTACGAGACAACAATTATTAATTATACCGGCATTTTTCTCAGCGTTCCAATGGAATGGCGTCCGTTGTGGGTCTCGCGAATCTTTGTAGTAGTTTATTGGGTCGTTAGTGTTGCACCCTGAAGGGTCAACTGTATCCTCCCAACTTACGAAACCATCTTCCATACCAAGTTCCTCACCCTGAAAAAAAAACTTGCCGTTAGTAATAAGCAATATAGTGTAGATGACAAGAACAGACAAGATATATTATATCTGATTTTTTGGAGTTTACTCCTTAAGAATCGATTTTCATATAAGACCCCCGGTATGAAAAAAATATGAGCAGTAACATCTACTGAACGAATGACCTCGTTACGTTTTCGTGCGCAACCTATTCTGCGCACCTGTCACTTTTTTTCACATGGCGCGAATTTTTGAACTCAAATCGATCGCTAAAGTTTTTGTTCCTTCTGAGGGACGTGTTTTACTTTTTAGAGTAAACTACAGTCGTGCGTCGGAGCTGACACACACTTTTTTATTATGTCACCGTTATCTCAACAGCTGATTTCGGATCCACTGAAAGTATCGGTATCGGACATCGAAAACACCGTTCATAAAAGTAAACGTATATCTAAAACGATATCTAAAACGTAGGTAATAACTATTGCTTCGCGTTTTTTAACTACTGGAATGGTCGGTAACAAAAGAAGTTAATACTTTAAAGAAGTAATTTAATTCTTGATGTTCTTACCATGTAAGAAACTCCAACACCAGGTAATAGCAAAACAACCATATTCATGCCATCTACTCGTGTAGGCCCGAATTTTGTTGCCATTCTACTCTTGTCATGGTTACCAACCTTTAGAAGAAATGTATTACATTAGTATTAAACTTGAAATTAAATTTAAAAAATAAGTAAAGTACATAAGTTAGATATTTACCACCCAGTTAGCATTTTTATCTATTGGTTTGTAAGTCAAGAATATTTCAATTGAATTCTTCAGGTCAGGAGCTGAAAAATCGCCATTAATATTTTCTATGAGAGCGAAATTAAAAGGCATTTGTGCACCTTCTCTATCCCCTTCACCAAAATACCTCATTACATTTTGGACTGTAGCATAAACTTCGGTCATCATAACTCTAGGCATGCCATCTTTTGCAACGTATTCTTCAAATACGTCTCTCCATTCGTAAACCATATAGTAAGTTTCATTTCGGTCTTTAGTGTAAATGTGATCTAAGTAATTATGTGAATTTGGATCTGCGTTGATGTTGCCTGATCGTGGTTCGTCTGGGTACTTTCCACCGAAAAGCTCTTTATCTACTTCGTATAAGCAATTCACTGCATCAACTCTAAATCCCGCTACTCCTTTATCGAGCCAGAATCTTATGACATTCTAAAAAATACAATTTTATGTGAATCGATAGTAATTCTACTATGAAATCATCTCAATAACATTAGCTATCGCAAGTTTTTGGTTAAATTGCATTGAACAACATTGTACAATTGTAATAGTATGTAGAGTACCTTCATTTCTTCTACCACCTCAGGATTGCGGTAGTTAAAATCGGGTTGACCAACGGCGAATTGATGAAAATAATATTTCCCAACTTCATCCCTCCATTCCCAAGCACTGCCTCGAAAATGACTTAACTGAAACAATATAGTTTGCTGTAAACTAAAGCATGAGAAATGTAATACTTACAAATCTTTTATCGTTAAAACTTTAAACTTTGGAGAGCAGGTTGAATTTTTATAACTAATACGAGTTACTTTATTACGTCTGTTTTTCTAACAACTTTTAGTTCGATATTACTTTTATATTTATGTCGATGTTGTTAATATTTTAACTGCTGATTTGACTAGAAAAGTCAATATAGTGGAATTATAATCGGCGGGAACACTAGCGCCATGTTGGCGTTTATAGAGTCTGGTCTGATGAGCTTGCTCGTTCGGTTTGGTGGGAGTGGTGATCAGGTTTTCAAGGATCGATCACAGGACACTAAACAACCAGCCGTCGTGGCGAGTGGTTCGGTTCGGGAACTATCGGTGTTCTTGTTAAAAAGTGATAATCAAAATAAGTGCGAAATAGATAAATAAGTGCAGAGTAGCAGTGTGAAGTGTTTTATTACTTTTGAGAATAAAGGTGAAGTAATGTTGTTTCTTGTCTATTCATTTTGAAACCAACACTACCCACTTTATGCCCACATTAAGCCCACATTAAAGTTTGAGAGCCAGTACTTTGACGACGATATTTGAGGTATGTTTTTTCGCCTGTCTTTGTCATATAAATAATACATACCCAATTATTTGGCGGCTGTATATTGCCTTCTTCGTCAGTAATTCCATCCTCCCAAACGAAATAGTTGTAATATTTCTCATTGCCGTTGAGCGCTTCTTGGAACCACACGCTCTCGTTGGAACCATGATTGGGCACAAGGTCGAGAACAATTTTTATGTCTGAAAATAAAGCAATTATAAATTAATTACAATTTCGATCTGAACAATAGACAATCACTATTAAAAAGGTTATTATAAGATTATTATTTATGTACAGCATTAAGGTTTATTTTGTTTTATGTTTTAAAACTTGGCTAAGGGATTACAAACCAAGTTCATTTGCTTTCGCCATGAGTTCTTCAAAATCTTCCATTGTGCCGAATTCGTCATGAATATCATAAAAGTCGGAAATGTCATATCCGAAATCGTACATGGGCGACTGGAATATCGGTGAAAGCCATATAGCTCCTACACCAATTTCTTTCACGTATTCCAATTTTGATGTGATTCCTGTGTGGATAAGATAATCTATTAAATAATATAACTAGAAGGAAGCTGTGTATGAAAATTGGTTAAGTTAAACCTAAAAAAATGTACGAGGGCTGATTGATAAGTTTCCGAAACGACAAAGAAAAACTTCAAAAATCTATTTAAAATAAATTTATTTCTCACCGTAGTTTCCTTCTACCTCGATCCATTTAGTCCAGCGCTTCTCCAATGCCGTTACACCAGTTTGATAAAATGTTTTCTCCAACCCCTCAAAATACTCGTCCTCGGCAACAATGACTTCTTCATTTGATGAAAATCTCTGGCCACCTAACCATTTCTTCAGGTTTGGGAATAAGTGGAAGTCACACGGAGGCAGATCCGGGGAATAGGGTGGATGCGGTAGCAATTCGAACCGCAATTCATGGAGTTTGGAGACTGCAACTATTGACGTGTGTGCAGGTGCGTTGTCATGGTGGAACAAAATTTTTTTCTTGGCCAAATGTGGTCGTTTCTTCTGGATTTCTTCACTTAATTTTTGCAGCAAGCTTGCGTAGTACTCTCCATTTATTGTTTTTCCTTTTTGCAGATAATCCACTAAAATAATCCTTCGAGCATCCCAAAAAACAGTCGCCATCACTTTGCCGGCCGACAAAACCGCTTTTGCTTTCTTCGGCGCAGGTTTCTATCAGTCCACTGCTTAGATTGTTTTTTTGTCTCGGGAGTATAATGATATATCCAGGTTTCATCGACTGTTACATAACGCCGCAAAAACTCATTAGGATCTCGGTTAAACAGCGCTAAACACTCCGATGAATCGTCCACTCGACGTTGCTTTTGGTCTACAGTGAGCAAACGCGGCACCCATCGCGCGCAAAGCTTTTTCATTCCCAAATGTTGGTGCAAAATATTAAAAACGCGTTCAGATGAAATGCTCACCATCTCTGCTATCTCTCGCAACTTTAAGCGCCGATCATTCAATACAATTTTGTGAATTTTTTTGATCATGTCCGGATTTGGACGGCCAGATCTGTGGGCGTCTTCGCAGCTCTGTCTTCCACGTTTAAAACCAGTTACCCAGGTGTGAATTGTACTCAATGCAGGAGCAGAATTACCTAAAACACTGTCTAGCTTGGTTTTAATCTGGGTTGCTGTTTTCTCTTTTAAAACGTAAAACTTTATCACCGCACGAATTTCGTTTCTTTCCATTTTTAAGAAAATTTACGACAGAGAAAGTTCTACGTCCTCTCAAACAAATTCCATCAGTTCGATTAAATTTAAATTTGGCGTTCTAATTTCAAAAAAAAGATGCCAGAATATAATGTAATATTCCTTTTTTGCGTATCATTTTTTTAAGTTCGTCGTTTCGGCCAGTTATCAATCAACCCAGGTATAATTAATTATTTTTATATAAACATAAAATAAAACTTTCACTTTAAAACAAACAGCAAATGTTTGCTTTAGCAATAATTATTGCTAAAGCAAACGTTTGTTAGTAAAAAAGTTACCAAAACACAAATTTAATATTTAAACACATTTTTAGGCTTTTGTTGCTCTGTCTTCAGGGGTGGATCACCAATCACCATACATGCGAAGTGGGAATGAAAAATATTTTTTAAAACTCCGTCGTGTACCTCACACGTTCACGTCATCGTTGAATAGGTATTTTAAAATAAATGAAGGCAAGATTTCATACATAAAGTCGACCGTTATCGAGTAATCGGCCTCCAAAATGGTTTGTAAGTTGATCCCCACCATACCATTTCTAAACTATAGGAGATAGAAACTTGTAAATTTCCATGCTTATATAACATGTTAAAAACTCTTTTGGAAAATTATTTTGAACGAAATCGGACACTAAAAGTTATGGTCGTGAAGTAAGTGAAGTAATATGAAAAAAACCTTTATTAACCTAAATTACTCTGTGATAGTTACATAACCCTCCTTATTATTTAAATAGATGGTTTCTCACCCTTGAGGTCACCAACGCCGTCACCGTCACTGTCAGCGAAGGACCGCGGGTAGATCTGATACAAAATACTCGTCTCCCACCACTCTAACTCTCTCTCCTCCTCCCTAATAACATGGCTATGGCATAACGCCAGTAAAAGAGGTAAAAACAGTAACGTCTTCATATTGCAACTGGACACCTCAAACTCACCGCGGGGTATTTTATCCCCAGCAATGATGATACGAAGATTAGTGTGTCAAAAAATGATAACAACTCAGATAAGCAATGCAAAAAAATATTATATCAATTCACTGTGGAATTTTGTTATGTTGCAACATGTACACGTCAAATGAGTTCAAAATATGATAATATCACATGAACAAAAATAAGCCATTAGGGTAAATTTACACCGAAACGAAACGATACGCGGCATAGCGCTGTAATTTTATGATAGCTATTCAAAATTGAACTTCATTTATTACACAAGAAGATACACATTTCATTGTAATAAGAGTTAGAATGTCAGGTTGCACCTGCAATGTATGACTGATGTCATATGAAACGTGTATCTTTTTGTTTTAAATTAAATTTTGTGTAGTGAATAAAGTTCAATTTTGAATAGCTATCCTAAAAGTGCAGCGTCATGTCGCGTATCGTTTCGTTTCGGTGAATTGACCCTTGAAAGTATTACGTTCGCTATTTTTATAACGCTTTTATTAGTTTCACCTGTATGTTTGCTTGCTTGCTTACTTGTTTGTTTGCTTGTAACCGACTCCTTTGGGCTCGATTTTGTCCAACTTTGAACGATCAGATTTAATTCAAACTTTGCACACCTGTCAAAGACCGATGACAATGCGATAATTCGATTTATTTTAATTTTAATAATTAAAAAAAAACATTTTAATAATTAAAAAAAAAACATTTTAATAATTTAAAAAAAAAAACATTTTAAAAATTAAAATTATAAATCATTATAATAAATAATCATGCGTGCAGTTCCAGGCAATCTTTGGCAAATCGTACTAAAAAGCAAAAAATAAATTATTGTAATGATAGTAAACTGAATCTGAACTGAAAAAATTATAGTTTAAAAAAACTAAAAAATCACGCTTTTATAGAAAATCTAACTAAAAAATAAAAAATAAAATTCAATAAATTAGGATTAAGAGTAACGTAAATGAAAAATAAATGTTTATTATTGTAAAAAAGCGTGGGGTGCATAGTGTCAATAGTTATAAACATTTTATTGGCAGATATGAGAAGGATCTTCACTTTGATAATATCTTAAAAATCACATTGAACGAAATCTGACAGTTGAAGTGGATCTAAATCAAATCCACTGGAGTCGGTTACATACAAACAAACGTACAGGTGAAGACACTGCACCCCACGCTTTTTTACAATAATAAACATTTATTTTTCATTTACACTATTCTTAATCCAAATTTATTACATTTTATTTTTTATTTTTTCGTTAGATTTTCTATAAAAGCGTGATTTTTTAGTTTTTTTAAACTATATTTTTTTCAGTTCAGATTCCGTTTACTATCATAAGTGATATTTTTATATTATTTTTTCTGAAATAAATTAAAAAAGAATACTATTTTGGTTTAAATAATGTTTATTCGAAGACGCAATTAAAATAATATTGCCGAATGCCGATTTTGCCGAATTCCTAACATATAAAGTTCCAATACCGTCAATGTTTTACAGGTTTCTATGAACACTTTAAGAAAAGATCCCAGCAGACGTAACACCAATTTCGTGGTGCATATCTATTATATTTATTTATGTATTAAATACCAACAAGTTACTTACATTGTATTAAAATATATTGCAGTATAAATGTTAGTTGATAAATGCAACTTACTCGAGAAAATTTAATTATCTTTTTTATTTATCTAAAATTTCAAAGATTTTAGGTTTATTATATATAGGGGTACCTAACTTAATTAAAAACTTTAAAATGTGCTAATTGTTAATAAGCTGCCTAGCTAAATAATTGAGTGAGAAACATATTTTATACTACTTTTAAAAGTTCAAATTCAAACATGATCAGGTGGAAGAGTATAGTTTGGGTTTATTAATGAATAATTTTCGGAACGCGTAAATTATTAAACTCTTCATTCGAGTAATATGAAACTTTTTAATTGTGATTCATTTCAAACTTTTAGTTTTGGGTTTCGAAAATACGTGAAATGTTTATCTTGAAAACGGCTACAAATATTACCACGAAATTTAGTATCTGTGCAGGGAGTTTTGGGGAAGAACACTGTGCATTTTAAAGATATACGACCTCTGTGGCTCAGTGATTAGAGCGTTGGCGCTTAAGCCGGAGGTCGCGGGTTCGATCCCCGTCGGACGGACAAAAAGTTTTTCTGTGTTCCTAGGTATTGGATGTATTAAATATATATATGTATAGTAGGTATAAAAAAATCTTAAATATGTGTATAGTATAAAAATATTAAATATATTTCCGTTGTCTGGTTTCTGTGATACAAGTTCTTCGGATACTTAGTACAGGACCAGATTGACGTGGTGTGGAAGCGTCCATAGATATTATTATATATTATGTTTTTTCTTTCGTCGTGCAAGAATATATCAATAATTTCGACTCTGTTATGTAATGTCAGTCCGATGGTCAGTTAGGTTTGCGTATGTCTTGTGTGTATAATTTTGCTTTGTTGGAAAATTGGGAATGTGGTTGGTTCGAATCTCGGTCAGTAAATATTTTTGTGATTCCTCTTATTTTGTAAAATTTATCATAACTCCGTGCAAAGTTCGATTACCCAGGTACTATTGGATTAAACGACACATAATATATTCGTTTTTACTTACACTATATCTTAATTAGCCCATAACCTACTAATATTATAAATGTGAATATTTGTGAGGATGGATGGATGTTTGTTACTCTTTCACGCAAAAACTACTCATCGGGTTTTGAAGACATTTTGTACGGTAGTAGCTTGAGATCTAAATAAAAAAATATGCTACTTTTTATTCCGAAAAAGTACAGTGTTCCCGTGGGATACTGTATTTACGCGGGCGGCGCCGCAGGCAACAGCTAGTTAGATATAGTTGTAGAACTTGTAGAGCTAAGAAAGAATCCTAGGAGGCACATACTGATTATTATCTATATCACCTACGGATAGTAGACACAACGGATTCTTTTAAATTCTCTTCATGTTTTATTTTAACATTATCTTAAGTGGAAGTGTTATCAAAATCAAAAACAAAACCATTATATGACTGTAGCTCCACACAAGGGCACGTGTATTTTATAATTAATTTGACCTTCTGATGATAGGTATCTATACAAAATAATTAATTAATTGTTCAATAATGCCGATGGGCATTAGCTGTTAAAGTAAGGATAAAGAATATAGAGTGCTTACATTTAAGCATTGTTATTTAAATAACTAGGGTGGGTAACCGAGATTTGCTCGGAGTTCTAGTAGATTTAATTTATGCCACGGGAACACTATACTTTTTCGGGATAAAATGTTTTAATCCACAGCCTAAACTACTACCGTACCAAATTTCATCAAAATCCGTTCTGTAGTATTTGCGTGAACGAGTAACAAACATCTATCCATCCATAATATTAGTAGGAATGTTGCGCGACGAAATAAAAATCGTTCAAAATCAATTCATTGTTTTAATTTACCTCCATTAATAGGATTTGACAATATTTAGGACCAGGATACTGTTATACCATGTCAGTTATGATGACGCGACATTAGAATGTGTTTGTAGAGTTTGTAATTACTTGTGACTCCTTTTTACCCGTCGACGACGATGCCGAATGAAAGGATAATGATTTTGGCAGTATATGAAACTATGTACGTTTGTTCCCCCGTAGCACCTAAACTACTGGTTCGATTATAATAAATGACGTGTCATAAGATTATATAGGCTTTATAATTTACGTAGTCGGGTTTTTTATAAAAATTGTAGCTATGCAGTTGGAAGTCGTCACGCAAAAATCATAAAATATCTTTTCTCCGTATAGATATACCTACCTTATTATACCTACAACATAAAATGTTATTGCACTTCGGCCGACCTCGAGGGATACGAGCTTGTCCCCTGGAATATAACAATAACCCTCAACTTCAAGAGTTCCAGTACACTGAGATAATAATATTATATCTGTTTTATCAGTTACTACCTGTACTGACTTTCGAATGATCAATTTTCACTTTAACGCGAGGTTTGATTCTGGAAATTGATAAATTCTAGCAACGATCGTCTACACAAATTGTTTCTGAATTTCTCAAAGGGATATTAAAATATAATATTCAATATCTTAAACACAGCTTATTAAAAAAAAGATAATATTAATGGAGAATGTATTTTTTGTTTAATTAACTCTATTTTGTTTTATGTTTTACTATTGTTTTTTTTTTTGTATCTATATAATATTTTTTATTCATGGTTGTCTCATTGTTTCAGAGGAAAGGAATAAATGATTGTTATTCTTATAAAAAGGCTTATACTGCCTTCATAGCTTACATTTTTTATATCTTTCGTGCACTTATCTCATACAAAAATAGTTCGAAGTAGCCAGTTTTAAACATTTATCTATTAATGAATTATTATTTAAAACTGAAGGATTTCTGAAAATAGTTACACGCTATAGTTAATAATGATGATGATGATGTATCTCCACTGAGGAGGCACTTCAACAAGCTACGATAATTATTCAAAGCGCGCTAACATACTGCACACACAGCTGCTTCGTAAACACATCTTCAAACATTCGTTAGTTTGACTTCATTGAGTGTATGAACTTTATGAGATTTACTTTCAATGGGTTACTATATTGAGTGAAAAAGAAAGCTTTTTGGAGCACATTGAAACATTTTTGGAGCATACAAAGCGCAATAGTTAAAATTATTTACACTTTGGTATTTATTTATACTGAAAATGAAATATAGCATCCTAGCAAATTTGAAAAAAGGGCTGGAAAAACAATAATTTCTGCGCTCATACACCGAATCACCTAGTAAATAGTTAGTATTGCATTAAAATTCAATAAGAATTTTTACAGTTATTGTAGTATTAGAGCCACGCTTTATGAAAGGTAACCATGGTCTCAAAGAAAACCGGTGTGAAATAGCTCGGTGTGTACCACTTAGTAAGGGTACCAGAATTCTAGGAAGGGCTGGGCCTGAAAATGGGTGGTGGTAAACTCTTACCATTTGTACCAAACTCATGTGATTTTATCGTAGTCATCTACCTGTCCAGTTCTCATCCAGATAAAAGTTATTTATCTGATAAGTTAACTAACATTGTATCGGAAATATCCAATGATTTGTTTGAAACGTATCATTCAAATAATGATACACTGATAAGTATATTATCAAATCTTCTATTCGAAAGACATTAGGCGTTTTTCATCCGCTGTTTTAAAAAGTCACGACCACACCTTATTGTTAGATTGCACCATTTTCATTCACATTTCATTTTCTATATTTATTTTATATTATTCATTACATATTTATATAATTCAGATCTACGGAGAAGTGGAGATAATAATCAATACGTTGATAATATTTTGTATGAATATTCGTTGATGTAAATTTAAAAATCACGGTATACCCCACCTCCTGCAGACATGCTACCTATGCCGTTGTAATTCAGATGTAATTACATTTATTCTAACCTAATTTTATATCTGATCGCCGTGGGTAATTGTTCCATAGTAAAACTTCCAATATCCTTTGCTATTGAACTGTTTCATTGGAGATACAGTCTAGAACAGTAGCGATGTGAGTTCCTGAAGCTAAACAATATATAGTTTTCAATAACGATTTTTGCATTTCAAATAAAATAATACCAAGTTATTTTAAATATAGTTAATCAGGCGTTACTTCGCGGAAATCAATAGCATACAATTTAATTAATATCTTAACTAGCAATATCCAACCAAAAAACACCCACATCCTGCAAGCAAATGTGTGTCCTTCCTCCCACACTGCTTACGCTTTACGCATACTTATGCGTGCACGCACACATTTACTTGCAGGTAGTACGTATTTTTTCTCGGGACATTGCTAGACATGATATTAATTAAATTGTATAAAATAATACCTATAATAACGTAAATTAATATTTATTGTTATTTTGTAAATAATTTTAGCATTTCATTAATATAAGCAATCTATAACGGACAAAGAATGAAATTAAATTATGTTTCAGAATATTAGTTAACAATTTCAAAGTAACGTCTCAGTGGAGTACATTTTCTATTATTCAATCCATTTTGTATGTTTTCACAAAAAGGTATCTTCATTTGTTTACTTCAAATGAAAGACTAAAGGTACCTTTAATAGTTAAATTCGGACATGGAAATATATTGCAATTTATAAATAAATAAATAATAAATATAAATATCTATGGACGCTTCACTCCACGTCAATCTGGCCCCGTGGTGACTTACCACGGGGCCAGATCCGAAGAACTTGTGTTACAGATACCAGGAAACAGGAAGTATATTTAATAATTTTATACTATATATATATTTAAGATTTTTATTATATTATACACATCCATGACCCAGGAACACAGAAAAACTTTTTATTCCTTCGGCGGGATTCGAACCCGCTCCATGGTTTGAGCACCAACGCACTGAACCACTGAGCCACAGAGGTCGTCATAATAATTATTATATATAATAATTATCATTTTCATTAGCGTATAATGGTATCCCACAAAAATATTAAGTACCTAAATGAAAAAAGCCAAGTATTTCCTTTGTAAATAGTTATGTGATGTCGTACAGACCAAGTGAAATTCAAGATCCCTAAGAGAGTCCCTTTAATTAATTACTCATAAAAAAATATTTTTATAATTTATAATATTAAATAGTTACTTAGAAATGGGCATTTTAATAAATCAATATGTTTGGTTACTAGTAGCTTAAAGCTAGTTCTAACATCTTATTACCTGCAGTCATTCTATTATTTGTGATCTAGATTGTGTTGATTGTGATTTTTAAATTAGAAAACTTAATCATACCTATGAAAATTTTTCAAAATGGTCAACAATCTTCGAAATTAACGGATATACGGATAACCCGCATTGAACCACTATCGAATCCTTATTGGCATAGTGATAACATCGAAATGCTTTTCCAGGTTTGTCAGTGACTTGCATGGGTCTTATCTATATAATATATTATCTATCTTATTAATATTAGAAATATGAATACCGGTACCGGACGTTTATATCTTTAAGTGCTTATTGCCAAGTCACTATTTAATATAATAAATTTTAAAATATAATTTATCACATACGGTTACAATTTTTTTATAAGTACCTAACTAATTAAGGGGACTATCTTGAATTTCACTTGGTCTCTACGACATCTCATAACTTTTTGTAAAGTAAATACTTGGCTTTTTTCATTTAGGTAAGATTTTTGTGGGATCTCATTTCTTTTTGTAGGTTACCCGAAGACCAAATGGGGTTTTACAGACCATGAACGCACTTACAATTCTCCGGTGGTACGAATGTCTATGTCTATAATGCGGGGTGTGTTTGCCTACTATCAGGGGATCCATTTCCTTGTTCTAGATTTATTCCATAAATAAAATGATTACTGGCCGTGGCTGCAATAAACTACAATCAATTTGGAACCTATTTCAAAACTTTTATACACATTACTGCTCGTATTTCTTAGTTTAAACAATATCAATGGAGCTTTCTCAGTAGCCGATAAGAATATTAAAAAAAGAACTCTACTACAGTTATTAGTATCGTTTGTAGGTAAAGTAGGCTCCAAAAAGGTAGATTTTTTTCAAAGCGGAAAGCTAAGCCAGAGGAACCACTAGCGCGTTCTCGAATCAATTACTCCCCTCTCAGGCTTACAATTTCTTTGACCAGGGTAGGGTCTGGAGATTTAAAAAAAAACTGAACGCACTTGTTCCTCTGGTATTGCAGAAGTGTGCAAAAGGATCACCTTAGGGTAAGAGATTACTACAACTTCATACCATCAGACGATCCGTTTGCTCGTTTACAGATCTATTCCATAATTAAAACGTTTACGAAACGATTTAATTAGTAAGAACTTATTACGATTTCATACTGACGGGCGATCGGGCGACAGGCGACTGCGCGAAGAACTTCCGAGCTGTCAAACGTTTTTGTCATAAGTACTATTGGAAACAATGCAACACTTTTTTGCCATTATAAATGCAATATAATTAATTGTCATATTATTAATTAAAACATTCAATTACATTCTGTCTTGTAGTCATAAAAAAAAAATAAAAAAAAAACATGTTATTCCCGTGGTGCTTCCCCTTTAATTCTGACTTTTTGTCATCACAATTTTTGCTGTCTCCCGCTTTGCTTGGGGAGGGAAACTGGAATACTTCCTACTCCTCCTACAACCTTCTGATTAATTTCGTTGCGGGTTCCAAGACAGATTTAGCATGTCCCCCGGGCACCCCTGAGATCATATCAAAGGGTTTTTGCGGTTGGTTACCACTGTCGATCCTGGCTACACAGGAGTTGCAGTGGTGGGTAAGTGTGGTGGGCCAATTGACGGGCGATCCGATTGCTCGTGTCCAGATCTATTCCATAGTTAAATCGATTACCACCGCTCATAGACATCCACAACACCAGAATAGTTACAAGTGTACAAAAGTTACCGAAATCTTCCTCATGCTGTGAGACACAACGCAAGTGCTATTTCCCATCGGTTTTCTATGAGGTCGTCTTATTTATCCGGTCGAGTCCGTTCGTTCCGAAGCCTCTACAGTAACGTAAAATAACCTATCACTTCTCAATTTATGAGATTTGTTGTTTAATAAGGATAACAAAGATATCAGTGAACTTGTATTCATACATTTTGTTCCTGTGAATTCGTTAAATTAAAAAAATTTAAAATCATTTTTTTCAGAATTTGCCTTTTCCTATATTTTTCCTTTATATGTAGCTAATAACCTAGCCTAACAGCAAATTTGAAATTTCTAGGTCTGCTAGAAGTATGCTTTTAAATTTGCTTACCTCTATCTATCCATATCTTTCAAAATCGCGTTTTTTGCCGCTTAAGATCCCCTAAATTATGCATTCGATTTTTATGAAATTCAAATTATTAGCTTATGCCGCTAAAGACTTCTTTGCGACAAAAACTCAGACCGCTAGCCTTGTTACAAACGAAAATATGGAGGCACGAAAAAGCCGCGAAATGCTTCGAGAAAAGATAGTTACGGCCACTTAATACTTGGCGTTAGCGCTGCCATGCTATCAGATACAATGTAAACTTCCATATTTTTTATAACAAAAAGGTACAATTAAAATACAATATAAGTTATAAAATATTTAATTATTAACATGGCGCAGCTCTGCGTTAGATACGAAAGTTCAATACGAATAATAATTATTGTATAATAAATAATACATGTATTTTTTACGAAATTAACGAAATATTCGTAAATATTTTTAAGATTTTATTCTAAGAAAGTAATAAAATAAATAACTCAATACTGTTAAAAATGTAAATATGAATGAAATTAAACCTATTATGTGTGTTGGTCATAAATAAAATTACTAATTTAGTTATTTAATTATTCAACGTAAGCACAGATTATTAAATAGTTACTACGTAAACGTAAGGTAGTAACCAAAACATAACAATGTAGGTTACAAAGAGGGTGTTTTGTCGATAGATCTTACCTATGATCTGCGTTTAAAATATCTTAACCTCGAGACACAAAATAATTGTCATCATCATACTGTTAAATGCTTACGTACTCACTGTTTTCGTTTGCATTGTTAGCTAACATTCACAAAAAGCCACCATGTAGGTCATATAGCGGTTCTAGCAAGACAAGCATATTGAACGAGTCATGCAGTTCCGGTCTAAAATACACCGCTATTTTTGCCCTTATTGTAAGTTTCTGTTGAAAATATAAAACGAAACAAAATAGTGTAATAAAATGGAATTTACATTAAAAGCTTCATGTATATTATTAATAATAATAATAATAATAATAATAATAATAATAATAATAATAATAATAATAATAATAATAATAATAATAATAATAATAAAAATAATATTTATTAACAAACCCGCTCACACTACACTACATTATTAACAAAGAACCGACATTAAGCATAAACAATCACGATAAAATTGCAAATAACAGAAATAAAACGGACATTTGCCTAACCACATAAAAAAGAGAAACATAGATTATACATAATATTAACATACAAGAAATAATAGCAAAATAACATATCATAATAAAAAAAAGAACAGGTATAAGGCAGTGCAATGCGAACAGCTGTCGATAAGGACTCCACTCAGGTGTACGATCGCGGCATAGTACTCAACTATACCGCAATTCCTGGTATTCTGTGGATGTGGATCCTCGTTGTTGTCAGGCGACCGACAGATACACACGAGCAGCGTCATATAAGTCACACACAATAATAATATGGGATATACCTACTTATATATAAAAGATAGAATTAATACAAAGAAACATAATGGCGATAAAATGTATAATATTATCTGAAATTAGATATTTTTGTTATATAAAAAAACCATGTTGTTATCTTATCAGAATATTAATTGGCTCATAATATTGCTAAAATATGTACGTACGAGGTACCAACTTTTTTATCTTTGCCTGGGAATGTTACCTTTCCGTAATTAGCACTACAGGAGTCAGGATTATGAGGGACGGCATGAGTGGCTTAGGTACTCATGCCGTCAGGCATTACTGCCGCATTATAATATCATGTTTATTTTTGCCATCTAAGGTTATGAACTGCACATAATATTATTACGGGATTATGGTCCGATATTCGGAGTAAAACGCCAGTTTCTTCGGAGGGAGTTTATTCGCTACGAATTTCCACACCAACATAGTTCTGTTCTCCCAAAACGCCGAAATTTCCAAATCGTAAGCCTTCGTAATCGTAAATCATAGCCGGAGTCGCAAAGAGTACCTAATCGCACTATTCACTTTAGGTATCGCTCGAAATTAACTCGAAGAACACTCGTACTTAACTGAACTGACGGCGGTCGGCGGCGGCCTCTTTAAATACCGACGATACCGTTACTAGAAAGTTCGCGGTGTAGAACTTTCTAGATCTTTCTGTATATAAAAATCTAGATTCTAGAACTTTCGAGTCGGGGTGAGAATGGTATAGTGCACGTTACGTTTCTAGAAGATTCTACCTATTCGGGCGCCGCGGCCGTAACATACTAGAACACTCTACAAATTAAAGCGCCGTAACAATATTATAACCGTTTGCTGTATATCGAAGTTACATATTTTATTGAAAATACGTATGTTATTATGTACAAATACTTTATAGTTTACCATGTAAATTTTTCGCTGTAAGTGTTTTTTCAATTTTAAATTTACACTGAAACGAAAATATACGCGACTATGGCGCTGCATTTTTAAGATAGCTATTCAAAATTGAACTTTATTCATTACAGGTTGATCCGCGCTGCCACGGTAAAGAGAGAACAGTAGGACATCCGAGGCAGTCTAGCGATTTATTTGCCTACTCTCGCATTGGCGCAAGGGCCGCCAGTAGTTACTTCATATTTTTAGTTAAATATTTTTATTACCGTTTCATGGAACAGCACTTGGTTTTTATATCTATAATAATAGGTCTTTACCTATGAAATTGCCGTTCTGCAGTTCTGGCCATTTCAAATCAAAATAATTTTTGTTTGGCTAAGAATTCTAATTTCAAATTAATTTTATTTTGAAAACATGGAATTCTTTTTCCAAAAGTATTCATTTGTTTATTGATTAGTGTTACATTTTCATCGCATTTCAATCTTTTCATCATCATTCATACGTTAAAAATTCGAGTAATTATGGAATATGAGTACCGTCGTGGCAGCAACGCGGCACAAGCGGCACGCAACATCAACGACGTTTACGGAGCTAACACTACAAACCAACGCACCACCTGTTATTGGTTTTCTCGCTTTCATTCTGGAAATTCCGACCTGAAAAATGAACCTTGCGGTCGTCCGAAGACTTTGGTCAACAATGACGAATTAAAGGCGATTTTGGAAGCTGATGATACACAATCTACGGCTGAATTAGCAGCAGGTTTTGACGTTAGCATCAAAACAATACTGGTCCCCATTTGCGTCAAATTAGCATGGTAAAAAAGCTTGACAAATGGGTGCCCCACGAACTCAATGATCGCCAGCGCGAAGTACGCGTCGAGACGTGCCTTGCACTGCTCAACAGATACACAAATTAAGGAATTTTGAACCGCATTGTTATCTGCGATGAAAAATGGATTCTGTTTGATAACCGCAAGCGCTCAGCAAGTTGGTTGGATCCTGGTTCAGCACCTAAACAATGCCCTAAACGAAAACTTACCCCTACAAAAGTGATGGTCACTGTTTGGTGGTCTAGCGCCGGTGTGATTCATCATAGCTTCTTACCAAACGGGTGAGCATTACTGCAGATGTGTACTGTGAAGAACTGAACACAATGATGGAGAAGCTGGCACATCTCCAACCAGCATTGGTCAATCGCTCGTCTCCGCCGCTCCTGCACGACAACGCGCGACCTCATACTGCACAGCAGACGGTCTCCAAGTTGGAGGAACTGGGGTTGGAAGCTCTCCGTCATCCGCCCTAATCACCAGACCTTGCGCCTACAGACTACTACTTTTTCCAGGATTTGGGTAACTTCTTGGCGGGAAAAAAATTCAATACCCCAGGGACAGTACAAAATGCCTTTGAAGAATTTGTTGCCTCCCGTCCAGCTGATTTATTTAAGAAGGGCATCAATAAACTGCCACTGCGTTGGCAAAGATGCATTGATTGCATGGGTGATTACTTCGATTAATACAAATAAAAAATACATGACAAAAATTCGTTTAAATTTTTTCATACAAAACGGCAATTTCATAGGTAAAGACCTAATATAATAAAATATTTTACCAATTCATAAATGAAGTACGAATAAAAGGCATTTTAAATATTTTGATTAGAAAATTGCATTTATTAATAAAAAATAAATTATAGTTTGAAAAAACTAAAAAAACACGCTTTTATAGAAAATCCAACTAAAAAATAAAAAATAAAATTTAATAAATTTGGATTAAGAATGGTGTAAATGAAAAGTAAATGTTTATTATTGTAAAAAAGCGTGGGGTGCACAGTGTCAATAGTTATAAACATCCAAATTTATTTGTCCAGATCTAAATTTATTAAATTTTATTTTTTATTTTTTAGTTGGATTTTCTATAAAAGCGTGTTTTTTTAGTTTTTTCAAACTATAATTTATTTTTTGCTTTTTAGTACGATTTGCCAAAGAGTAAGCCTGGAACTGCACGCATGATTATTTATTATAATAATTTATAATTTTAATTTTTAAATTAATTTTTTTTTAATTATTAAAATTAAATTAAATCGAATTATTGCATTGTCATCGGTCTTTGACAGGTGTGCAAAGTTTGAATTAAATCTGATCGTACAAAGTAGGACAAAATCGAGCCCAAAGGAGTCGGTTACAAACAAACAAACAAGCAAGCAAGCAAACATACAGGTGAAACTAATAAAATCGTTATAAAAATCTGCTGTAAACTGATAAAAGGTAATTTAGCTTTATACTTACTAGCTGTCCCGACACAGCTTTGTTTTGTCATAACTATGAACTGTCATAAATGAATAACTAGATCTGCAACTAGAATTACAACTACAACTATAAATACATCTACAGCTACACCTACACCAACATGTGCACCTACCAACCCTACTGGGACCAGTCAGTTTTTTTTTTTTAAATAAACCAAACAGGCTAACTGAACACACTTTTAAATATTTTACTGTTAAATGTCAAATTGCACACAGTAAGCACTTAGTATGAGAAAATTCAATGGTTGTTTTTAGTATTTTCTACCTTTATTGAACTTCCATGATTCAAGACCAAAATTAGCCAAATCGATCCAAACGTTTTTGAATTTTTAGCGAAACATATTTTCCTTTATTTAAATATAAAAAAAAGATGTGTGAATCTACATAAAACGTCTCAAGTATTACATATATATCAAAAAATAATTTAAAAGTTATATAACTTGAATATTTTAACTCACAATATTAATGAAGGCACTTATTTAGAATCGCAATAAAGTAGAATGCAAGAGTAAATTGCGATTGCATACAATGTGTAACTTATAATGGATAACACTAATATTTTTAAATGTTTCATTTTCTTTTGATTCCTCCATACACATATCTAAAGCTTATCTCAGTTTACCTAGAAACAAACTAAAATATATAATGTGGATATTGTTTAACCCTTGTTCGCCGACTTAGTTCGTAACCTTTTACTTTGACAAGGGATTTTGCTTCCAAAAACCTGCCATGAATATTCAAAATATCCGCCTTTTAACGCAAAAGTCCATTAATGAAATATATGTATAAGATAATATCTTGGAGGAAAAATAAACTATTTTGTTTCTCTGTAAATACAAGTTTATTATAAGTCGTATTATTAATTTTTATTAATAATACGACGTATGACGAACGATACGTACGATAACGACGTACGATATGTCGTATTATTAAGTTTTATTAAGTACATATTATCATACCTGTAATTACGAGAAACGACAATTATGTTTATTGTTATGGTATTAAATTAAAATCTTTTGTACATCTTTATATTCTTTGCTTTTAACATTTTTCCATTTTAATAAAATTTGACAATCTCAATCAGACTTCAAAAATAATTTCTTCTAAAAATATTTAAATATCTAGCATATAACACTACTTTAAATATAAACTTAGTTTATTGTTTACATAATTATGTTTTACAACGTACATCAAAATTCAAGTTTAAAATTTAAAGTAAGTAGATAGATGAACTCTTCTTCTCCTTCTTTAATTTAAAGGGCCCTTGTCGGTGGAGCTTCCGCCATTTTTATCTATCCTCCACTAGTACCTTCAGCTCTCTATAAGACATGACATTCACATTCTCTACAAGTTGACTAATATAGCCTTGGCCTTCCCCTACCCCTCTTTCCTTCTAATATTGTCCTCATGAATGTGTCATGTCTTATAAAATGCCCAATCATCTTTCCTCTTCTATTTTCTAGAGTTTTTAATATGTTTCTCTTTTCTCCTATCATCTGTAGTTTTCTTTTCCTTCCAACTTATCCGCTGCATCCTTCTCCAGCACCACATTTCGAAGGCTTGTAATCGTGCCCTATTCCTACTTCTCATTGTCCAGGACTCGCTACCATATAAAGCTAAACTCCAGATATTTCTTTATTAGTTGCTTCTTTACTTTAATTTTTATTTTTGATGTTAAAAATTGTTTCTTTTTATTCGATTCTCTCTTGGCTATTACAATTCTAGTCGTAATTTCCGCAGTATATCTGGAGTCGTCACTTATTATACTTCCTAGGTATCTGAATTTATTAACACTTTCTATTGTGTTTCCATTAATCGTTAGTTACCCATGGTCACTCTGTCGTCTATCCGCTACAAGATATTTTGTTTTTGAAAACATTAATGTTCATTCCATATTTCGAAAATATTGTGTTCATGTGAAAAAGGAGTTTTTATAGTTGTTCTGTGCTCTCACCTACGGTAGCTATGTCATCAGCAAACCGTATGAAAGTAATAATATTTTCCCCGTTGATTTTGAGATGAGCTCAAGTACATAATATTATGTAAATTGTATAAACTTATTTTACAGAAATTAATATTATAAAAAAATGTGTTGACATTCTCATGACATTCGTGTATTTGGAAATAGTTGTAATTGTCAAGACAGCTATTGGTACTAGTAAAATTGGGATTCCAAAAAAAGTTTTGGATAAATATTTGGATTTCCTCTCCCACACATAATACTAATAATAATATGTATAATGTATACCTTTATAAGTTTTTGAAGAACTTGTGTTACGGGTACCAGACAACGGAAGTATATTTAATACTTTTATACCATACATATATTATTTATGATTTTTTATTATAAAATACACATATTTAATACACATCCATGACTCAGGAACACAGAAAACTTTTTTGTTTCCTGGGGGGATTCTAACCCTTAAGCCGGAGGTTGCCTCCGGTTGGCTAAAGCGCCAACCACTGAGCCACAGAGGTCGTTTATTATTATGTATGGAAACACAATATCGTGATTGTAGGATAATTCACTAAGCAGGAACTAATTCGTCGTGCAACGCACGTAACTTATTTAGGTTAGAGCCGTGGCCCGTGCACCATTAAGATTTACTCTTATGAGTATTTACGCTTTTTCTGATGAATTAGCTTCAAAACAAATGGTTTTCCTGTGTAGATATGTTTTGTTTTGGATCCACAAGGATTCGGGACATTTGTTATTGTTATTTACTTGGACATTTTTCACGTACAGTACAACCACGTCCTCAATGTATTTCGGTAATTGTCGTTATCCATACATCGTCACTCATTTCCATACATAAACAAAAACTGCCGAGGGCTCCTATCCAGACTCCATCAAACCAAAAGATTTTTAACGAATATACACATTACTAGCTGTTGCCCGCGGCTCCACCCGTGAAATGTAAATACAGTATCACACGTGAAATACTGTAGGTACTTTTTTGTGGTAAAAAGTAGCCTATGTTTCTACCACACTAATATAAAAAAACAATCCACAGCCAATCAAATTTGCCACCATGCCAAATTTCATCAAAATCCATTCAGTAGTTTTTGCGTGAAAGAGTAACAAACATCCGTCTATCACTCACAAACTTTCACATTTATAATATTAGTAGGATAGTATATAATATTAGTAGGATTATAATATATACTTAATTTATGAATTGATTGGAGAGAAATGATGACTTGGAGCTTGGGCATTATTTGTTAAGATTTCGTTCATTTTTATATCTTTAAATTTAATTTATTTTTATATAATATAACGATTATCGAATCTACGGATTTTTTAACAATTGTCGCCCTAGTATACGCCACGATAGGCGCAAGATTTGAGACTTCACACCGCGACGATATGCGGCGTTACATTTTTAAGATAGTTATTCACTACACAAAAAGTTTCGTTTTATATGACATCAGTCAAACACTGCCTGCACATGCGCAGTTCAACCTGACATTCGAACTATTACAATGAAACGTGTATCTTCTTGTGTAATGAATATAGTTCAATTTTAAATAGCTATCTCAAAAATGCAGCGCTATGTCGCGTATCGTTTCGTTTCGATGTAAATTGACCCTTAAGTCAAAAAGCGACAACTTGACTCCACTGCAATAGTTTATTCCATGTTCAACCCCTAGATTTTCAACCTCCGTCCTACGTAACGTCGTTATAATAAAGAGGAGAAATATAGTCTTAAACGACCGTCGCGCTTTTTGTGGGACGGATGACCAAAGACCACGTCTATCTGTGAAATGTACAAAACCTCATTAGTTGTGGACATTCGTTCACCCTAAGCCCCGAATAAACAAAAGTCTGTAGGCTTTATTCAGATCAAGCGTTTGTCAATGCCACGCGGGTTATTTTCTCTTGTATGGCGCTATACATGGATTTGTATTCTTTGTTTTACGTAAACTATACATTTTTCGTACATAAAATATCTTTGTGTGGGGTACATTGTTGTGAGCGTTATGAACGGTCCTTAAACATCAACGTTAAATTTATTTTTGAATTGTAGAAAAGCGAGGTTTGATCTTATTCTACTATGCCCGCCTATTTATTTTTATGCTGCGTAACTTCCTAAACAGAACTTTAAAAACTGATGAAGAAAAACTAAATCTAAAGTAAGTACAGCCAAAAGTACAGTTACGTTTTGGTCAAATTGCATGTAACTAGTAAAATATGGAAGCATTCTGCGGCTACGATAACGTTCGGTGGTTATATTAAGTCGTTAAAACATCCATTAGACACAGCTGTTCGATTTCTACTACGACTTCAACTGTTTTAAGGCTCAATTACACTCGTCGGGTTCTAGAAAATATTTCTTAAACTTACATTTCATCTTTGAAGTTTGTCTGTACCATTATTTAAGTTCTACATTAAACTTTAAAAATGTCATTGCAGTACATCTAATGTTTTAGATATTAAAGAATTTACATACAGTAATTGTTATGTGAGTGTAGTAGATGCAAAGAAGCACTAAGTGGAATACAACACCACTGAAAGTTAGTTGAAATGCCAGCTTTGTATACAACTATACGGATTCTGCAAGTACCTCCTCTTCAGTAAACAGACTTCGAAGTTTGTTTCCTATTCGCTTCAATCTCTTTGATATCATATCAGACTCGTACAGAAGCCGTAAAAGTTTTGTACTGAGATCCCAGGCTCGCCTCACTACCCTTATATATTTAGTGATACGTTGAAAAAGTCACTTAACAGACAACGACAGCAATATTGAATAGCTTATCCGTTGTGTAAATATTTTTTTAGCAAGGAGGTCAGTGTAGTAGGTATACAATCTAAATGGCCGTATGCGCACCCGCGCGTTTGTGTCGTGGGCAGAATTTTTAATATACAAGGCGCTAAAGATATGTAAAATTGTACTCGCTCTAATACTGACTTCTAACATCCTGATAACGAATCAATCTTATTTTTTGGTTATAATATAAGGAATCAATCTTGTAAAAGTCATCTTTTTCAAAACTTTTTCTACTTCTACATGAAAGATCTGACATTTTTGGAATGAAGTTCCTTATGGCGCGTTGCGAATTGTATTGGGGCTAGACGGATTAATATAGGCATGACACTTTTTGGTACTCGAAATCACAATGTAATAACGACTATTAAGAATGATACAAAAAACGACCTTATCACCTTGACAATAATGTAGAATTTTGCAATTACACATTGTGTTGACTGACATGACTGTTACATATTGTGACTAAGCGGAACAGCGCTTGATGTTATTACTCATAATAACATCAAGCGGAGCCGGACTTCACGGCGGCAACACTGCGAGCAGCAAGCAACCCGCCCCCTCACCCCTGTCCCTAAGGCGCGGCCAACAAGTTCCGCGCGCACTATATATACTTAGTTCAACTATTTGTTTTGTATAATATAATATATTATATCTATACAGATAAACAAAATTGAAGTGTCTGTTTGTAATTTCAAATTAACAGCTTTTATTTTCACTTGATGCATTTAAAAGTATTATCGGTACTTACAATAAAATATAAATCGTTAACATTTTTCTGTCCGTCTGTCAGTCTGTGTGTTTGTTCCGGCTAATCTCTCAGAATGAAGTTATAAATATATATATATATATATATATATATATATATATATATATATATATATATATATATATATATATAGAACGGGTCTATGCTAAGGGTCGGGTTAAAACCGCTGTGGCTAAGTCGGACTATAACTAGCCTGGTGGCTAGTTTATTTGGTTAGAGTCGATGGGAGGGTTTGACCCTCCCTAACATCACCCGGGTAATGTTCAGACCGGATATTGGGGACAGCTACGAGTTGTGAGCTATTATTATGACAGGGGAGACGCGGGTCTCTCCTGCTAAGGGATCCGACCCCTTCCTCACTCGCTGATGAGTGAGGTTGCTCGCGCGCGGTAGCAGAAACTAGCGGCGTGCGAGTTATTGCGATAGATGAGCTCTCGTTTTGTATGGTATCGGTACTGAGAGGGCCGTCCCTCTCTCCTTCCGCGTACGGTCGGGATAACTCGCGCGCGTAAGTCCTAATATCGATGAAGTTCGCGGTATTGGTAGAGCTCTCTATAACAATATCGCGGTCGCGGGCACTATTTAGAAGTGAACCTAGTCTACTGGAATGCGAACTCGAACTCGGGTTCAGGTCCGGTCCCGTGTTAGGGTCGGTCTGTACGTCTGTACGTGTTGTCGTGTCGGATGAGGGACCTCGGGGTAGGCGCCGGCGTCGACCCCGGTGCGATACTAGTCTCGCGGGTGCGTGTGTTTTGTGTTTACGTAACTGTACACAGTACGTTACGTATTTTGTGATCGGATCAACGGGATCGGCTAAGATATGCTTAGGCCGTTTGTACGGGTGTCGGAAAGTCTGTGCGTCGTGGTCATAGTCCAGTGCCTTTTTGATAAGGGGGTTTGGGTGATTTTTGCCTTTATCAAAGAATCTCTCTACGAGTTCCTTGATATAGGCTTTAATAGTAATGATTTCGCAGTCCCTATGCAAGTAGATGTTACGCATGTACCAGGGGGCGCCTGTTGCCATGCGTAGTAACCGGTTCTGGACTCTTTGCAAACGGTCCAGTTGAGACTCGCTTATCTGTGCGAAAGAGACGCACGCATAAGTGAGTATCGTTCTGATGCAAACCTTATACAGTGTAAGCTTATGTCTTAGGGACATTTTGCTTCGCGAATTAAGTAGCGGATATAATTTGTAGAGTACAAATTTCGCTTTTCGTAAAGTGTTACTAATGTGACTCGAAAACGTCATCGACTTGTTTAGTACTACGCCTAAATATTTGACCTGAGTGACCTGTGGGATTATGTTGCCGTGCAGGCTTATAGGGCTCATTAGTTTACGGGGGTAAGTACGCCTCATTGCACTTTTAATATCGAATTGGATGGCGTGACTTTTGTCGGGATTGACTTCTATTTTCCATTTGGAGAACCAGTTACCGAGAGCGGTAACTGACTCCTGGAGGGCTTTTGACGCGGTACAGGCTCGTATGTGGGAATAATGAAGGGCTGTGTCGTCCGCGAACATAGCTAATTGCACCTTAGCGTGTTTGGGGATGTTTCTAGTATACAGGTTATATAGGGAGGGCGAGAGGACCGAGCCCTGCGGCACTCCCGCCTCCATATATCTTGGCGACGACAATGCGCCTTCAACGCGGAAATGAAATTTACGGTTTTTTAAAAAGTTACTAATTAGTAGAACAAGATAATCAGGTATTTCCATTTGATAGAGTTTGTATAACAGTCCGTTATGCCAAATTTTATCAAAAGCTTTTGCAATGTCAAAGAATACGGTGCATGTCGTCTTCCTGTCGTTTTTGCTAGATATTATGTACTCCGTTAAGCGGTGTACTTGAGCGGGGTGTCCCTTGACACCTCTCAAGTTTTTATTGGAACGAAGTTCCTTATCGCGCGTTGCGAAAGGGGGCTAGACGGAAAAAATTAAGACTAAAAGTTGTAACGACACTTTTTGCTATAGTTTGTTTTAGTACTACTACTACTACTTTGTAGCGCGTGTTTCTCTGTCTGTCTCTCTCTCTCTCTCGCTCTCTCTCTCTCTCAATTATTACCAAAAATGAGCCTACTGATTAAGTTTATATTACATTATATTTGTTAATAATAAAAAAATATTATTATAACTTATAAAAAAAATCCATCAATCCATCCGGGTGTCCCTTGACACCTTTACAATTTTCATACCATTGGCGCCCTGAACCTAAGAATTGGCCCACTGCGCAAACTAGCAGGTATATACGGTCAAAGTTTAGGTATACACTTATCCTACAATATATTAAACATTTTATTATAAAGAATTTAAAGGTAGTCAGGTCGGGCCTAGGATCTCAGTCCATTTATGTTAATAAATTTAACAAGATTAATATCAGATCCGATCTCTATCGAGGTACAATCGGCCTCCGATCGGAATCGGAGGCCGATTGTACCTCTTTGTCGCTCGTTCCGCACTCTCACTTGAGTAGTGTGGATTCGTGTGTTCTGGCTCACTATTCTGGATCCCCCGCCCTCTCCCACGTGCTCTATCAACGGTTCGAGCGGTGACGCCGGCTAAAAAAAAAAAAAAGTTTGGTGTTAAAATGGGGGTTTTCGACCATGCCCGATCGATATATGCGATCCGTTTTTGCGTATTTGCACTAGTTTACGTTTTAGCTTTTGCGCCAGAAAAGCTCCAATACCCTAATTAGGGTAATGCTAATGATCTCCTCGGTTTCTAATGAGTATTGACAATGCATTCATTAAGATGCTAATGACATTTTGCTGTGTCGCAATCGTCATAACAATCCATAGTCTCCTTTTTAACAATTAAAGCTAATGTTTAAAATAAAACTTTGGTTTACTTTCAAACAAATTATTTATTTAGTCGTAATCCTTTAGTAAAATTTTTAATCTTTCATAAAACAAGATTTAAACATTATATTCAAAAACATATCATTTTTAAGTGTATCACTGCCAAATTCAGTCTGAAACTCTGTCAATGACTTGTTATGAAACTTATATAACAAGTACATTAAACAGTACTCTCCACACACGGAAGTCCAATCATTTTGCAGCCTGATAGTATTATAACGCTATTTCCTTGCATTTCTATTCAAAAACATTTTGTGCGTTCCCATAGGAAAGCGACCATATGTATCAAAATATTCACCGATGCCATGATTGTCTATGTGAATGGCTACCCAGTGAGATCCTGGTTTTGAGTCCGGGTCCAAAACACTCGCAACACCCTACTCTGGTGTTGTAACCTGCGTTCCCAGTCATAAAAATCCTCAACCCCTCTTGGACCTACGGTAAATCCGCATTCACACAGCGATACACAACGCAAGCGTTATTTCATACCGGTTTTCTATGTGGCCGTGGTATTTACCCGATCAAGCCGTCCCATTCATGCTGAAGCGTAATCCATGACCAGGAACACAGAAAAACTTTTTGTTCCTTCGGCGGGATTCGAACCCGCGACCCCCGGCTTGCGCACCAACACGCTCAATCAACTGAGCCACAGAGGTCGTCTTTACACTTTTGTTTACACACCTGTACCCTAAAGTGTATCTACCTAGGTAACACTGAAAATGTTTAGAAAATGAAAAACGGCTTAATGTAGAAAGTTGCCAATACTTTTATTGTTTTTCGAAGTAATCTCCGTTCCTCTCTACACATCGTCGCATTCGATGGAACCACTGAAAAAAGCAGTGGGCCCATTCTTCCTTAGGGGTTTCTTCTATGGCATTTTCGTACGCTTTCACCGCATCTTCAGGGCTCGTAAAGCGAATACCTCGAATTTTATCTTTAGTTCTTGGGAATAAATAAAAGTTGCAGGGCGTCAGGTCAGGACTGTATGGTGGATGACTCATTATCTCGACACCTGCCATAGTCAAATATTCAACAGTCCGTTTTGCGGAGTGCGCTGAAGCATTGACGTGGTGAGGGAGGATCCTGCTTCGAGGGCGCTGCTGTCGAATTTTTTCCAAGACAACAGGCAAACAGTGATTGACATACCACAGTAACTGTAAATAGTAGCACGAGATGAGGCTTCATTAAGAAATGCTAATTGCAGCCTATCATAGCTTTGTTGTTGAGTAAGCTCACAACGAAAGTCATAATAAATCATTGACCGAAAATTTTCTCGTGTTAGGTTCATTTTCACGTATAACAAGAGTTTTAGATTTGCTACCAATTCATAAAAACAAAGGACAAATGAATGCAATATACTACATTAGGTTAACAAATAGTTCTAAAATTGAAATTCAAAAAAAGTTTTAATTAGCAATGTTTGTAACTGGCCAGTTCTAAACATTTTCAGTGTTACCCACGTATTAGGAAGCACTACACTCGTTTTTAAAAAGTGGATCTATAAGGAATAAAGGTGAACTTTTTTTCAAAGTGTATCTACGAGGAAAGTGTACCTACGAGGAATAATTCTTTAGCAGAACCTCATAAAATCTCCAGTTTTAGAAGAAAATTATTATATATATCCACCAAGGGAACATAAAAGTTTTCTATGTTCTTGGGTCGTGGATATGTATTCAATACTAGTATTAATTGCCCGAGACTACGCCCGTGTGAAATTAGGTTTTAAACTTTCATCACCTATTTTACCCACCTTTCCTTTTACTCTATATTAAATAAAGCGAGGCGAAAAATCAACACCGATATATTTAGAGATTATTTATATATTTCCTATGTATGCTTAAATCTTTACAACTACGCAACGGTTTATGATGCGGGTTTTTTAAATAGTCTAAGATATATTAAGATATCGTAAAATTTATATTCAAGCGCGACAAATGTATATCAAGCGATCGCGCATGTCGTGCCGATGTGATAGGGTCCCATTTTTAATCATTTGAATTGGGTAAACCTAAAAACATTTTCAATATTGTATCAGAAGTATATTGTTGTAAATAGAGAGTTATTCGTCGAAGTAGATTTTCTCCAACAATACTATTTCACGCGGGCGAAGCCGTGGGCAAAAGCTAGTATAATATACTATAAAAATTTTTGAACAAATAAAAAAAACTAAAATACACAGTGTTGATTTTTTCTCCTTGGTTTAATTTATTATTACAGAATAAAAGGGAATTAAATAAAATTATATTCCAGTAGACATATTTTATTAAGAAAGTAAATTTTTTTACTTGATAAAAATATTAAAACAAATTAGCATTTTCACAAGACCATGTTTTTAGACAGAGTACATTTTTTAAAGCACATATATTTTTGTGATGAACACAATTCGAGATGAGAAAGCCTCATCTCGTGCTACTATTTACAGTTACTGCAGAGTGGTATGTCAATCGCTGTTTGCCTGTTGTCTTGGAAAAAATTCGACAGCAGCGCCCTCGAAGCAGGATCCTCCCTCACCACGTCAATGCTTCAGCGCACTCCGCAAAACGGACTGTTGAATATTTGACTATGGCAGGTGTCGAGATAATGAGTCATCCACCATACAGTCCTGACCTGACGCCCTGCAACTTTTATTTATTCCCAAGAACTAAAGATAAAATTCGAGGTATTCGCTTTACGAGCCCTGAAGATGCGGTGAAAGCGTACGAAAATGCCATAGAAGAAACCCCTAAGGAAGAATGGGCCCACTGCTTTTTTCAGTGGTTCCATCGAATGCGACGATGTGTAGAGAGGAACGGAGATTACTTCGAAAAACAATAAAAGTATTGGCAACTTTCTACATTAAGCCGTTTTTTATTTTCTAAACATTTTCAGTGTTACCTAGGTAGATACACTTTAGGGTACAGGTGTATAAACAAAAGTGTAAAGACGACCTCTGTGGCTCAGTTGATTGAGCGTGTTGGTGCGCAAGCCGGGGGTCGCGGGTTCTAATCCCGCCGAAGAAACAAAAAGTTTTTCTGTGTTCCTGGTCATGGATTACGCTTCAGCATGAATGGGCCGGCTCGATCGGGTAAATACCACGGCCACATAGAAAACCGGTATGAAATAACGCTTGCGTTGTGTATCGCTGTGTGAATGCGGATTTACCGTAGGACCAAGAGGGGTTGAGGATTTTTATGACTGGGAACGCAGGTTACAACACCAGAAAGGGTTGTTGCGAGTGTTTTGGACCCGGACTCAAAACCAGGATCTCACTGGGTAGCCATTCACATAGACAATCATGGCATCGGTGAATATTTTGATACATATGGTCGCTTTCCTATGGGAACGCACAAAATGTTTTTGAATAGAAATGCAAGGAAATAGCGTTATAATACTATCAGGCTGCAAAATGATTGGACTTCCGTGTGTGGAGAGTACTGTTTAATGTACTTGTTATATAAGTTTCATAACAAGTCATTGACAGAGTTTCAGACTGAATTTGGCAGTGATACACTTAAAAATGATATGTTTTTGAATACTAAGGCGGGTCAATAAGTCCGTGACTTTTTGAATTTCTAACCTCCTTACTGAAAAAGCAACACTACTCCTGTCCACAGGCATCTGTCAGTTGACTCGTATCAAAATTTGAACTTGCTGCGTCAGTTAGTTTGTGTTTTACAGCTATCTTTATCAGACTATCCAGTAACTTAAGGAAACAATGGAAAAAAGTGAATTTCGTGTGCTTATTAAGCATTATTTTTTGCGAAAAAAAACCATTACCGATACCAAGGCTAAGCTTGATAAATACTATGGGGACTCTGCACCATCGATTTCAATGGTAAAAAAGTGGTTTACTGAATTTCGTTGTGGCCTTACAAGCACTGAAGATGCCGAACGTCCTGGACGCCCAGTTGAGGTCTCTACACCCGAAACAATCGAAAAAATTCAAAAATATGGTGTTGGCCGACTGAAGATTGAAAGTGCAAGAGATTGTGGAAGCCATAGGCATTTCGCATGGCTCAGTGGTTTCAATTTTGAATGATCACTTGGGCATGAGAAAGCTTTCCGCAAGATGAGTGCCGCGTTTGCTCACAGTCGACCACAAACGCAATCGTGTAACAACTTCACAGGAAGGTTTGGCGTTGTTTAATCACAATATGGAGGAGTTTTTTAACCGTGGACGAAACATGGATCCATCACAATACACCAGAGACCAAACAACAGTCAAAACAGTGTGTTTCTAAGGGTGAATCGGCGCCAAAGAAGGCCAAGGTGGGTTTGTCAGCCAATAAAGTTATGGCGACTGTTTTTTGGGATGCACGTGGGATAATCCACATTGACTATCTTCAAAAGGGAAGAACAATTAATGGGGAATATTATGCCAACTTATTGGACCGCTTCAATGAGGATTTGAAAAAAAACCGACCTCATTTGGCCAAGAAAAAAGTTCTTTTTCACTAAGACAATGCAAGGGTGCACACATGTGCAGTTGCCATGGCAAAAATCCATGAATTGGGCTATGAATTGCACCCACATCCACCCTATTCTCAAGATTTGGCTCCGAGTGACTACTTCTTGTTCCCAAACCTGAAAAAATGGCTCGGTGGAAAAAGATTTGACTCCAATGATGAAGTCATCTCGCAAACAAAGGCCTATTTTGAGGACCTCGACAAATCATATTTTTTGGAAGGGATAAAAAAATTGGAGAAGCGTTGGACAAAGTGTATAGAGCTCAAGGGGGACTACGTTGAAAAAAAAATGATTTATTTATCAAAAAATCTGTGTTTTATTCCAAAAGTCACTGACTTATTGACCCGCCCTCGTATAATGTTTAAATCTTGTTTTATGAAAGATTAAAAATTTTACTAAAGGATTACGACTAAATAAATAATTTGTTTGAAAGTAAACCAAAGTTTTATTTTAAACATTAGCTTTAATTGTTAAAAAGGAGACTATGGATTGTTATGACGATTGCGACACAGCAAAATGTCATTAGCATCTTAATGAATGCATTGTCAATACTCATTAGAAACCGAGGAGATCATTAGCATTACCCTAATTAGGGTATTGGAGCTTTTCTGGCGCAAAAGCTAAAACGTAAACTAGTGCAAATACGCAAAAACGGATCGCATATATCGATCGGGCATGGTCGAAAACCCCCATTTTAACACCAAACTTTTTTTTTTTTTTAGCCGGCGTCACCGCTCGAACCGTTGATAGAGCACGTGGGAGAGGGCGGGGGATCTAGAATAGTGAGCCAGAACACACGAATCCACACTACTCGCTTGCACTTCAAGCCTTAAATGGAACGCCTCAGGGCGAGGTATCGCCGCAAGAGTCATGTTTTTTCGTGCGTGCAACCGGCTCCATCGAATTATAAGACGTTGTCACGTCAAAAACTCTTGAAATTTATTATTTCTATCAAAAATTCATATTTATTATTTTTTCCTCTTGAGTATTGTAAAAAATAAGGTTTAAATGTAAGCTTTTCTCTGCAAAACTCACTACAAAGCATTGTCTTGAGTATTAAAAATTCAGGTGGTAACTTTGTCTACATTGTACTTTATTTTCAGCTACAAAAACCCCGTCAATTTTCCTCCTATTAAATGTTTTATATTTCCCTTAAAAATGTTATATATTTTTTAATATGAATTTTATATTTTCGAGCATATTCATAAATTGTCTTCTGTTAAATATTTAAAGTATAGTATTTTTTTTAATGAAATTAACCAGGAAACGTGCAGACAGATCGCCTGATGGTAATCGATACCGCCCGCCCATGGCAACACCGCAACACCAGAGGAGTTACATTGGTAACTCCTCTGGTATTGCGACTTGCGTTACCAGTCCTTAAAATCCCCAACCCACCTTGGGCCTCCAGTAACCTCACTCACACGGCGAAACAGAACGCAAGCGTTATTTCACGCCGGTATTCTGTGAGGCCGTGGTATTTGCTCGGTCGAGCCGGCCCATTCATGCTGAAGCGTGGCTCTCCCACGCTTCTACATGAATAATAACTGAGATGTTATATTTTAAAGAAACTAAATAATTTATACCTTTCCTTTACTAGTCCTTTTTCTACAAAATAAAAGGAAATATACTGACATGTTCAATTCAATCAATTGGTTAATACGTTTTTAGTCTTGTAAGAAAACACTTTTATTCCATTCCAAAAGATCTCCTTAATTCAGGTCGTTGACCTCTGAGAAGTGAATGAGACCAGGGCTTCTTCCGCGTCAAATGCGGAGATAACAAAGGCAAGCAATTACATATAACGTGAAGAAATTCTCTGAAAATTAAAAAGTATTCTGACATCATATACGAGTATATTATCATATTATCATCATATATTAGTATGTCTTTGATAAAAATATCAAAAAATCGTTAGTAATAAAGATTAAGTTAAGAACTGAACATAAAATGTTAAAGGTTGCATTTAATAATATTATGAATCATTATGGGCGCATTTCGACCACAGGGTGACCTCTACTTAAATTAAATGGGTTCTTACATTGACTTAAAAATGGACTTATGTTCATTTTCCGAACTTTTTGTGCTTCAAAAGCTTCGAGTATATATTTTTTGTATAATAATAACTCCCACAGCGTTTCCGCTGGCGGTGGCTGGTTTTTCTTCAGAAACAGTCTGGCTGGATGCGTTATTAAGTAGTGCCCAAGTGTGTGCGTAGTTCACAAGCACTCTCTCTTCCTTTACTCTTAGTGGGATGGATAACCGACATGACTGGCGAGAGATCAGGTGCAGGGCCGATTTTACATGCCCATCCGATGGATGGATCATCTTTCTTTTCAGACATTCAGGTGATCAGCCTGCATTATCCTAACAAGACTTACTAACAACATTTTTTGTTGTTCCAACTCGAAAACCAAACCCACGACCCCCGGAGTCGAGAGCCAAGCTCTAATGAACCACTGAACCACGGACCCATTATTTTGATTGTTCGACTAATAACAACTTAGGCTTACTTGTTTCTTTTAATTATTTTGAACACGATCATAATGTTAGGCACAAATTCACATAAAAAAATGTTAACTTTACTAGCTTTTTCCCGCGGCTTCGCCCGCGTAAATATAGTATCCCACGGGAATATTGTACTTTTTCGGGATAAATAGTAGCCTATGTTTTAATCCAGAGCCTTAACTAATAATAAACCAAATTTCATCGAGTGTTTCATGAGTAACAAACATCCATCCATCCATCCATCCATCCTCACAAACTTTCTTACATTTTCATTTATAATAGTTCATTTTTTCATTTTTCATAGTTCATTTCATTTATAATAGTACTAGGATTATTTTATTATAATAATGGCTAATGAATTAACGTTTATGTATTTTAGATTTACTATGTATCTGCTTCTTTATCCTACTAATATAATAAATGTGAAAGTTTGTGAGGATGGATGGATGGATGTATGGATATTTGCTACTGTTTCACGTAAAAACTACTGAACGGATTATGATGAAATTTGGTATGTAGTTTAGGCTCTGGATTAAAACATAGGCTATTTTTTATCCCGGAAAAGTACAGTCTTCCCGCGGGATACTCGATAGTATATTTACGCGAGCGAAGCCGCGGGAAACAGCTAGTATAGTATAAGATCAATTCGCCTCCGCTGTTCGCTTAAACCATTTAGACCCGAACAGAAACGAAATGATACAACCATGCGATTTTGACTGCGACTTAATCATTTAAGTTAGTTACGCAGTTTATATGACAAGTAAAGAAGATCATATATATTATATCATCATATATATATATATATATATATATATATATATATATATATATATATATATATATATATTATAATTTAGAGTATTATAGCTCTTATAATAACAATAAATATTCGCCATTTATCAGTTAATACATTTTTTTCTCATTGAAATAAGTCAAATTAGATACGGAAAATTCTTATATGCATGTTCCCATTATACTCATGTATAATGGGAACATGCATATTATAAGAGCTATAATACTCTAAATTATAATATATATATATATATATATATATGATGATATAATATATATGATCTTCTTTACTTGTCATATAAACTGCATAACCCAAAACTAAGAGCCAAAACAATCACGCAGCGTAGCCTTTCTAGCATTGATCTCAACGTCCTGAGACAAGACTTCAGTTTAGTCAACTGGAATCCTCTCTTTGAGGCATCAACCATCGACACTAAAGTAGACATTCTTAACTCAGTTGTAACAAACATTTATGACATACATTACCTTAAACCTTAAACCCTTAAACCTGTTCGTGTTAAGCGATTACCAGCGCCCTGGCTGACCACAGAAATAAAGAATTTCATATCCAAGCGTAATAAAGCCAAGACAAGGTGCAAACATTTCCCTACAGAACCGAATGTAATAGCCTACAAAAAACTACGCAATAAGTGCAACAGGCTGTGTAGGGATGCTAAACGTCGCTATATTTTTACATCGGCAGAGAACTTATCTCAAGCACAATAATTGTGGAAATTTCTTGGACGGCTTGGGGTGGGTAAATCAGTCATAGCTCCTGCTATTTCAGTAAATATGGACGAACTTAATAAACACTTTGCTGAACCACCTATTCTTTTATCCGACGGCAACAAATCAGCTTGCTTGAACTTTCTCTCTAATAAGATACCTCCTTCACATGATTCCTTTACTCTTACTAACATCTCTGAACATCAGGTGCTTACAAGCCTTCTCTCTATCTCTTCTAAAGCTTTTGGCTGCGATGGCCTTAGTAAGGACATGTTATTGCCTATCGCCGATCTACTGTCCCCTGTCATAGCCCATGTTCTTAATTTTTCTATTACCTCTTGTACCTTTCCGTCGACGTGGAAATATGGTCACATAATACCGCTTCCTAAAATTTCCAATCCTACTTCAAATTCCGATTACCGGCCGATCTCTATCTTACCTATCTTATCCAAAGTTCTTGAGCAAGCGGTATCTAAGCAATTATCTGACTTTTTAAGCCACAACCAGATTTTACGTCCATATCAATCAGGATTTAGACCAGGTCATAGTACTAACACCGCTCTGCTGAAAGTTACGGATGATATACGGCTTGCTATGGACAACCGAATGCTCACTGTTTTGATCTTACTAGATTTCAGCTGCGTCTTTAATTCGGTAGATCATGATATTTTGTTAGCCATCATTAAATCCATAGGTGTTTCTCCTACTGCACTCAAATGGTTTGACTCTTACCTGAGAGGACGAAAACAACGAATATTCATTCCAGACGGTTGCTCTGAATGGAGCAATACATGCGTTGGGGTCCCTCAGGGAGGGGTTTTGTCTCCGTTACTTTTCGCAATTTTTATAAACGAGATAACAAAGTCCATATCATCTGCCTAGCACCTTTATGCGGACGACCTGCAAATTTACAGGCACTCCAGTGTTAATGACATCGAGTTTGCGATTAATTCGATCAACAGTGATCTTATAAATATAAATAATTGGGCTAACACTTTTGGGCTCCTTGTTAACTCAAAAAAGTCGCAAGCACTTTTGATTGGCAGCAGGCAGCTACGTTCCAGGATTGATTTCAAATCTCTAGGTAAGATAATCTATAGCGGCAATGTGATAGAGTTTAGAAACAGCGCCAAAAACCTAGGTCTAACTTTTGACTGTCACCTTTCTTGGTCTGTACATATTAATGAAGTGAGTAAAAAACTTTATCACTCATTGCATGCTTTGAAGATGTTGCAAAATTTTCTTCCTATTCCTGCGAAAGTCCTATTGGCACAATCTTTACTATTACCTCTTTTAGATTATGCTGATGCCTGTTATTTGGATGTAACGGAAGAGCTACTGAATAAACTTGAACGTCTACAAAATTCGTGCATTCGTTTTATATATTCATTACGCAAATTCTGGCTGCCTATCCGCCATCGACGGAATATGCACGTTTTAACTTCACTTTTTAAAATACTAAAATTCTCTTCTTCTCCTTCTTATTTATCTGACCGTTTTACTTATACGGCTCCGAGTGAAAGGCCTACCCGCACATGCAATCCAAGGAAGGTGCTAGATACTCTGTGGTATAACACCATTTTTTACGGTAACTCTTACACCGTTAGAGCAGCCCAGCTGTGGAATGCTCTGCCTGATGACGTGCAGCAGAGCCCAACAGTGGGCACGTTCAAAACAAGGATGAAGAGACACTATATTATGTCATATCTATGAATATTAATATATAATTATTAGTATATGTAGGTTTATGTATGTATGTTTAGGTATGTATTTATATTTTATGTATTTTTATTGTAAAATATAAGTTATTATGTATTATCATTAATTATTATTATTACTTATATAACTATTCGATGTATTGTTCTTCGTTGTTTCCTTTATTCTCTTGTGTACTATCTGTGTCCGTTTATATCTTTTATGATGTCCTGTCGTAGGTCTGCTGGCAGAGATCTCTTATAGAGATAAGCACACCTATGTACTTTCATCACTGTGTTGTCTTAGTTTCATTGTAAAATTTGTGTACATAAAGAATAAATAAATAAAATAAATAAATATAGAAGCGGTCTTGGAAGGTAGACCATGAGGTCCATGAAGATATTATTTTTCTTTACCCAAGTGTAATTCTTGATAGGGAAGAAGGTGTTGGTGATGAAATGGGTTGTTATATTGAAGTTGAAGCTGTCTTCAAATAACAACAAGCTACTGTTTTCCAAAATTTTATTTAGAAAATACCTCAGTAAACATCTGAGCTACATGTTACTACGAAGGCAGTATGTGGTAAGAGATAAACTAAAAACTTCAAACTTACGTAGATTTTTGAAGAATCCTTTGTGTGCTTTTTAGTATTCAGAGACAAATGTGTTTTTTATTTTATATTGTAGGGCCTATTTTGTAAAATGTCTTGGGACAGTAGATAAGGCTGTACTTCAACATTATTGTATACTAAACATCATATTTATCATTATCGGGTGCTTTCTGAGCAGCCTTGAATTTCCTACGAGTGTCTTTGCTAAACTGCAGAAGCTTTACTACAGAAGTATCTATTTGACAATAACTCCAGTACTTTTTAGAACATCGCGCAAAAATAAATGGTCCACGTCAATTATAAGGTCAATCATTATCAATCCTGTCACAATGAGGTCACAGGCAGAAAAATTGATAAATCTAGATTCAGATTATAATAACTACCTTTCAAGACAGCTTGGATGGCTTTTTCTAGCTTTCTACAGTCATAACTCATGTTAAAACGTTGCTTGCTTGCTCATTGAAGTCAATCAAATGAATTAGGAAAATATCTTAAATGCATGTTCCCATTGTACTCAGTTGAGTACACTAAGATAAAACTGACTATTAGATCTCAGTATTCAATACTTTTGTCATACATTTGAGCTCATGCTATCAACAAGATTATACTTGCCTAGAAAAACCATGGATCAGAATAAAATTGTCTGAAATACTTTTAAAAATTTACGATAATGTACTGACTAATGTGACTCTTTGATACCCCAAATTTTTTTAAAAGTAAATAAATTATATAAAAATAAGAGAATCTCTTTGTTACCTACTTTAAAAATAGCAATATACCTTAATCTCAAATGAAACAGTAATATTATAATAACACATTATTATAAATATTTTGTTTAGCATATGAAAAAAACTTCTGTGCTCAGTTGAGTACGGTGTGTCTCGGGTCGCTTGGATATAATTGAAGTAGTGTGCTGTTGGTTTTTTACTATTTCAATATATTTTGGAACCGTTACAGATATGTATCTACTTATTATTTTAAAAATTGTCACATTTAAAAATAATATTAGTTAATAGCTACACTTTATCAAATTTAAGCCGCATCTCTTTTCGTATACTACCTCATTGAAGGAATTATAATATTATGATGTATAAGTTGTATGTCCATAAATGGTCCATTGACCATTGGACTTTTTAAGTATATTTTTGATGGCCATTGAAATGGTCAATGGCCGTCAAAAAAATCAAACATATACTTAAAAAGTCCAAGTATCAACAAAATAAATAGAACCAGAAATAAGTGAAAACCTTTGATCTTTCCGGGTCGAATCTTTGTCGAACGAAGATAATCCGATTGTGTAGATAGGCAATTTGCTGTGTCAGTACCTACTGCCTACCTCCTGCGAGGGCGGAAACTAAATATATAACAATCGGATTGCAAAAATAGATACTAAGACGTTGAAGATATCTTTCAGGTCTTTTGCAAAGCTTCACATTACTGACATAGAGTAAATTCTAAATAGTTTATAAGCATTCTAAAATACGATGAAAGTCTTGGCATAGGCACTTCCGCGCCCCCCGTATTTCATAATTATTTCGAAATAAGCAAAATATACATAAGAATATTAAGCTGATATCATAAAAAAAATGTTAAAATTACTAATACTCCTTTACTTTTATAGATATATTAAATAGATACAGGTTATCTTTAAAGAAAATGTTTTATCGAGACTGCATAGGTGGGTACTTTTCTTAAATTCTTTCGAGTATCCAATAATCCCGATAAACTTTATACAACTTGATAAAGTACAAGGACCGTTTACGTAATATCTTAAAATAGCAGACCTTAATTTACGATTAGTATATTAGATTTATATTTAATACTAGCTTTTTGCCGTGGCTCCGCCTGCGTAAATACAGTATTGCACGGGAACACCACGGTATATTTTCGGGATAAAAAGTAGTATATATGTATAATCCCAAGCTCAAACTACCATACCATACCAAATTTCATCGAAATCCGTTCAGTACTTTTTTTCGTGAAAGAGTAACAAACATCCATCCATCCTTATTATTTTATTCATCATTCCATCCATTCATCCTCAGAAACTTTCACATTTATAATAGTAGTAGAATATTGTTTTAGTAGATGGTGAAAACTATATACGGAAAATCAACACATACACGCAGATTGAAGCGTATTTTTCCGCATTCTTGAACACTTTTTTCATTACGAAAGAGTCACTTTATATAATTAGCGCTAAAAGCTTGCGGAATTTCACCGAGTTGAATACACAGTAAATTTTATGCAAAGCTCTTTTATTCCTTCATGTTGTACAAGCTTAAACATTACTCACTAGGAAATATTCGCTCAAATATGACTTTTCTTTTATGTTACTTGAGATGTGAGAACTTTGTAAAAGATAAATTAAAAAGAATCTTTCTACTTTGGAATCTTTATGTAAATATTTTTATCATGTGTTCTTATATATTCATGAAAGCGATATATACTAACAAACGTTAAGCTAACTCTTACGATACAAAACATTATACTGAACTGTTTCTTTTTTTGTGTGTAAACTTCTCATGACGACACGACAGTACCTACTTAATGATGTCGTTCCAGTAAGGATCAATACTGAATTTGAAATTCTGTTTTATATCAGAATCGAAGAGATATTCGAATTATTTTTCCTCTACAACTCTTAAGTTTTCAGAATTCAGTTTTGAATTCCTCAATTTATAATGCCCACATAAAAACTTAGGCCTTGCCGTATGTGCTTGGGCAACTATACGACATTAAAAACCAACTGTCCTAGGCACTACAGTATTTCAAGAGTGATTACTTCGATCGGAGAATACTGTATAAATCGAATAAGGGATGAAAAGGCCAGAGGTTTTTTAAATATTTGTTTATTATTAATGATATTTTGTTGATTTAGTTTTTATCAATTATAACATTATTATTATTTATTTAAAGTTTTCTTTGACTATGTAATTATAGCTCCAAATGTTTACAGGTTAACAAATAATTTAGAATTTGACAAAAAAATCATTCTTTGTAATGTAACTCAATTGAAAACTAAAATATATTGATATCCTCCTCGTTAATAAACTATATATAATTATTTTTAACTAGAGATCGCCCTGTGGTCGAAATTCGACCATTTAACTTTTTAGAGTCCTTTTGCCTCTAAAGGGCCATACTGATTATCTAGCCTGCAAGCCCAAGGCAAAAATTATAAATGATTGACACTATTGACACTAATGACGGCTATTAGTGCTGGTGTTGTATTTGCTGGATGGGCCGTGAGTGATTTCCGCCCATAGGCTATTCAGTTTTAACCCCCCCCCCTCCCTCCTCCCAATATCCTTCTCAAAATTACTCTTCTTATACTAATCAAGAGTAGTACAATAGTTTTTTACAATTGTCCTGGTTGAAAATTGTACCAAATAGCTATTTGAAAGTTTGTATTCTTGAAATAAAACCAACAGCGCAAATTATATAATAATGAATTATCATTATGTTATGTTATGTACGTTGTTGCTGAAAGGTGTTTATTCTTTGAAAATATAATCAACAGCGCAAAATAGTCCATACACTACAAAATTTTAGAAATATCATTATTATGTTCTGTCCGTTGAAAGCGTTACGAACGTCAAAACTCATAGGGGTTGACACTCATGAATATACTACGTGTATGTAGCTTTGAGTGAACCAAATCCATGGTAGCGTGTGTTGCTGATTGTTCTGAACTAGATTCACTAAAGAAATCAGTTGCTCCTTACTCTATCATCCCACGGATACCTCACCTCTTGTTCATACTGACCAGCTTTTTACCAGCCAGCCGACTTGCCAGGCGAGCATTTAAAAAAAAAAGCTATGTGGTGTCGTGGGACACCGGATAATAACGAAGTTCCTTATTATAAAAATATTAATTTTAAGTTCTATTCGAGGTATAAAGAAAATAATAAAGACTACCTATACATAAAAATCTTACGTTACGGACGGTTTTTTCCCGGCTAGGGTACCCCTCCGCATCGCCCTATAAGGAACTTCGTTCCAATACACATTTTTAAATTTTACTCGGTTATGACATGTTTGGACGAAAAAAATTCCATAACTTCAAGTGAAGCGAGTGTATACGCTAATGAAGTTATCGTTACAAGCCCTCGTAATTCCTCTGGTTATACCTCAAAGGTGGAGTACCTAATAGACTACCAGAATAGAGTACCTAATAGGCGTCGGCGATGTTTTATTCAGCAGCCGCACCGTAGCGTCGCTTCCTGCGGTAATGAAGTGGATCGGAGCGATTTAAACTAGAGCCTTTAGTCAAGATGCATTCGATAATATCGACAGCGAAGTTCGAAATCAAAAATATATGGCATTTGATATAAGTCATCGCTAAGTGACATGTCGCTTGCGTTGCCTTAAGTCAAATCCCATACATTTTGTTATAGCACCGACACACACACCGAAATAGCAGCGGGGCGGCCAGCAGTATATAGCCTTTGGCTTACTGCCACCCGCCGCCGCCGCTAGCGATGGCCGCTAGCGACCGTCGGCGGCCGTGAGCGGCGGCGGTTGTCTCAAGCGAAACTGTGTTTTATTGTAATAAATGTAAAGTTTAAAATTATACGAAAGTTATACTGCTGGCCGCTCCGCTGCCATTTCGGTGTGATTTGAGCCTTAAATAGTAGATAGGGGAAGCTGGAAACGTTTGTACTAGGATCTAATGTTTACTGTTGTTCTATACAGATGGATTCATAATATACTTTTTGTTATGAGTTGAATAATATAGTTACGAGTGTTTTTTTTTTTTACGTAGGTTATTTGGCCAAGTCGTGGCGATTATTTGTTTTCGAAAGTGCGTTGGGTATCGGAGACTCTGTGTCACAAACTCATAACCGTATCCCATGGTACAGTTGTGAGTTGTGACCATATACATATATATATATATAATATTATAAACGAGGCATGTTGAAGCAACAACTGTCTCCACTTAAATGGCACCACTTTTGGTGTTTTGGGGCCACTTTAACATTTGAAGTATGGTGAAATCAAGATGGCTGACATTTGAGGTATGGTGAAAACTAAGATGGCGTATCTTTTTCTTCTATGAAGATTTGTTCTGTCAAATGTACGGTCATAGCGTCATCTTTAGTTTTGAAATCTTTGGTTATGGCATAATTTTTATATTTTTGGTTTTAGAGGCCCAGAAAATCTTGAGATACCTATACTGAAAGAACTCGGTTGAGATTAGTAAATATAAAATGCTTATAAAGAAGTGAAATTTAAGACTTTACGGACAGCTGCAGCAATGCATGAAATTAATCGCATGTCGTCGCTAATTAAGAATATAATGTCTGTCTGTCTTTGTCTTAAGACAATAACGTTGTCATAAGTTGTATAATGTTTCATATTTGTAATAATAATAGTCATTATTAACCATTTCTGTGTATGTATAGTGTTTGTGTGTGTTACAATTGGGTATTTGACAACATGTTAAAAAATTATTTTTTAAATAAATTAATAAATAATTAGGTATAACAACTTAATAAAAGTAAAGGAATTAGGATTTTATGTGTAGTTTTAATTGTTATTATATGCATTTCGAAGTCAAAGTCACAATATGGGGCGTTTTCACGAGACTCACAAAAGCGATTCAAACATCCGCAATATCTTTGAAAATTTTGATTTTCAGTATACTATTCCTTTTACGAGGGCGACACTGAAAATTTCGGGAATCAAGGAAGTGACACAACATTACTATTTAAAAATGTATTTATTGCTTTTCGAAGTATTCTCCGCGAAATCTGACACATTTTTCCATACGATGAAAGCAATCATTGAAGCAACTATTCCATTCGGAAGTTGGGGTCTCCAAAATGGCCGTTTTGTAGGCGTCCACAGCTTCTTCAGGTGATGAAAATCTCTGACTACGCAATTTATTCTTTATTTTAGGGAAAGTATAGAAATCATTAGGGCTTAGGTCGGGGCTGTACGGCGGATGGTCTAATAATTCTATGATTTCTTGCTCTAAAACTCTTTTGTTCTGTGCGCGGTGTGAGAACTCGCATTGTCGTGATGGAGGATGATGCGGCGGTTGCAGTTCTCTTTACGGAGTTCAGAAACAACCTGTTGCAAACAAATGTTAGCATACCATTCTGCATTAACCGTTCCCTCAAGAGGAATAGTCGCAACATGGCCGGTTTTGGAGACAAACGTGGTCACCATTTTTTTTGCAACACTCCGTGAACGAACAATTTTTGTTGGCTTTAACTCATTTTCGAACACCCAAACTCGTGACTGGTTTTTTGTTTCGGGTTCGTACGCATATATCCAGGATTCGTCACCTGATACGATGTTGTATACAGCATTTGAGGATCCTGCGTGGAATCTTTCGAGAGTTCTGACGCACCAAGTAACGCGAGCCGTTTTTTGCTCTTCACAAAGCAAATGCGGTATCCATCGGGAAAACAACTTTTTTACACCTAATTGTTCATGCAAGATTATTTGTATTTGACTCATGCCAATGTCTAAAGTTGCCTGAATTTCGCGGTATGTCACATGTCGATCTTCCTCAATCAGCTTACGCACAGCATCAACGTTTTCTTGGGTGATTGCAGTTTTTGGACGACCTTGATGGGGATCATCACTGAGCTTGACACGTCCACGTTGAAATTCAGCAAACTAGCGATAAATTGTGGTTTTGGATGGGGCTTCATCACCAAATGCAGAAATCATCCGGTCAACACACTGTTTTTGTGTTAAACCACTTCGAAAGTCATAATAAATCATCGCTCTAGAATTTTCTCGAGTCAATTCCATTTTCTCAATGACTAAACAAGTTTGACAAGACCTTGTGACAAGACGGAGAATCTTTTTTTTAATAAATAAACGGTATTCGATTTTTAAAACCAAGGAGTTCTAAATTAAAAAGATTTTAATATGACAGGAACAGTGGAAATATTCCATTCCCGATACTTTTAGTGCAGCCTATGTATCTTATTATTAAGAGCACTATTCATTTATGTAATAAAAAAAATACAGGAAAATACCGTATTGACCTCAACCACTGTCACAACCGTCTTTGTGGTAGTGGACGGTAGTGACAGCTTTCTTTTTAACTTGATGCTACAACTAATGTTAAGGGACAACAGTATCAGTCGTAATCTATTTTTTGAAACCCCTAAGTCATAGGGGGACCCACCCCTAAATATTCTTTTTGTTTTCGATGATTTTTTCAATTTTATTATTACATATTCAGGCAGAACAACATCTGTCGGAATCAGCTATTAAATTAATACAATTACAGGCGATTGAATGAAAATTGTCACTACCGTACATAGTCTTAACGCACTTGATGCATAAAATCTATAATCTCTATGATAGATACTTTTATTTGTCGCCGATGTTAAAGTGCTTGTGATAATAATGATGAATAATTTGCGTATATAAGTTTTTGGTCTTTCTTATGAAGATACGGTATTTTACGCCTGTATAACTGACACTCCACCTGTATGGATATTGCAGACGCTCTGGATTGGAGTGCATGTTTAATGACTTGAGTCTCAGTTCAGTGCCTAACCATTTTCTCAATTGGTATACTAACATAGATTTTGAAGTGCAATACGTATTTACTAACATTATGGATTTTTGCATTATCTGAAATAAATTCTTATTTCTTTATTATTATTATTATTATCGTAAATTATTATCTGCGTCTGTTAATAATAAGAACGCTGGTTCGTGATACCTGCTCGGGGTTCAACTTACACTGGTTATGAATTTACCACCACACCTTGAAATCTGCTCTCGGCATGCAAATAGCGTATTTAATATTATAAAGGAAATAAAATCCTTCATTACCAATAGGTACCTTTAAACTTCCACTTCTGATTGAGGAAAATCAAGATAAAATTAATCATCATTCTTTTTGTTTCTACCTATGAAATAAGTAAATTATCAATATTTACTATGGCAATAGGTACCTAATTACTTTTTTATCTTAAAAAAGAGGGTTACTAGCATAATGTTTTTTTCGTTTAATGACTATTCAGTTAGATTGACATAACAGCATGGTATCTAGATAGCCGAAAGCCAATACAGCTAAATGACATAAAATCAGAATACCCAGTCAGCAGAGATTCAACTCTGCTGAAAGACATAAACGCAGAATGAGCAAGTAGCAAAACGTCTGAAATTGCAAATAATCTGTATGATTAGAAAACCTTAATAGCTAGAAGCCAAATTAGTCGGATGACATAAATGCATAATGAGATAGTAGCGAAAATATCTGGAAAAATAAATAGTCTGGATGGTATTTTGGGCGTTTGCCCCTTTTTGATTTTTTCCATTATCCTCATGCTCGGTTGAAGGTAGTCCGCGCCTGTTTCGGCCATTGTACAGTTAGTTACTTGACTCTGGCAACTCTTTTGTTGTGGATTGACACGCGCTCATAGTTTTCCAAATATACCTAGACCAACCGTGAGAGTTAAAAGAAAGTGTTTGTTTTATTTTTCATAAAGTATACCGATGGGCCGGCAACCGCAACAACCGGATAAGCCGAATGATGACATCATTCGGCTTATCATAACCAACTTTGGACTTGAATGGCAGATGTGACTGTACGTCTTCTGTTAACGGCGTGTAATCTCTAATATAGCGTAATCTCTAACGCGGTAGGCAGAGCACTGCCTACCGCGTTAGAGATTACGGGCGTGAGTGTATGTACCTATGTGTGTGTATTTTATACGTTTATTTTGATATTTTATTTATTTATATTATTGATATCTATGCAGGTATTTTATTTATTTATTAAAAAAGGTATACCGACAGCGCGACTTGGTTTGCTTAGAATATAGGGGGACTCTAAATTGGCGTCCTTTACTTTGAGGGATGATTTATTAATACACATCGATTCGAACAACTTGTACTATGGGGATCCATGTCACGAGAATAGCGAGAAAAAAATCTGCTGTTTCATACAAAATGGCCACACCTACTTGACAACTTTGTATAGAACAGCAGAATTTTTTTCAGGGGGGTCTACCTAGGCATTGAGCGTTGATGTCAATAAAGTAACTATGGCATTTTCACATCCAGACGATTCACTACTATGTAATTCAACGCTTATGTCTATTTAGTGACAATGGCATTTTTAAATCTAGTCTATTTGCTAATAGAGTATTTTGAGTTAAGACATTTTACGATCCAGACGTTTTGCTTCTGGGAAATTTTGCGTTTATATCTTATATGTCTGCTAACTATGGCGTTCAAATATGCAGACGTTGAAGTGACATCGACATTTTACAAAGTGGACATTAAAATAGTGACCGAAAAAAGGTACTAAAAACGACATCATTTTTATCAATCCTAGATAGTATGTGTACTTAATTACTAACCATCCCACCTAAACAATTTTACTGAAAAAGAAAGAACTTTAAATAACTACAAGATTTTATAAAAAAGAACTATAGCCCGACTACATAAATTATATAGCGTATGTTATCAGGGCTATTATTACGAATCTATTAACACCTCATCTATTAAAATCGCATTAGTAGTTTAGGAGCTACGGTGGAACAAACATACATCCATAAACTGCCAAAATCATTACCCTTCCTTTTGGCTTCGCCGTAGTTGGGTAAAAAAAGAAAATATCAAAACTAAGAGGCTTAATAGGTACTTATCTTATTAATTTACTAATTCGTTTAGTGTTAAACCTTTTTCCTCAAATTCGTTTAAACCTACGGCTTTGTAGTCGTCGCTCGTTTCGCTAATTTATTTTCTTCCAGTGCCCTTTCATTACAGCGATAAGATTAACTTCTTACAGAAATAGCCATTATTGTGTTATTTTCGAGAGCTTCAATTAATCTCAATTCTTTTGTAGTGCAATTTAATAAGTCCTTTCGTTTCTATTTCAATCATTGTTATCATAGCATGGAGTACATACATAAGTTTTTAGTACTTATAGGTAAGTTACTAAGTTCAGATGGGGTAAGAGAAATAATATATTATTATTTAACGTGCATCTTACGAAAAATATATTTGTTAAATATATATTAAATACTAGCTGTTTCCCGGAGCTCCGCCCGCATTAATATACTATCGAATATCCCGCAGGAAGACTGTACTTTTCCGGCATAGCCTACGTTTTAATTCAGAGCCAACACTACTACCATACCAAATTTCAACAAAATCCGTTCGGTGCTTTATACGTGAAAGAGTAACAAACATCCGTCCATCCATCCATCCATCCTCACAAACTTTCACATTTATAATATAAGTAGGATTTAATAATTATATTTATTAAATATTCATCAGTTAAAAAACTATAACCCGACTACGCATTCCCATTACCCGGGCCATTATTCCGAATCTATTGACACCTCATTTATTGAAATCGGAACAGTATATACATACATACATACATACATAGACTTCCAAAATCATTACCCTTCCTTTTGGCTTCGCCGTAGTTGGGTAAAAATAGGTATACCGCGGTCAAAAAAATATTTTAAATCCTTTCGCGTGCCAAAATGAAGAAAACTCTTCTAGCTTCTCTTACTCTTCCAGCTTACCTAATATGCCTCAAACATGGCACTAAAATGAATGAAGCTAATCACCGTCTTAGTGAAGACGCTAAAAATATATCCTAGACTTAATGTGTTCTCTATAAGAATGTTCTAAACGTCTTAAACTTAAATACGTCACCGTTACTAGGCAAGTTTTAAGTTTATTTACCCGACTGCGCCAGAAGAGGGTTGTTATGATTTTCGAATGTATTTATGTATGTACTATGTAGGTAATATGTATATTTTTTGGCATGCTCTAAAGCCTTAACAGCTTGTCGCATTCGAGCTTGAGAGATATCATTACGAATCTAATGATTTCTCTCTGAATTTATGAAACGTGTATGTTTTTTTTAGTAGTGAATAAAGTTTAATTTTGAATACAATATAGAGCCAAATAATAAACTAAAATAAACTAAAAATTTATATTTAAAAAAAGAAGACTTACCTACAAATATGACTTTCTCTAAAAATATCTATGAATAGAAAAACTTCCCCAGATCCTCCCCATCTGGCTGAGTACCTAGCAAACTGATAGCATTGGCTCGATGAATAGCGATAGCTATCCGTTATACCAGGTAGTTCCCGGCTCTAGGGTCTCAGGTGGCTTCAGTAAGCTTGATATTTGTTGTTGTAAAAGTTTGATATTTCTTTAAAAAAAATGCGCCCGGACCCCATGCGCCTAGGGTTTCCACCCCAAAACGGTTCAAACACGAGGTCTCCGCTAAGGATCTCATATTTGCGCCGCTTGAGGATCCTGCTTGGTTTGCAGCCGCGCCCGCACAGTTCGAGGTGCCTTGGATATGGGACGGAGCAAGAGTATCGACACGTACACGGAAAATGCGTCCAGCGCTTCGTGAGCAGCACAGCCCGTGGTGACCGTGGCGTCTGTCTGCGTTCGCGCCGGAAACACACTGATGAGGGACGACATGGGGGGCACCAAGACGCAACGCAGAGGCTAGCCGAAATGTATTGCAGCCCAGCAATATTCCAGTAGTGGCTGATGGTAGTGCCTGCAGCCAAACGCCCGACTTGCACTTCTCTACAGCCAAAAGACGAGCCAGCTCTGCAGGACTGGAAGACGTGTTAAAAAGTATATTCCGTACCAGTCTGCAGATGGGTTAGTCCCAAAGCCTTTGGAAAGGAAAATGTGTTCTCGGGCACATTGCTGCCGGCACTACCAATGTCCCAGGCGTCCTTGGTCTCGTCCGCAAATGGAATAATTAAGGGGGCAGGATGGGCGTTCTAATATTTTCAAAATCAATGCGTTGTTTGCGTGGACTGAGTACAAGAACGCCGGTAAGGCTACGTTAGACGTTTTTCGAATGCCCAGGCCACCGAACCTTACCAGAAGCGTTGCTTTAGTCATAACCTTCCTATAAATATAACCTTAATATAAATTTTGCGCTCATAAGCGGTGGTCAAAATTTATATTAAGAATGGAAGAAAGTATATGATTTATGGTGTCGTCTAAACGTTTGAGGAGTTGGGGGAACTTCTAAAGATGGCAACAACGCAGACTTGAAATTTTGGAAGCAATATTGAATTAACGTAAAATCCATGTGACAGTTAATTTGGAGAAGGCGGTCTAAAGTTTCACTAAAATTTTGTAATTTATTGTTTATAAACTTCGGAAGGAAATCATCTATAATACCCCTATTATAATATATAACAACAATATATATAATAACAATATAATACCCCTATACAACCTCAGAGAAGAAGTGAACCTTTTTCGATAACTGAAAATTGTGGGTCGACTTCTTTTGGCTATTTTGAATAGCTATCTGAATAAAATGAAGGCAGCATCGCGTCGCGTATTGACGCGGTGTGATTTGATCCTTAGCCGTGTAGTGTTTTTTGTTTTCTTTTTACTAACGGTATTTTAGTTTTAGCTTCATAGCTTTTCATAGTGTCATTAGCTATGCTACTATTGTTTTTAATTATAATGACAAGAGCCGTTTCATAAATCGACCGTATTATGATTTGTCTTTATACTACTATCAACTAGGTACACATGTTTGTTTTTTTGTATTATGTACAAAAATTTAGATAAAATATATGAAAAATATATGTTAATATATTAGATTAAAGTTTAAAAATAAAGCGCCATTTCATTCCACTTAAGCTTCACAAGGTTTATAGCGTCTGTAAACATTTCTAAAACCTGTGCCCTTATTTTTAATGCGAACATAATTTACGTGGTCCTGTACAATTCTGAGGCGTTTAGTCTTGTAAATTTTCTCATACATTTTAAGTACCTGTTAAGACTCTCGTGACCCAGTAATTAACGGGGCCTATAAATCTGTAATCTACTTGACGATATTTTATGCGGGGAACATGTTGAAACACGTTAACGAGATTGTGGAGTGAAATTATTTTATAATTACTATACATACTGAACATTCCTCTTTGTTTAAGGTTTTGTCTATTAAAAATCTCCTTAGATGCCGTTAACAGTCTATACTCTACTAATAAAATGTGTAACTGAAGTAGTAGTGTATACAATGAACCTATCCATACCTGCTAGTTATACACACTAATACTACAATAAGAATAATTTTACCAGTAAGAATATAATGTATTGATGGGCCTGGGATCTTAATCCATAATGAAGAAAATCTGCTTGTGTTTGACCCTAAACGGAATTCATTGTTCGTCTGCTGCTGGCTGGTCGCAAACAACGAAAAAACCCATACAAACCTTCGTCAACAGCAGCATTGTTTATTTTGCAAACCATTCACAAACCTAGCCTTTGTCAGTGCCGCCAGCTTTATAATATAATTTAATTGTATTAATTGGCTTAAATGTCGGTTAAACTTTTTTCAGCTGGGGTTGTGACCACGAAATTTTTACGTCTTCTTACTTTATTAGCCTCATTACTATATAAAAGAAAAATATAGGTACACTAACGAACCTTACTTTTATTTTTTGTTGTCCTCTATTTTCACGAGATAGCACGACGTTTGTAACAACATGACGCTGAGTATAATAAATCCTAGAAAAAAAGACATTTTTCCGAAGAAACTTGATCTTTAAGTGCTTATAAAAATAAATGTACATTTTTTACAAAATAATGAAATAGTTAAAATGCCAGCGGCGTTTGCGTAAATTAATTGTATTTTTGTCCAAACTTTTTTGAGAAGCGCCTAAAGGCTGGTTGGTAATTTAAAATATTTCTTTGCCATATTTTCATTAGGTCAAGAAAAGACATAAATTAAATAATCTCGGTATGACAACAATCAGTTTGATATTTGAGCACTGTAATCAATACTTTAGATGCTACACAATAAGTTTTATTTAAATTTTTTACCAAAACGCATTGGAATAAAATGTAAACCACCTGAAAACTTATACACGCTAGGTAAACCTTAGCACTAACCTTCCTTTTGCTGTTGGTTAAACATAGTTATCAGATATCCTTATCAAATCATAATTTTAACTAAATTATCTACGGAGAAACAATTGTCAATCATAAAATTACTAATATATACATAAAACAAATTGATCATTACTGTATAACAGAATTTTGTTTCAGGAAAATCCAAAACAATCCCTTTTATAGAAGATATTTATTATATTCACTTAGGGACTGAATCTTCTGAATTATTCCTTACATTTAAAAGATTTTCTATTTTTCTTTAGATTTAATTTAAAGATATACTCAATTGGATACGGCAGGGTATCGCAAACAATACCCTTGTAGATATTAGTTTGAAAGCTATCAATTTATGTTTATTTTACAGTTCGGGTATATTTTATAAATTTAACTAGTAAAATCAAAATAATTATTGAATATTAGGTTCAAAAAAATACAATACAGTAACCTTACATATGCAAGCTCCAAATCCACCAACTTTGTTTCTGGCTAGTGACAGTAATTATAAATAATATTCCTGTTTTATTATTATCATTTAAGGAAAACATTATCTTTTTATCATTAATGCAGTTTTCAGCAGTGGAGAGTGATTCAAGGGAAAGCTTTGTATGTATAATATATTGCACACGCGCGAGGCTGGAGTGGGTCGGTAATATAAAACAATAAAAATCAAATTCCAATTTCTGTCAAAACCCCACTCCTGAGGTGAATGTCGCCATACTAAATAATTATCAGCGTGGCAAGAGCTATAAACTGAAATAGTTGTCAAATATGTTGGTGGGTGGGAACTCTGCCGATTTCGTACGACGGCGGTAAATGGGTTAAAGCCTTAGCATTACGCGCAATATTTCTTCAATAACAAAATATTATGAAAATATGAAGGTGTTTTTATAGAAATTAAGAAGACAATAATTAATAATATTATAAATACATTTAAAATATTATTATGATCTACGATAGTAAAGAATTCGATAATAATCAATTTTAGAGTAAAACTATATTTTGTAAAAAAACATCCAATTAAAACCGTTAAACTAAGTTATCCATTGTACTTTAAATTTATAAAAAAAAATGTTCTTACCGACAAATTTGCGAGCTTATTTCATATTTTCCCTTACGAGCCCTTGATTTTTGAAGTTTATCCTCAAAAGCTCGTTTTAATTTTTAATTACACGGCAAATCTTATTGAAATATTGGGTTCGGCATTAAATAAGGGCTGTCAAATTACATTTTAGGGAAAATATGAAATTGCAAACTGGCCGTCGCGTCGCTTCGAATCGGTAATGCCATGTGCCTGAGTGGCGTTTGCAATATAATAATACGTCCAAGCTGCAGATGATGATATTTTTAATGCTGTTTATAGAAATGGGCTTAATAAAATTAGCGTTATGATCTAATGGATTTCAGATGATGATTAAAATCTAAGAACCTTATGATACAGGTATTTTTAACAGGTATAAAAAAAATCCAGTATCAGGTAACCAATATCAGCATGGAAAATTGCAAGTTTCTAAGTCTTATAGTTTAGAAATGCCAGGGAGATACCAACTTATAAACCAATTTGGGGGCCGGTTATTCGTAAATGGTTGACTTTGTAAAAAAAATCATGTATGAAATGATTAATTTATATTGAATATTTTAAAAAACCTATTCAAGTATATCCCACACAGTGGGGTAGGATGAAAAAATATTTTTCATTCCTACTTCATATGTATGGGGAGCAACCCCAAAAATATAAAATAATTATTATTTTATGATGCTAGTAACTGAGATCTATACAGTCCATAACTATACCAAATTTCATCCATTTATATTTATAATTACAGAAGCTAGAAACGCGGACAGACAGACGAACAGACATATATATTACGTCCTTATGTATTACAGAATCCTAAAAATCAATCATGGTAATTGTGGTAAATTTAAGTAAATGGACTATTTAATTCGAAGGAACTTCAATATTGTGTTACATGTGTAAAGGTATTTTAAATAAAATTTACTATTCACTGTCATTATAAAAAGTTAAACATTGAAAAGGGCACTTTAATCAAAGAATATAATATATTACTAACGTAAAGAATCGTCATTTCACCGATTTACACGAATGACAGCTCTTGGCTGTGTGTGCGTGGCTGGGCGAAGGCGGGAAGCGGGCGGGACATGAGTTTTCCAGCCAGGAATTTCGTTCAGGGAACTGGCCGCTGGTCGTTTCGTACTTTGACATAATTGACAGTATAATTTATTAATATTTATGATAGATTTGTCTGATGCGACGTTTAAAATTATTTCGGTGTCAACCTTAGGCTTACGTTTACATGGCTGACATTCGCTCTGTGGCCTCTACCTACCCCTTTTGCGACTCGGTTCCTACCTACCTACCAGTTATACCTACGTTCCTACCTACCAGTAGCAGGAAATTATTTAAGGGCATGGGTACAGTTGACACTTGTCATATTGTACCAAAATAGATTAACTGATGATTTATTTTGACGTTATGAGTAAATATAATTTTTGAGTTTTGTAAGCAAATATAGAGTTTCGAGATGAAACTGACGCACATAAAGGCCTGTCTTAAATATCTTTGTTATGGCAAATCATTTCTTTATGCGCCATGTTTACCTAGACAGTTTCAACGCGATGTCTCAGTGTTTTCTGTTTTGACGTTGTTTGTTGCGTCTTTCTTCAGGCCAATTAGGAGCGTCCTTGAGACAATTTTGAGATTTTATTTTAAAAATATTTTGTAAATCTGAGAATCAAAATGAACTATTTAAATGCCTAATGAATGCCAAGACAATATTTAAGTTAAAACATTGCATAGCATTTTTGTGTTGAAGTCATAAAATACCTAGGTACATTGCACCGCTTGGAGCGCGAGATCATATATATTTTTATCTAGCTGTACCCAACATATTATGTTGTTCTGCCTAAATTGGCTATTTTCCTTCATGTAAAAATTTAGTTTTTTAAAACATTTATAAATAATTAGGTATAACAACTTGATAAAAGTAAAAAGAATTATGAATTTATGTTAGTTTTGTAATTAGATGCATTTAAAAGTTACAAAAAGTTGGAATATTTGTTTACAATATTAGTCTATATTATAAAACCTACATACTTAATGAGTTTACTTACATTAAATACTAAAAGATTTACCATGGTGAGTATGAACATAAACGCGCAAACTTCGGAGATATGAGAAGTTTTGTGTCACAAGCGTGTGACGTCACCTGCTTGTACGACTTTTGTATGGGGTGTTTTCACGAGACTCACAAAAGTGCTTTAAACAATCCGCAGTTTCTTTGAAAATAATAATTTTTAATATACTATATATATATATATATATATATATATATATATATATATATATATATATATATATATATATATATATATATATATATATATATATATATATATGTATATATATATATATAATAAACTACTACAACTACAACCTACACCTACTATCTACATCTACACCTACACCTACTACCAACACCTACAGGTGATGTGTGAAAGAGTTATCGACCACTGAGGGTTGATTTCTTATTACAGTACTAATATCGCTATTAAACAACTTTCTTATTCTACCCTCATTGTGTGAGGAACTTTCAAGTTGGTACCCTGGCAACTATAAGAAGTAAAATCTTGTAACTTTCCATGCCGATAGGTCATGCTAAACACTCTTCAGAAAAAATATTATAACAAAATCGGACAATAACTTTGAAGCTGAAAAAACCTATTACGCATTGATAGTTATGGAACCGTCCTTACACAATTAGACATGTCCCGACATGCTCTTGGTTAAATGATAAGGAAATGGCAGATTTCGTCCTCTCATGGGTTTTCAGTGCGAGAATCGCCTTAATTTTTTATATTCTTTTCTTATTTCGCTATAGAGAATTACTCGTAGTCGTATTATTATTCTCTATATAGAACTGGTCGGTCTGGTCATGTTACTTTTATCACAAATACAGCTTTGAAAATTACAAAATTTATCGCTAAGCGACGGCGTTCCCGCGAGAACACCGCTTGGGGTTCGCTTAGCAAGTTTTAATGAAGCAATTATAGTTGTTAATTAGATAGAAACTGGCGGTTGATTTTTATTACAGAGGGGATACTAATTATACTAAAACAAATATAGAATCTATATATCTAACGAATCGTTCGGAGAATAGTTCAGGCTACATAATACCTATATTTTACTCGACGGTGAACAGTGAGCAGTAACAATAATTATAGTTTAATCCTAGAAATTGAGTAAAAAGTGATGAAAACCTAATAACCCTAAGACATAAAATATAATATGATACACGAGGCATGTTGAAGCTAAAATTGTCCCCGCTTAAAGGACCCCACTTTTTAGTTGTTTGGAGCCATTTTGACATTTGAGGTATGGTGAAATCAAGATGGCCGACATTTTGAGGTATGGTGAAAACAAGATGGTGCGTGCGTAATATTTTCTTGTATGAAGATTTGCACTGTCAAATGTACCTCATATCCTATCTTTGGTTTTGAAATCTTTAATGAATAAATACTAAATAATAATATGATTGTACACATTATAATAAGCTGACTGATACTAAGTAGCAAGCAAGAAAATTTTAATGATGTTGAGGTCAAAAGTATGTGTAAAATACTGTATTATGATTTATTTCTGGGCAATAAATACTAAATAAATGCTAATTTATATATTTAGAGTAGCATTTATTTATATAATAAATATAAACAAATGACTGCAATAAAGTTATTGTAATTATCCTTTGCACATAAAAAATTATAATAGCCATTACCTATTCAAGTGAATACCAACACTTTTTATTTCAATAAAATATAAACTGATTGTTCCCGATAAATAAACAACAGTTTAATGATGTGGCGATTAAGCCTGTCAGGTCATCGAGTACACTCGCGCAGACAGTTTGTGGATGGCTTTCTAACAATAACATTGACACTCCCATTCTTATCGGACATCGGATACATAGGAGCGCCGCTCCGAGCAAACTGTACAGTCGCGTACACATGGCTCGAGTGATTCTAGATAAAAAAAAAACCTGAAAATTAATGTCGTAATACAACAGTTATTGCGGAGATTTTAAACATGACACCAATTAAAACTTAGTCCCAATGTCCGAAACGCCTGAAAGTGTTAATCGGTTGTATAAATATCATACCTTCTCTTTCATTAATAAGAATAACTAGAGAGATAACATAATATTTTATCATCGATTAACTTTAACAGGCGTTGGTTAAATTACTTAGCACTTGGTCTCCCGTCCAGACGAGGTAAATTATATTTGTGAGAATAGGATGTATTATTCTTGTTACCAAACTGGTAATTGGATAGACTGACGATATAATTATCTGTAATAGAGGTACAAGCTGTTCTATGTGACAGTACATGACTTGATGACACCGACATTCCATCCGCTTGATTAAAATAATTGTTTACAAGTGTACCTTCTAACTGTTAGTTGATGCTATTAGTGTGAGACTATGGGGTAATAGTATAAACACTCACACTTCAAATACAAATGGGATAGAGAAATGTGTATACTCTGCTATTTATATATCAAACAAATAATGTAATTTACACAGGTAAATTCGCAAGCAAACCAATATTGTGTATGCGCCAATCATACGCACAATTGCTTAATAAGTACAATTTGCTTAGCTTAGATAACAGACGTGCGCCATGATACTGTACAAGATATGTAACAACAAATTCGATTCTATTGAGCTGACCAACCACTTGTATTACATTGTACCCCACACTGTTATGACTTTCCATGTTAAGATATGTTATGATTATGTTAAATACATTTTTTCTCATGTAGTGTCCTTGATTGACTCTACACACTTTTACTTGATGGAGATAAATGAAACTAGAGTTATGAACAATAAAAATAAACTGATTTATTGATCCTTGATATGATCAAATGACCCGGTGTGCGAGCACACACGATCGCCTTGATAAATCTGAACGTACTAAATTATATTTAATAATTAATTAATTATGCGCGTGTCACAAACCGCTGTTGCCTTAAACCTAAAAATGCTTGATGTATGATTTGCATCGTACATCTCATAATTATTGTAAAAAAATTCTGAAGAAGCCAGTTTTCTGCATAAATTACGTTTTTAGTATTTCGTTGCTCACGTCTCGGAACTCTTATAATTTTGCCATGTCGTCCGTCCGTCCTTCCGTCTTCACTGTTCAGCTTACCTTCCAAACGGTTGCTTCTAGAATGATAAAACTTTGCATGGATGTGTTTACCACGTCGACTAAGTGCTAAAATAAAATCACAAAAAATATTTTAACTCGTAAAGTGCGGATGATTTTTTTTGTAGGATTTTTTTTCATAGTGTAGTGTTTTTGTAGGATTTTTTTTTCACATGTAGTGTAGTATTATTAGATAGATCTTTTAAAAACATTACGAGGTTACTACGACGATTTTTTGATTTAGGTATCCGTTTGCGAGATATTCAACTATATAGCGCGTTTTTTTTGTTATTTACTTTAAGATACTTAAGTTCTCCATATACTTAAAGATACTACATTTAACGAAAACTTCCTACGAACACTACAATAGAAGTTAAAAGAAGATAAATTCGATTTACACTCCTAGTTAAGTTGGATGCACTTGACTTACTGGAAAACTTTGAACCAAAGGAAATAGGAAAAAGAATGCGGGTACCCTGTAACACTGTGTGGGTCACTGCGGATAGTGAGTTTAGCTGTAAAAATTGCAAAAGTTTATTAAATATATAATTATATAAACTATATACATCTATACTAATATTATAAAGAGAACAGATTTGTTTGTTTCTATGTTTGTTTGTTTGCATTGAATAGGCTCTGAAACTAATGGACCGATTTTAATTTTTGCCACAGACAGAATAGGCCACGGGGAAGGACATAGGCTACTTTTTATCGCGGGAAAGTATACGGTTCCCGCAGGATTTCCTTTTGCGCGTACGTAGTTGCGGAAAAAATTTAGTATCTTTGTATTTAAAAAACCGACCTCTGTGCTAACCTTGTTGCTTATTATTATTTTTAAACAAAAAATTGAAATAAAACAGTAATCATCATCATTATCATTTTATTTACAATACCTAATGGAAGCTTGGCGCGTAGTCAATTATACATTCGATCGTTTATTTTAAGCGTTTTAATAATAATTTAACAAATATCACTAAAAAGGAAAACGTTATTATGTTAAAACCAAATATTAAACCGACTTCTAAAGTAAAAATGCACGAAAAATTATAAAATAAAACTTTAACTATTTCTCTACTCAATCTTCATAATTTTGAAGTCGGTACCAGGGCACACGTACAATTTTGGGCAAATTTCAAAGGATGTATTTCGAAAATAAGTTTTATTCCATAATTTTTGTGCATTTTTTTTAAATTAATTAATTTATTTTTTAATAAATTTAAAAAACGGGGTATAATACAAACTCGGTGTCACAAAAACCTGGTGAAGGTTTGTCCGTACACCGGTGCATCTATAGTCAAATGCTCCATTTAGATATTACTACTTAACTTATTAACTTAGAATTTAACTTGAGAAGTGGGTTTAATTTTTTGATTAAAATAATAACGTTTCCCTTTTTAGTGATATTTGTTAAATTATTATAAATACATTTCAAGAACGTTTAAAATATGTATAATTGACTACGCGCCAAGCTTCCATTAGGTATTGTAAATAAGGATAATGATGATGATTACTGTAAGTTACATAGTGGCATATGCTTGCAGTTCTTTAAAGAATGGCGAAATTTCCAAACGCGCATCTTTAAAGACTGAGGAGTTCTGTTTAGTACTTTTGGATCCAGGGTAGATCTTGGAGCAAAATCTTACTTTTTGGTAGTAGGTATATGCTTGGGTATCTTCTGAAAAAGTAGAAATCACTATGTGTGTCCAAATAAATTTCGAGGAGTTCCCTCGATTTCTCATGGATCCCATCATCAGGTCACCACACCTTGATGTTAACAAGACCGATTTGAGATTATACCCTATACATAAAAAATTTTTTTTTTTAATCGGTCAGTTTTTTAAAACAGACGGCGGAGTAATCGTTGAACATACAAATATATATATATATATATATATATATATATATATATATATATATATATATATATATATATATATATATATAAAGCCGTGATATTGAAATTTCACTAGTGCCATTATAATTGCACTGGGTTATTGCCAATCGTTTGCATTACTTACAATTTAACGGGCTAGTTTCAGTGACAGTATAATTTTACTAGACCGATACAGTGAAATTGTAAGGCAGTGATATATTGACAATAGCACTGGTTTGAGAAAGCCGTTAGATTATCAGACCGATCGCTGGTTCGTCCGCTTTCGTTACCAACTGAGCTACAAATATTAGGCATAGAGTTAGGAAATAAAAGACATGGTTTTGAAAATTATTTCTTTTTAAATTTTATTTGTAACTTTTTTATAGTTACTACTTAAACTGTAAAGTAAGAATCAAAATATACTAAACATGTTATAACACTTACTAATCATTAAATTGAATAATTATAAGCTTTTAATAATAGTAGGTAATACTGGTCATAACAAGTTGGTAACTAGCCTCAATTTATGGCCTAAAGCTTACATAATTATTATAAAGAATTAAAATGTTCTAATAATCAAAATAATATGTTACTTAAACATACATATATAATTAAGTAACTAAAATGACATAACAAAAACATAATAACAAATTAAACATTAATAATGTTAGGTAGTCAATGTCTGGAAACTAGTAAGGTACATGAGCACTTTTTCATACTTTATACTTAGGTATTAATATTAAAATATAGCAATTATAATAATAACGAATTAAACATGTACAATCTTAGGTAGCAAATGTTTGGGAATTAGATAGCGCACTTTTCTAAACTTCAATACTTAGGTATTATACTCAAACAAAAATCCCGTATGATTTTAATGACAATGGCTCTTAAAACAATAATTAAATTCACCGAAATGGTCTATTTTGTACTCTAACTGTACAGTCAAACTCAGTTCTGGTAAAACACATGAAATGTCATTTTCACTTAACACATGAGAGCTTCACGTACTAACATAATTAATCTTAATTTCTTAATAATTTTTCATATTATTTACTTTTGCAATTTGATGCTTTGTGGCACTTAGAGTTGCATAAAAGTTTGCTTTTTTTACATACACATCTATTACTTTTACATTGAACTTTAGACTTACTGCAGTTGCACATTTTAAATCCCTGACCACCGAATGGTGAAGATTCAGACGATGCACCTCTCAATGATAAAATTTTGTCGGGAATGTCATCATTTAATTTTGGTCCTGGGGAAATTTGTAAAGCATTTCTTGGCAACCAGTCTTTAAAAACTTCAGCTGAAGTACCGACACGATAAAGACCATTTCACTTCTCTATGACTTTTGCCACAATATTCTTGCTGTCTAATGGCCCACGGTCAACTTTAGGGACCTCAACTAATACAGTGGAATTAATGTCGATTTCTTTAAATTTTTTAGATGAAGTCTGTCATTTTTTCTGCTGCTCTTTTCAGATTATCATGAAATTTTATTCTTTGCTCAATAATATTTTTTTGCTTTTCCACATAAATTACACAATATCTGAGAGCCATAACCTTCTTCCTTGTCTGAAGTACCGCATATGACATGTACATTTTTCTTGCATAGGTAGCATGTATGAGCCCCAGAAGTTTCTTCATTACAAATATGACATATAATGTTGGATGCTTATGTTGTAGTGGATGATGGAATACACTCATTCACAATAGCAATCGAATTAGAACTCTCACCCTGAAAAATAATATTATTGCCAGATGTCTCAAGATTTTCAACTTGAAGATTGTCCTCATTAGTAATACCCACCAAGGGCATTATGTTTTCAAGTGGAATGTGATTTCAGCGATGTTCGTAGGTGAATCCAGTGTTCCTTCCAATATAAGACCAGAATTCAAACTTTGCATTTGGTCTTGAGTTAAGTTTATTTGTATAAGTTGATCTTGTTTCAAGTCGACATTCTCTGAAGTCTGAATAACTTCAACTGCATAATTTTCTTGTTCCTGATGTTTATCGTTATTCATGTTTGCACCTGTGAAAACTATTTACATAAATTATTTTGCATCAATTAATCAACTAAACCAACAAAAAAGTTTCATTTGAAAATCCCTGAATAAAATAAAAAACATTGAAGCTTACCACTATTTTTATTATTTTTGTTCTCATTGCCTGGTTGGATAACTTGTTGACCCGAAATTTCGTAATTCATCTTAGCATCTGTGAAAACAATTTGCATTTATAATATTACATCAAATATTAAACCCAACCAACAAAAAAGTTTCATTAGAAAACACCCTAAGTGAATAAAATGAAATACTAAAAAACTAGAACTTACCACCACTCATTATTGTTGTTCTCATTGTCAATTTTTTTTTATTGAAAAACACTAGATGAATACAATGAAATACTAAAAAACTAGAACTTACCACCACTTTCATTATTGTTGTTCTCATTGTCAATTTTTTTTTATTGAAAAACACTATATGAATAAAATGAAATACTAAAAAAGTAGAACTTACCACCACTTAAAAGCACTTAGAACGTATTATATTTTAGATATAAAAAGTAACAACTTTTACTCTCGCTCACTTGATTGCTGGAGTTACTTAAATTTAAATGTATTTTTATTTTGTAGATACACCTTGTCCCTTGCCTCACATAATATATAATTTAAAGGAAAAAGGTATAAAAGCACAAATGTTTTTTTGCAAAGTAAATTTCACTTTGTACTTATATAAAGCCTTTTCATATGGAATTCATTTTTAGAATAAAGTTTTAAATCGTAATATACTTAGTCTGGCCATAAATACTGTTACGATTAAAAATAAACAAAATATTACATTTGAATTTGAAATCTGTCATTTTTAGAGAGAGTTTTAGAGAGAACGGCTTGCTCTAAACGCCATGATAATTTGTGAGTCCTTAAAACAATCCGTACGATATGCAATGACGAATTTTTACATAGAAAGAGTGCGTGCTTCTATTGATAACTGGCCTCAAAGTTTAAAGGACTGTATTGCAGCCAATGGAGACCACTTCTAATAAGCTTTTTATATTTTAAATTGTTTTATATTTATGTATTAAACTAACACACTCTAAAAATAATAAATGTTATTTGCAATAGAATTTTTTTTTTCTTTGTTACTAGCAAGACTAGGTATAGGATATTTTTTGAATTTAGGTTCACAAAATAAGATAAAATCACAATACGAGCAGATATGTCACAAGTACTAAAATAATATTACTAGAGATTGTATCCCTCTAGGAAGTGATCACAACATGCACGAATATATCAAATTTGTGTTACCTTACTACTGAGCGTTTAAAATTAAATACACAATTTTTTTAATAAATTACTAAATCTTCTTATAAACTCTTTGAGAGTATTTTAGAGGAGACGATAGAACCAGCAAATATATCTAAAGCTGTATTGATAGCATTATGTTATATGGAAATTCAGATGGATTTTATTTTAATGTTTGCAAGAACGGAATTGTAGTTAATTATTGTAACTGATTGTATATTATGTAAGGTACCTACTAAAATATTTTGCCCGTGTGTTGTGCTACGTATGAAGACCAGGGGTTCTATTATGAGGTCTTGTAGCAGTGTTACTTTAACATTACTTTTGAATTTCATATAAGCAAATATGATCTCTATTTATATAAACAAAGAGATATTTTCAATTTGCGCGAAATCTAAAAGTAATGTTAAAGTAATACTGCTACAAGACCTCATAATAGAACCCCAGGACGCTGTAAAACCACTTTTTTAATATTTGACACTTAACGACTGACACGTCAAATAATATTGTATTTCATAGTTTTATTTCTATTTAATTGCACATTTGACGTACATTTTTGTACTACCTATGTTTTGCTCGTGTTTAGGTGAAAATATAATTACTGTATTCATAATATTTATTAATTACATTTTTAACGGATTCAATGTAAAAATGAAGAACATTTCCACGCCCAATGGGTAGAAAATGTGACCAATAATTGTATCTAATGTATCTAATTATCGTTTGTATGTAACATCTTTGAACCAATTTCATGGAAATAATCCTCATTCTGATATGAGGAGCATATGCGGAACAAAGGACCATGTTGTCCTACATTTGTCCTATGTGATGAAAGGGAAAAGGTTTTACGGTGGAGTAAACGGCTGCCAACTCTAGGTACACTTAACGATGAAGATTCCAAAATGTCAGGCGCATCAATCAATCCATATGAAACGTTGCATAGGACCATTATGCCATGAAATTTTGTGGCGCAAAAAAAAACAAATTGAAATTTCAATTTGTAATTTGAAAAGATTTGAAAAGCTTGGATAATAACGGACTTTCATTTTAGAAACAGTTTTACGACTCCTTGACAATTTATTTTTAGGATTTCTAATACTATTTGTGTTCGTATTACACAGGAGCAAAATACTAGGAATTGTGAGAAACTTGTAAGTTTTATTTCCCCTTTCTCAGTAGAAATCGAACTTATTTGTTTGCCAAGAACATAACAAGGTATATTTAACATTAAAATTATTACGCAAATTCTTGAAAGTGATTAGCAATTTAATGCAATAAGAAATATTAAAGTTGATATTTGTGTATTATGTTATACTAGATGTTGCTCGCGACTTTATGCAGGAAACGTATATTTTCCTATGTCCTTCCCCGTGGACTAATCTGTGTGCCAAATTTCATCAAAATCGATCCAGTAAGTTCGGAGTCTATTAATGCAAACAAACATACAGACAAATATATCCTCTTGATAATATTAGCATAGACATAGCTTTTTATACATACGCCTTAAAATTAATAAATAAATTATATTAAATATATGTCTCTTCAATAAACTTGCAATACTTTTCGAACAAATTTTCTTTTCAATTACAGAAAAAATTACATTTTTCATATCAACCTTAACCTCCCTATATTAAGGTACGTCGGTTGCTATAGTTACTGGCACATAAGGGTTTAGTTACAGTTCTTAGTGTGGGACGATGCGCGACGTGACGCGGCGCTGGAATTTTTAGATAGCTATTCAAAAGTGAACTTTATTCACTACACAAAAAAGAAGCGTTACATATGATATCAGTCATACACTGGATATCCACTGTGCAGCGCGGAGCAACATGACATTCAAACTACAATGAAATGTGTTACTTCTTGTGTAATGAATAAAGTTCTATTTTGATTCGCGTTCTAGTTGCGCGCGCGGTATTCTAGGTCGCGTCAATAATAATTTCGTTTCGGTGTGAATTGACCCTAAGAACTTATTAAGACGGCGTGTGGCGTGTGCCCGCAATCTCTTAACGGAAATACACCGAGTAATTTGTTCGTTCACCATTCATTGTTTTGTTCTTTTGCCGTAGGTATAAAGTAGTGTTCTTTTTAAATTCTATAGTAACAATAAACTAAGATCAAACAGTGCACAAGCCAAAAACTTATTAGTTGTGTTTTGAAAAAAAAAACTATTTTATTAATTAGGATAATACCTACTTTATCTTTAACTATCCAACTTTTGAATCAAAAGAGAATATATAAATTTAATGTTGATTTATGCTATTAATATACTATGTTTTTATTATACTAATACTTTTTCTAATATACTAACAGCCTCCGTGGTCTAGTGGTTAGAGCTTGGCTCTCGACTCGGAGGTCGTGGGTTCGATTCCCGCATTGGAACAAAAAAAAATGTTGTTTCCAAGTTTGGTTAGGACAATTCAGGCTGATCACCTGATTGTCTGACAAGAAAGATGATCCATGCGTCGGATGGGCATGTAAAAAGTCGGACCTGCGCCTAATCTCTCGCCAGTCGTGTCGGTTATCCATCCCACTGGGTTATGAGAGTAAAGGAGGAGAGAGTGCTCTTGTGTACTGCGCACACACTTGGGCACTATAACATAACTCCTGCGTAGCTGGCCTGGTTTCAATGAAACAGGCCACCGTCACCGAAATCGGTGGGGGAGCTATTATTATTTTATTATACTATTATAAATTATTGTATATATTAGTATATTGTAATATTTTTTATGTAAGTATTTGTATAATATTAAAGAACTTAATCTGTTTTCTTATTGTTAATAATTGTACGCACCAGATACTGTTAATTTCCTTTATGTTCTCCCGTATCGGTCTACTGGAAGAAATTCCAATTTTGGAATAAGTAGTACCTTGGTACTAAATTGTATCCTAGTTTTAAGATTTCATTATTTATAATGGTGTATACATAAACTATTAAATAAAAAAATAAAATATATATAGTATTAGTTTGATAAGGATCCAAAGAGAATGGTTTAAAGATTATTTGTATGCATTTATTATGTACCTACTGACTACAAACTTTCAAAATCCGGATTAGTGAAAATTAAGCATAATATTACTATCGCTTTTCTTATTAAAAGTAGATTATCTTTGACCTTAAAGTATATTATTATGAAACTACCGGCCAATAATATTCGGTAATAATAATTTCGACACCTTCATAAACGCCATTACCCATAGCAGATGCTCGATTGCTACGAGCTACAACTAACGAGTGCTACGGAGCTACGGGGCTACGGTGCTACGAACAAATGAACAAAATAAAACCGGCAACACAATTTCCTTGCAGGTGGCGTTGACTGATTCGATGGTATTTATGCCTTAACACGATACCACAAGGTTCGATTTTGTGTGACGATCTTAAACAATGTTTGGTATACTTTGGATTATTACTCTTGATCCTATTATATTGAAGTTTGTGATACGAGAAGGTAATTGCTGTTTATATGCCGAGTTTGGTTTTATATTGCTCTGAAACTTTATTTACTGAGAAAGTATTTTGATACATATACATTATGATAAGAGCAATTTTGTTCGTAATATTTTAGCGACGTTAAAATTCTCACGTAATATAAAGTATTTATTTTATAATTACGAGTTTTAGTGATTTTCTGTGGAATTATTAAATTTTCATGAATATTTTATAAAGATAGATTGCGAAGGTAAATTAATGCTAGATTGATTTAATTTAAAGTTCATTCATTTAGTAATACCCAAAATTTAGTAATTTACCCATTTAGTAATTCACTAAAGTGATTGGTGCGATCCATCTTTAAAAACATAAAATATTATATAAAAAATAATATCAGGTATACGCCAATATGACAATTTTGTAAGATAAGAACTAAATGTCCTCTGCAAACAAATATATAACTTTTATATTAATTACTCTTTAAGTGCAAAGTCTAAATAAATTAGAAGTATCAGTAAGCTGCTCAGTCGAAGATCGCAATGAAATATTAGATACGTATAAAAGACTGAAGTGTATATTCAGGTTTACTGATACATTGCCATCCTATTCCGGAAATAAAGGGAATGGCTTGGAGGATGTAATTCCATACCAAATACATCCGTTGTCACGGCGACGGCAGCTCCAATAATTTATTTCCGACTGGAAATTCAATTGGTGAACGTAGCATTGATTTTCAAATCACTTAATTAGGTTCAAGCTTATAGGATCAGGTGTAACTCGTGCTCGTTTGAGCCAATGATTTTTAAGCTATTAATTCCTAAATATTTCATTTTATTCAGATATTTACGAGTTCACTCAATCTTATTTATTTGTTATTTTACAATTTTGATGAATAACGATAAAACTTTCACAATTCATTACCAGTTGAGAAAACTATTTGTGTTTAATTAACTTCAACTTCGTTAATATCAAAAAGAAAACAAACAAAGAAACAATTAAGAAAACAATGAAATAAAAAACAAAGGCTCCTGGTCTAGTTGATCCTTCATCACGTAGTTGCCGTATTTATTGGCATTTTTATAGCCGAAGAGCTACGTAAAATAGGATTTACTTTTCCTCGAGGGATCTTAACTTTGATAGATCCATGTTATATATAAAGATATACAGCTTTCTTCTAAGTTCTTTGGGAGGAATTTGCAAAATGCCTCGGTAAGCGATTTGGCTTTCGATGTAGAATGTTTGGATTCTAACGAGAGCTACCGTCTGGTATATTTTGCCTGACATTTCTGAAACGCAATTGAAAATTTTGTATTCAGTCTTTAAATCACGCAAAAAGAGGCTTGTTTTACATTCGTTTCTTTTTTTTTGTTACATAATCATTTAATTATATTATCAAATAAGTAACATTTATTTTTTATCATTAAGAAAAATCTTCAAAGTTTTTATTCAGACACAATTTGTTGGTGCTGGCCCTAAAATATAGGTCCTACAATTATTTTATTTTAAGAAACTAGATGTTGCCCACGACTTCGTGTGCGCAAAAGAAAATCCCACGGAAACCGTATATTCTGATGGGATAAAAAGTAACCTATATTATTCCCCGTGGTATATCTGTGGTCTCTAAATACCATCAAAGTCGGTCCAGTAGTTTAGGAGCCTCTTTATAATATTACTAGTTGTTTCCTGCGGCTTCTCGTGCGCTAAGGGAAATCTCGCGGGAACCGTATATCTTACCGCAGTAAAAGTAGTGTATGTCCTTCCCCGTGGTCTAATATATATCTGTTCTAAATTCTTTCAAAGTTGGTAGACCAGTTTCGCAGCCTATTCAATGGAAACAAACAAATGGTCCCTCTTTATAACATAAAATATAGTAGGCACTCATAGATACACATAAACCTTTGAAAGATTTTTAGTCCATCGGACCCAGTAAACACATTTATGCCTATAAAATGATAGTACAGTAAACATAACAGAGATATGTTCAAGAATAAGGTTCGTTATTTTGTATGCGAGTTATCACGCCTCGTTAGGTCGTCTCGTTGGCGAACGGCAATACATTCGAACATCTAGTCCCTTTGATAATGTCTGCCTTCTGTTATAAGTAGTTCAATTATTCTCTATAAGTTTTTGTTACTTTATTGTTACAATTATAAACATGTAGTTGCCAACGTAAACATTTACAATGTCTGAGTTTTAAGCTTACATACGGCTATAGTGCGATATCATTAATTATTATGAAGCACAATATTTTCTTTACCTATTACAACTAAAGGTCACGCTGTGGTCGAAATTTGCCCACAATACATATACATTTTAAGTCTAAACTATAAAAAGTTTATTTTACCTATTAGACAGAAAACAAAAAATGTTCCCAACATTTTCATTTATTGACATTTATATTCCATATCGACAAACGTATACGTGTAACAAAGTTTAATATCTATCAAACATACGGTAGTGTGTTAATAATAATCTAAGTTAGTGTGAGTTGTTTGTTATTTTTATTAATTTTATGTATTTCTAAGCATTTTTTTAATAATTTATAGCTTTCTGCACACCTTTCTCTACGTAAACTTGAATTTACAGGCCAAATTTCATACTTCTTCGATTGTCCAAGTATCGTAAAACTGTATTGAGAGTTTTTCTATGTATAAAAGTTACAAGCATTTGATAGATACTAGTTTTTTGCTAAAAAAAAGTAAATGGCTCATTGAACAGTATACTAAAAATCAATATTTTTAAAGATACTGGGGATTGTTTGAAGCACTTTTGTGAGTCTCGTGAAAATGCCCCATATAAAAGTTGTACAAGTAGGTGACGTCACACGAAATTACTTAAATGTTAAATAAGAAATAGTAAATACTACGAAATGTATTGGCCATATGCACAAAATTTCTGATATCTCTGATGTTTGCGCGTTTATGTTCATACATATCATAGTCAATATTTTTGTATTTGATGTAAGTAAACAAATTAAGTATGTTTTTTACACTAATGTCGTAAAAAAATATTTCAAATGTTTTCTGACTTCGAAATGCATAAAATAACAAAACTACATATAAAATCTTCATTCTTTTTACTTTTATCAAGTTGTAATACCTATTTCTTAATTTATTAAAAAAATATATATATAATATTATAGGAAAATACCCAATTGTGCAACAATTTTCGTTTACATTACACAGTTTTTTTTGTGCAAATACAATGTGTTTATTCATTATATTTCACTGACCAAATTTATTTAATTACATGTTGGAAACTGTATGCCCACGGTAGCCTAAATAATTCACGTTTAATATATTGTATTCTGATATTTCACATAGATAAACTAGTATGTTTAATTATATGTCGAAACTCGAGACCTGTATTGTTGTTTCACTTGAACTAACCATAACGACGTTATACAAAAAATATTTGAATTTCTCTACATTTTGGTTTCCATGTCCTACAATATTAAAAAAAAAAAGAATTTATCGACCATTTCAGAATGCATTACGACTTTCCAGTATTTAGCTTTTTTTAATTTTAACGTTAATTTCTATCACTGCTTAATGAAAAGTTTCCGTATTTTTTTATCATATTAGAAAATCGTACTAAGCATTTTTTTCTTATTTTCATAAAATGATTCTCATCATGTTAATATGCGCACATAAAATGCTACTACTAGGCTCGCTTGTTTTTTTAGTTACACAAAGTACGTCGTATCGTCAAGTATCGTCTCCGGCTGACACATCATATCTTTCCCACCCTGGGTATAATCTTGAGCACTCCTTTCTGCCTAAAGCTGGAGTGTGTCTGTACGTCAAAGATAATATCAGCTCTCGCCGCCTCAGAAAGCTTGCAGCTATGTACCTCTCAATCTTATGGCTCCGCATAGAGAGCGACGACCATCCCGGGTCTATGCGTGCCTCTATAGGTCCCATAGCGGTGATCCCGAAACAGACCGACTCTTTGAGCATCTACAAATAGCTTCAGACTTCGTGCAGCGGCAGATCCCACCCGTAGAGATCATACTACTTGGCGATTTTTATGCCCACCACGCTGACCGGCTCAATTCCAATAAAACTGATCATGCGGAGAGATCTGTCTACCCTTGCTTATGATCTAACACAACTGGTTACTACACCTCCCCGAATCTCAGATGTGGACGGTCAGAATCCTTCCCTGTCGGACCTTCTGCTGACTTCACATCCAACGGCTACCAGGTATCCGTTACCGCACCACTTAGCTCATCGGATCATTGCCTTGTCCGCAGTTCTGTGCCACTTATGAGCACATAATGACAGCGTGTTGCTAAATACCGTCGTGTGTGGCACTACAAGTTAGCAGATTGGGATGGGATGCGGTCGTTTTTTGCTTCCTACCCGTGGGGGCAGACGTGCTTCTCGCCGGATGATCCAAACGATGCTGCCAACTCTGTTGCCAACGTGGTACTACAAGGTATGGAACTTTTCATTCCGTCCTCTGTGGTGCCCATTGGCAGTAGATTCCGTCCCTGGTTTGGTTCATCTTCCAAAAAAGCTTCTCGCCGGAAGCAGGAAACTTACCAAACCCGGGCTAAAGCAGTGTCAGTACGAGATTTAAATACCAACACACTTAAAAAGGAGTATATAGAGTATAACCTTGCCTCTAAGTCCTTCAAAAGAGAAATTGCCTGGGCAAAAAAACAGCACATCAGTAGAATTGGTGAGAGACTCAAGCGTCACTCTTCAGGAACCTTCCATCCCTTCCATCCCTACACTGTACTGTGTAAATTTTGGCTAGTTTTTTTTATAATTTGTCTAAATAATAAGCAATAAGAGATAAGTACACAAGAAAAAGTTCTGGAGCAAAAGTCAATACAAATATAAATATTTTAATAAGCTTCATATATTAGCGTCGAGCTTATAAGAAAAGTCTCAATAATTTCATTAAGTAAATTAAATATTAATATTATATAGTGTAAAAAACAGCTACGACTCTGAGTTTTTTTTTTTTGCTATCGTCGATTCGATCGATCGATCGATCGGCCTAAGCATTTGGCTTGAGATGACATTATCACGTAAAATAATCGTCCGTAAACCGACTTAACAGACAACCATTTTTTTTAAAGATATATGATTTGTTTTCTGGGGTAGAGCGCCCAGCGAGACCAATGATTTGTCTATGTTTTTTTTAATTATGACAGTACTGGCTTTTCTCCATGACTTCCATCGCGTTGATTGAAAATCCATAGGTACCATTGGAACATTACATTTGGCAGGAATAAAATAAAGCCTATTATATATTGTTTTTTTATTTATTTATTTAATATTACACATCTGTTGCTATTAAAATTACAACAACTTTAATAAATAATAAATGTATAAAATACTCAATTATGTATAGATGCAATTTTATTCATCTTATTATTATAATTAGTAATAATTTAACTCTTTTTTCTCACACACACACACACATATACCGCCTTACTAATAAAAATATTTAAGCAGTGGATAAGCAATACAATGTTTTGTCCTTATCTGATTCGTGGGAAAAGTAGCTTGACAGACACGGGCAAAACATTGTATTTCTCATCCATTGTGTAAATATTTTTATTAGTAAGGGGGATAATATATTGTTAATCCTTGATCGTTTGTTCCTACTTATTGTTTTTAACTGATTGGTTTCGGTGTGAATTGACCCTGTATGTAAACCGCTTAACTTATAATACCTACTTTGATTTTTCGTTAAAAATAGTACTCGAGAGTCAAAATATCGGAAAACAATATCAACAACTGTACTCTGTTTTAAGTGAACTTTACCTAACTAAAGCTAACGAAACATCGGAAATGCATCGGCTTTGTCATGCTCGCTGAGGGATTGAATACGATGCCAGTCGCAGAAATGCTTTTATGCAATTACCGCTACTAGAATTCTAGAGATTGCAGCAAATGAATTTATGCGTTTGATCAATGTGTTACAAAAGTAAAAATTGACTAAATCTAATTTATTTATTTTTTTTATTTGTATTAGCATGGTACATCAATATAAAAGTCGTTACAATATTTCAATTATAGAAAACTAGCTGACCCGACGAACTTCTTACCGCCATATTTTTTTGCCGTCAATTTGCTATCAATTTTTTAATTTATTTTTCCTTACAAATATCCTGACAATAACGAACACATAAAAGAAAGATTTATCCAATGTGGTGCAGTCGTTTAAAAGTTATGTGCTTACAAACATTTCGGTAATTCATTTTTATTTATAGAAAATAAAGACTTAAATAGAGCAAGGAATGATACTCTTGAATACAACTATTATAGTCTATTCGCAATAAGTTTGAAGTGACTTATCAGCGAAATGTCAAAATTGGCCAATGACGCGTCCGCGGTGAATATGAACCCGGCCTAAAGCGCTGATGATTTTCTTCAATCTAAACGAGAAGAGACTTATATTATAATAATTATTTCGACTCGATAATGTCAGATTGGTTTTATGCTTTGTTCGGAAAGTCGAAATGTTGTTGGGTTGTCGAAATGGGTTCGAATCCCGGTAAAATATTTTTGTGATTCCTTTCTTTTTAAATCTACTAGAGCTCCAATGTTGCCACATGCGAACAAAGTATCGTAGTATATCCGTATAAATGACACAGATGCATCTGGGATGGGTAATAACTCAGATTATTAAAGCAGATTATAAATGGCATAGATACCCTGCTATTAGCATGAGAAGAAGACATATATCGTTCCTTATTCTCCTTACGACTTAAGCTAATGGGGAAGAAAGAGATGTCTAATAGTTAGTCGCATGCCAAATTTTTCAATGGACCTGTTCCACAATCGTATTATAACAGCTGTCAATGACAATCACAATGAGATTGTGAAACATTGAGCTAGAGCTCGGCGTCGAAAAAGTAAGTTATCGAGAACAAGCATTGGACCACTGCAGGTTGCTAGGGCCCTAAAAGTTTGATATAAAACCGCCGGTCTGGCGGTTCTAAACCTGGCAGATTTTCTTTTATTGACCAAAATATGTAAAGATTTTTTGCGCAAGAAAATGTCATTAGGAACTAGAAAACTGTTTTGACACACCGTTGCGCGCCAACTAGAAACCGATAAAAATGTAAGTCTGGCAGTCCTACTCTTGACCAGTTTCCAGCCAGACCGCCCTGAACGTGTAAGAATTTTCAGTAAAAAAAGGTCATACGGAACAAGGTCAAGTTATACGTCAATCTGTTCGTCTCCTAATCCTCTTACGAAAACCGACGGTCTGGCATGCTCAAACCTGGCCAAAACTCAGCAAGACCGGGATAAATTACCTCCTGTGGTGCTTACTAATAGGTAAGAAATGAGTAATTTGCACTTAATGGAGCGTGATTTTAATAGATTTGTATGTATTCTTCCCGAATTTAAAATTTGCTACCTCATATCTACCACTCGATCCACCATCATGAAAAAATGTCAATGTCTTTCAATGTTTTGACTATAATCTCTTTACAGATATACTTTACGATACAAATATGTTCTACAAATATGAACTAGATACAATTTCCTACAATTTATTATATAAGCATTTTTGTGTCAAGTTGATACTTTTAGTGCTGCACAGTCTTATAGGGAAAATTTATTAAGGTTGTTCATTTTTTTTTTAATCAACTATAATATATTCTACTCTTTAAACCTTTTCAGATGATGCCTATACCGAGAAGTTTCTAAATAGACATAAAGACTGCCATTTAATGACAGCAGCCATTTTGAATTCACAGTCATATTGAATGTATCAAGTTTTAGTATCAATAAAACGAAAAGTATACTACTATCCGATCAGGCTATCTAAAATAAAGGGGTAAAATTTATGTTCCTTAGGACCTTTTTCATTAAAAAAAACTTCACACATTTTGGTGAATAAAAAAAATCTGCCAGGCTTAGAACCGCCACACAGGCGGTTTTATATCAAAATTTTGGGCCCCTGGCGATCTGCAGAGGTCCGATGCTTGTTCTCGATGACCTTCTCTTTCGACGCCGAGCTCTAGCTCTAACAGTCCTGTAGTGTCCATTATTTTTGTTGAAGCTTTCCGTACATAAATGACATTGCTATCATATAAGATGTCACTTATTTCATTGCAATAAAGTGGTAATTCTTACGTCGTATTAACATTACAACCAAAAATACAACCAACGTACAAAAACGTATTAACTTTTCACAGCTTTAGTGTTTCTTTCGTGTATATTCTTCTTTCAAATGTAAAAATACATTAGGAGTAGGCATAATTACCTATTCCTCGTACGAGTATTTCCTTTTTAACTATACTAACCGTTCATCTTATATTCAAAATGTCGATGTCGTTGCCGCAAACGTCCGATGTCTTATTTTTTATTCATGACGATTTTCTACGACTTAAGGATAATACACACTATTATTTATGAAATATCTGATGTTTTTGTTTGTGTTCAAAAAAAAATACTTTGGCGTAATCGTTGGAGGATGAATAAAATTATGTTATTTACCTGAAAAGGAAGGCCCACCTTTTTTACACATTGTATTTTAATTTCATTATGTTTTAAATTCATTGTCGAATAAAAACTAAAGTAATTCTGCCTCATGAGTCCCTGATCCATACATAGTTAATGTAAATAAAAAAATGTTTTTTGTTAGAGAGGAGACGGGGTGTTTTCTGACGAATATATAATAGAGACTTTTAAATTTCTGCATTTCTACCTACTTTTTAATTACTTTTTCAACAGGACAATGTGCAAACCCTTACGTCTCGTTTGGAATCGACGATAATTCGAAATCACCTCACGTCCGTAACGTATAAAAGGTTTGAGTTAGAATTTCATAGTGGGATTGCAGATTTTGCAAATAACATTTAATTTCTGGGTGGTGTCGGCAAATCAACATTATTTTGTCGTTATATTTAGGTATAGTAATTGGGAAAATAATATAATACTTAGACAATAATGAAAATTATGACAGATATCTCTTTATGGGTAAATAACATATAATTAGCCAAACATAGTAAATATTCTCTATGTATATCTCTATGTCTATAATACTCTATGGCATCGCATATCGAAGGGCAAAGATTTACTCTCGAGTGTGTCGAGGTCTTTGAATTGCCTACTTTATATTTATTAACTTGGCTTTCTCAGACATTTGCTTATCCATAGGCTAAAAAGATGATTTCTGGTGGCATACTGACCGTCATTTAATGTTGCAGTGGCGAGTCCCCCGGGCGGCGCGCCGCGCGAGGAGACACCGCGCCCGCCGCCGCCGCCCGCCGCACGGAATGGCTCACCCAGTAAGCACGGTTTTATGGTTGCAATGGCTATTAATATTTTATGTCTTCATATTATCTTCTCTAATATAAAATATATTATTATCCAGAAATAATACGTATTTTCCTTCCAATTTACCTAATCATTAAACTTGATAAACTTAACACTCATTATTATTATTATCCCCGTCATGGATTAACCAATATGCGCCTATTAAGCCCGGGTAACCTAATTAACGTTTGGGAATGAGGCGCTTCTTATTATTTTTTATGACAAATATTTAGAAATACTATAAATTATTAACAACCCATTACAATCTCACCCGCATGACAAAATTTTTCATATATTATTTTAGTAATATTTACTCGCTATTAATGTGATTCAATATTTTGCATCGACTAAATAAATACTATATCACAATCCAATAACTTCGTTCTCAAATCATGTAATGAAATCCTAGTCTTTTATAGACTCGAAATTGAATTTAAAGTAAAGTTTATATATTCTGCCGTTACAATATAATTGCGCTCGGAAATACCCAACCATAACCGAACCGACACAAATCCTTCCGTCTGAACCGCTCGGTGAAATATTGTTTAGCACGCCACTAAATTTCACTTTATATTTTGCAATGTGAAATAGATCTTCGCACCAAATGTCAAACAATGTCAATTGACTACTTCGAGTAGTATAAACGAATTATTTTTTAATAGAACTACTTTACGCACGCTTGATTTGAGTAGTAAGCTGGTAAATGCCTAACGAGAGCGTTACGAATTGTGTGATCGGGCGAGGCAAACGGAAGTTGAGAGAGTTACGTTTCGTATATTACTGTAGGGACAAGAGAGAGAGGTGCGAGCACACATTACGTTTCGTATATCTAAGACACAGTTCAGGCCTATTGTCTGTATCACACTGTAGGAGCAGTGCGGGTGTACATTATCTTTCTCTCTTCTTCTCATTGCCAGTGCATGAAAAAAGACTTTTACTTCAGTCGTGTGATCTAAAGCACAATCTTTTTTTTTTTAATTAAGGTCCTTAGTATAATATCTACAGATAAGAATCATTTAAGTTTGGATATACTAATAAGATTTGGGATCAAAATGTGTTCTTTATAATACAAACGAAGGTGGTATTTTAAGCAACGAAATATAAAACCTCGTAAAAAAATAATACCAACAGTGAACACTACCTATAATATTATATTGATATTTTCATATTGCTATCTAACATGGATCTTATATAAACTCGAATAGCAGAGACAAATTATAAGAATTTAAGGCGAATTATGGTATATATAACCTATTATCTTTTAATTCAAAAGATCTATATCATCTATAAGAAATCCCGCTTCAAATATGCTTTATTATAATGACTTTACAAACATAAAAAAGATTGCTACATAGAGTTGTGCAAAAATTTAATAGCCATTGTATACTTACGTGCATTTAAATGTTGTTTCATTCAAATTATCATTGTCAGTAGATTAGATTTTCGCACTTCACCTACTTTTGATATTGGCTTTGGTTTTTATGATTCTTGTGTTTTATCTACTTTTTATTGGTAGATTGACTTAATGTTTTACGTGTGTCAGCTATTAAACCACAAATGCACGTTGCTAATTTACAACAATATGTATTATTCAGGTATTTTTTTAAACCGAAGGTAGGTCATGATTATGCCCTATCGTCACTACGACCCAAGTGGATCTACCTGCAACTAATGGAATTGGAACTGGAAATATAATATTACCTATGCCTTTTCAGATTATAATACAAACATGTACTTACAATAATATCCTTATCGTTACTAAAATTATTTTAAATATGTGTTTGTTAGTTTGTGTCTTGGGCTTTTACGTAAAAACTACTTAACGGATCATCGTGAAATTAGTACAAATATAAACTAGACTACGGGGATGGCCATAAGCTACTTTTTATCGCGGGAAAATATACGATTCCCGTGGGATATTGTATTAATGCGGGCGGAGCTGCTGGCAAAAGCTAATATTATTATTAATATTGAACGAATAGTATTTCTCGTAGTATGCTACAAATTCTATTCGTAGCTGCTACGAAAATGCTACGAATTCTATTCTCATACAATAGCTAAACTAAACAAATAAAAAGTTATTCTATTGTGTATAACTTTATTTGTTAAACTAGTTTTTATTAAAGAGCTGTGCCGGAGTCAAATTAAAAGCGAATTTAATACGGCATCCTTTTTAGTACTGCCTTACAATTATTGTTTGCCTGTTTTAAATGAAAAATAGAGTTTTATTCTACTCCCATATTAGAGATTAAATACCTGGATAACCGAGCTTTGGTCGGAGCCCTAGTAGATTTAAAAAAAAAATAATATAAATAATCACAAAAATATTTTACTGGGGCTTGAACCCACCACATTCCGAATTTCCAAACATCGCAAAAATTAACCAAACTGCCAATCGGACTGACATTATTAGAGTTGAAATTATTAATATATTATTGGACGACGTAAAAAAAACATAATATTATATTACTTAAAAATACGCAGTTTCCCAGGGATAAAACCTAGGTATTTTTCTCCACCAAAACTCCCTGTAGACTAAATTTCATGTTAATACTTGCAGCAGCATTTTGAACGATTTGGTTAACAAATCACTCAAACAGCGAATTGCTGAAACGCTTTTCTCCATAAAACGCCTAGACAAGAGGCCTTAAGTGACTTAGCAGAACGCCCTCTTGATCGTTAACGACCTAACGATCAAGACACCTAGGAAGGCGGATTTATCTCTAATTACGACCGATATGGCGGATTTTATTGATCAACTGTTATTTGTAAACAATAATGATTGGAAATTCTAGTCATTGTTTACGCTTATTACGTTGAATATAGCTTAAAAAGTCAATAGAATTCAATCTAAAGTATTCATTATATCATAATTATTGTCAATACCTAGTATTTAATTAATTGTAGTTGAAGTATTTTAATACTAGTTCTTTTTAATATAAATTTGTAAATATATTCTTGGGAAGATTCAGAAGGGAATTATAAAAATGAGTACACCTTGGACATAAACGCGTTTTATTTATCTACCGACAATAATTTCAATATAAACTAAAATGAACTAAACAACTAAAATGAAATATACATGGAATACTTAAAGCTAAAGCAAAACTTAACACTAAATATTTAACAAAGAAAAGAAAATTATTATTATTATGCGATTGACTACTCAAACGGGCAGAGTTTCCTCTTACTAGACTACTTTATCGAAAAAGTTACTGATGTGAACATTGCAACGACTTAAATAGGCGCAATCCCCACTTATCGACTCTTTGTTCCCAACGTAATTAGTGTTGCTATCCTAAAAGTGTGGTCATATTCTTCAACAATATATAAATAAAAATGTAATCTTTTCACGCTACTGTACCTGCTGAAAATATTTTACAGGACTATAACTTTAAAGGAAGTATAATTAACTGGGAGTAATAAATTATAACTACCTCGACTGTACAGGGTACCTACTATTGAAATAAATAAACCTAACAGTTTCATATACCATATACATACATACAAAGTATTACAAGCGGCCATAAAACTATGAATTAGTTATAGGCATTTTCTAGACTTATTAGGATGGATTAAATAATAACACAATACAAGATTTTAGTTTATAGTTTTATATATTCAACTAAGAAAATTAACTTAAAAATTAAAAATTACTTTTATTTCTTCTAAAAAATTAATGCAGGTATTTCTTTAATTATCTGTTATATCTAAAAGTCACTTAATACAATAATATTATACAATTTCAAAATCCAACACAGTAATTATTATTTACATACACTAGGCGGAGCCTGTAACGGAATTAATACAAATAAACTTAGTAGGGTAGGTAAAAAAAAAGTGTGTGTCAGCTCCGACGCACGACTGGAGTTTACTCTAAAAAGTAAAACACGTCCCTGAGAAGGAACAAAAACTTTAGCGATCGATTTGAGTTCAAAAATTCGCGCCATGTGAAAAAAAGTGACAGGTGCGCAGAATAGGTTGCGCACGAAAACGTAACGGTGTCATTCGTTCAGTAGATGTTACTGCTCATATTTTTTTCATACCGGGGGCCTTATATGAAAATCGATTCTTAAGGAGTAAACTCCAAAAATATAAACTTATGTTGGTAGCGGGTTTGATACATTATTTACATTACGAAGATTTTATGTCACTACAGTTAAACTGCATATCATACAAGCAACAACATTATTGTATAACTACAAATTATATATTAGGTCCTTACATATGAAATTGGCGTTTTGTCCTACTGGCCACTTTGATCTCAAATATATCTTCTTTGGTTAGGTTAGCCAATTTCAAATTTATAATATAATATATGCGCGTGATGCGCGCTTCGTTTCATTTCCCTGAAATCTCCGGTAGACCACGTCTGTCAGCAGAACTTCTCCACCTCGAAGGTCGGTAGAAGATGTGTCGGTACTCTCACCACAAAGGAGCCGAAGTTGACCTTGTGGCGAGACTTCAGTGGCTCGACGAAGGTGAACGTTTTCTTTCGGATGTAGTCCACGACGTCCTCGGCTTTCGTGGACCAGTGCAGGAGGGACACGTACAGCGATGTGGCGCGTACTTTGCACCGTAGACGCTGCTCAGGTTCACTGGATGCGGTACCGCTCCACCAGTATGAAGCCCTCCTCATCGCACCTCCTACTCTCATCCTTGACGGTTCGAGGAGGCTCAGCCTTGCGGCTCTCCTTTACCCCCTTTGTCTTAGCACGTAGGGGTACGGTGGGACCAGCAGTGACACTGGCATAATTTTTCGGAGTTGCTGGTGTTAAATAAATACAGGTTTTAAAACAATTTTTACAAACACCTTTAAAAACTTCACGCTGTTTCTCGTAGCTATTGGTAGTTTAATCTTGTAACTTAAGTAATCAAACTAACTACTTCATACTTGTTTAAATAAGTAAATTGTAAATAAACAAATTACAATTTACAAAAACTAAAAATTCCATAATTATTCTTCTTCTTTAAGTTCTGCGCAGTGTTGCCAGGATAATTGCACTATTTAACTGTAATTTGGCAAGAAATCTGTAATAAAATCTTTATGATCAGTGAAAAATAGAAAATATAATGTATTATAGTTATATTATGTATTATATTATGTTTAATTTATTATTAGTATTCGTATAACTGTGCTCAAGAATAATATAATATTATGTAATATCTGTTAAATTCCGTATAAAATCCGTATACGCATCTAATCTATATCGCAGATCGAAAGTCCGTATATCTGGCAAGACTGGTTCTGCCTAAGGCTGGGACTATAGAATCTGGAATCTCTCTGACCGGAGAAAATTCAGAGCATTAAAAATAAAACTCTGGACTCATACAATAGAGTTGAAAATCGTAAACACGAATGTTGTGTCAAAGGTCAAATTGTGTGTCCGATTGTATTGGTCCAGAGTTCTATTTTCAATGCTTTGAATTTTTTGCGGTCGAAGAGATTCCGATAATAGCCCCAGCCTAAGGCCGGGACTATTTTATGGTTCGCAATCCGGAACACCGGTGAAAATTTGGAGCAGTAAAATTAAAGTAGAACTCTGCGCTAATACAATAGAGTTCAAAAATGAAGTTTCGAGTGTCGAGCTGTCATATTATAATAATATAACATTGACATTTGACTCAACAATCATGACGTGCTCGATTTTAAACTCTATTGTATCTCTAGCACAGAGTTCTACTTTTCTGTCCCAGCCTTATAACCGAAATAATCGCCTGTGTTAACTTATAAGTACCTAGGTTATTATCATTCTAAATTTCTACAGTTGAAATTTGAACCCATTTGATACAAAACTCCCTAGGAACTTTCAGTAAAACTTCTACCACTTTATTTAATCGACTGACTTGACTCATTGACTGCACTGACTATTTATTTGGACTTTGACTAGACTTTAGACTTCACGATTTAGAAATACGGTATTGAAAACTTATACGAGGCATATATATAAATAGGCAAGCAAATAGAATTCTATTCGCTTGCCTATTTAACTTGACACTGACAAATGACTTTAAGCCGTTTATATCATTATATAAATTTAATACATTATGACATTTGACACTTCACAACTGACGGCGATAATATCGTTGAAATCAAAGCAAGAAGTGATAAAAACGATTGAGAAATTCGTTGCTGCGATTCGAACAACAGAGTGAATTTGGCTAAGACATATATGTCGTGATCTCAAAAGAGAAGACAATTCAATAGATTTTTTCGAATTTTAATGAAGGGATCTTGACTAGAGGCCCAGTATAGACTATAGAGCATCTGGGCTTTGTATAATTGCATCTGGTATAAAAAAAAACTTCACAGTTTATTAACCTAACAAGGTAAAAGGATCTTAATTACATCCCAAAGAACCTAAGCTCTTATTAACTCCATCCACGTCTGTTATTATCTAGAACCCAGTACAACTAATACAATAATTAGGCTTATAAATTAACTTTTTTATACTTTTTTGTTTGAAGACAGAGCTTATTCATACTTTTATATTTTAAGTATCTACTAATTTTACTGACAACAACTGTCGCTATCTGTTGTCTATAATACTCTATCCAGAGGGCTTAGCTAACATGCCATCATTCATTCATACAATTACGATCTTCGTAAATGAAAATATAATATATGAAATTGACAAAACGTTCGCTAAGTGACATAGCGCGCGATACGTCGATTCCATACATTTTTTAATTTCCAACTTCGTCACTGTAATAAGCGATAGCATCTTCACTAAAGGGGCAGTTCTTTTTGTACTCCATAAGCTTTATAATGTTTAACGCAAATCTTTTAACGTTTAACGTTTCAAAGATTTTGAGTTTAGACTGTTTTAAAATCGTCTTCAAATCAGTTCACCTTTGCATTAATAATTTAATTATGTTGCGAAATCTGAGTAAATCGATTTTCAAGATGTTTAAACAATAAACTATTCATGTGTGGCAAAAATTTCAAAACTCATCCGTGGTCTAATTAATGATAAAAGGTACTTAAAGTACATTACTGTAGGTATATAAACTTGTAACTAATAAAATAAACCATTTTTGGAAAAATACTGCGTATTTGTAACTAATTATAATTTACGGTATCAATAGCTAAAGTTCGTAAAGGCAAACGGGCAGAATAATTTTTAGCAGCCGTTTCATCCATGCTGATATGAAAAAACTCTTCATAAATTTTCGATTTCAATTATGAAACTTTCGATATCCGACCGTTCATAATTAGTTATATAGCAGATTTTCTATATCTATTAACTAAAATGAATATTCAGTAAATTTCAGATAATTGTCGCTTTATGTCATGATAATATAATAATTCCATGACTAAATTTAAGCCTTACAAATCGACTCTACCTTTACGTTTAGTAAATTTTTTTAACCGTGGGCGTTTGTCCACCGGTGTTACCGGGACGACACGTTATTTCTGGCTGAGATCAAGTTGACGTGGCGGCGATCGTTTGTCTACCGCGACGATCTCGGTGGTTCAGTCAGTTTATTGTAATTGTCGTGCGTAGAAATAAAGCAAACTAGGGAATGGCTGCGTTCAACCGACGACAACTTCTCCTTATGCTTTTGTACATTAGAAGGCGTAGGCGATGCAAAGGATTTTTATTTATTGTACGTAATATATTTTTGATTTATATAACCAAAAGCAACGGTGCGACGACGACATCACGGCGCCGGCGTAGATGGACACGTATAATCATGTCGCCACTACGGCCCGTCGCAATCTCGGGCCGAGTACTAGCGGTACCGCGGAACTAAGCGATATTTCGGCGGACGGGATAACGGCACTCGAGTGACGGGCGTGCGGTGGACACACGCCTATAGTTAACGTATGTATCGCTACTTCGGTACCGTCATGTCGTTCTCGGTGACGTGACGATGGCGGTGGACAAACGCCATTATTATTTGTTTCAAAGTAGCCTGAGTTCTCGAGCGCTATTTAAAGTCAGGTGCCCCCTAAGTCACAGGTTGCCTATGCTAATCAGAATGTCAGATCGCCATGTGACTTAGGTATCTCTTAATTTAAGTGGCGTTTGCGTTAGGCCGTTAGGGTTTAGTAATAACCTAGTATATTATAATGATAATATGAAAACTTTAGAACCATTAAAACCTCATTTGTTACCGCGTTAATGATGTCACTGTTGTAATGTAGTTAAAACTCGCATCGCGCGAGCTGATGATAACTTAACAATTTGATCATTTTATAAGCAATACTTTTTTTAATTCATTAAAAGAATATTATAAAGGTAGCTCTGCTGTAACGAAAACATTAATATAAATAAAACTGTGTAGCGAACAATAATTTAGTACTTCATACAGCAGGGTGAGTTATTTTTCTTTTTGGATGTCGGTTAAATATTGAATCTTCTCTTAAAGTGTCAGCTCACACTAAGACGCGATGCAACGCGGCGCTTAATTTTTTGATAGCGATGTAAAGTTAAACTTTATTTACTTTATAAGAAGATACACGTTTCATTGCAAAAGTTCTAATTTCGAGCTGCACCTGCGTAGCGCGGCGCCACTCTTCACTATCTTAAAAATCGGTGTGATTTGACCCTAAAGCAAAAAGTACAAATATTGAAAGATAAACAAGTCACCCATTACAACTGAATGATTCAGGATGTTTTGAATAAAACACGAATACAAACATACCAACCGGTAATGTTTATTTAAAAAATGTATATACAATGCATTTCAATTCACGTCGGGAACATTTCTACAGCGGCGTCCACAATGGCGATGCCCGGAGCTATGCTATTGAATGCCAGGTACTGTTGTCATGGCAACGGACTAGCAACAAACCTGGTTCCTGATAAACAGTTCCCGCGAACAGATTGTTATCGAGTACGTAATTGTAGCCACGGAAAATAATGGCTTTGTTTTTTTGTTTACAATATCTGAAACATGATAATATTATGAGGATGACTATTCAAGTTAGAAAACAAATAAATTGCCAAAATCTTCTACAAATATTAATAACGTGCAGCCTTATATCTTATATTATCTAATCTTTAGGTGTAAACACTAGACTTCTCATCACAATTCACATGTCTGCGCGTTACAGATTGTAATCGGCATCTGACGAAAAATAGGAATTAAATACTTACTATGTTTTCAGAAAAGGTATAACACTTTAAATTTCTTTTCAGTAGATTTTTTACAGTAAGTAAATCTTAACGTACCAAGAGCTTGGAGTTTCTAAATAATTTAACTAACTTACGGCCGAATACTGGAACGATACTTAAATTATGTGACGCTAAAGTCACATGCTGTCCTTGACATTTCCGCCAGCAGAGACAGCGACAGACTGTGAATACCCTCCTATTTTATTAGCATTTCAGTATACGGCCGTAAGCGTCATCTTTAATACTGAGTAATGCAATCAACATAAATGTCGATAAATTATTCACAACAAATTGGTCACAGTCCACTTATAGTATTACCTTGATCACTGTGCAGTATGTACCAAAGTCAATAACTCATGGAGCCTTACAAAATCGAACGTCAGCATATTCTGAAAGGTATTCAGATGTCCACGAATATCAGGTTATTCAGAAAAAGTTAAATCTAATGGCGTTTTTGGGGTCTAAACTACTCTGGAGCTAAGTAGATGGGCGTAGGGATACCAGAAATAGCTGAATGTCAATTTTAATGCCAAACATGAAAAAGAAGGATTAAACAATGAAAATGTTGTACTTTGTGAATAACCGGGTTTGTTCGGATGTTTCCGTACCCATTCGGCTGCCATGCTTCGGGGCAGTTTAAGATCTCGTATATTAACGCTTTAAGCTTCGGATTTTTGTTCGCACGAACTTTGCTTTCTCCAGGGAAGTATTTTCCTTTCTTTGACGACTAAAGGACCATTTAATTAATATTCCTATGTTAAAATATTAAGAAGTATGAACATAGTTATTACTATTTAGTAAGTTGATAGAGATACTATAGTTTCAATGACTTGCATAAAAAAGTAATAGAAAGACATGAATGTTAAATGTTTTTTTATGCAATATTGATCTTGTTTTATTTATCAACGTACTAAATATTTTCATATCGTCTACAAACTATTTATTACGTGCCATACTTTGTTACGTACTCGTTACACTGTTGCAGACAATAATGAACTATCCAACTTAGACTTTGATACGAGCACGCAGCGGCAAATACCTACACTAAATAGCTGCATTTTTATTTATCCTATTAGCAAATCTTACATTTAATATTATGTGACATTGTAAAGTTATTAGTTACATAAAATGAAACATCCAACAAAGTATGGTACATAATAAATAGTTTGTAGATGATATGAAAATATTTAGTACGATGATAATTAAAACAAATGTAAATCTCCTCAACAGAGGCAAAAAATTAACCCTTTAATGCCCACTTATGATCTGGCTTAAAGTTAACCCTGGGTTAAAATATCAAAATATCATGCCTTTTCTTTCGCAAATACGAAGAACGATAGTAATAACATGAAATTAAACCCAGGGTTATTTAACTTTAACTCAGATTTGCGCAAGTGGGCTTAGTATATATTGCTGGTGCATTGTTGCATGCGCGTCTCAAAGTCTATAAAACCCTCTTCCCGCACGCATAGCAGACTTCCGTAAATATGGCCATGCTACGCTGCAGACTAAAGTTCTTAATAAATCCTTCCCTTGTCCCCAGAACAAGGCGGGCTGACGATAGTCCGTCGGTCGTCGAGCCGGAGTAAGCGCGAGAGCTCGCCGCCCACCGACGAACAGCTGGACCAGCTGGATCTCGACACAGAGCACTTGCCCGCCGTAGACACGCCCGACGCCTGCGATAAGGCCGCACTTAGGTAAGCTTATACATATACCACTTACTAGTAGGTTAAACCTAAGCAAGTCATAAAGACACAAGTCCGCAGTTCCGAGCGAAAAGTGGTCGTCATTTAAGGATTTTATATTGTTGGTTAGGCACTTTCGCACACGTGCCGCGCTTGTGCAAGGGTACTTTATAAACCTCGTGCACATAAAATATTTAAATACTTAAAATATCTCAATAATCGCTTATTTGGCTCGATCGCTACGATCGCTTGTTAAAATTCTTTACGTAGCCAAATACATTCATCCAAGTGGGCGCAAAAACGCTAATGTTTTTTAATTTAAAATATTTAAATACTCAAATAAAGAAATGCGATATTAAAAATTATAATACAACATAATATTTCAAGTATTTATGTTATTTCATTTTAAATTTCACTCAGTAAAAATTTAAAAACCTTATAGAATTTATTTACTCTGAGACTCGAATAGATTTTGATTTTTTTATATAAAGTGCAGCTTCAGATAAACTTGCGTATTTATTTATACAATTTTATTAATTATTTTCTCAATCAGATTAGAACTTCACGTGGTTTAATTTATAGTGACAGTAATTTCTAATATATAAAATTCTCGTGTCCTATGACACGACATGTTTGGGGACACACTCCTCCTAAACGGCTTCACCGATTCTTATGAACATTTTTTGCATATTCGGTGGGTCTGAGAAACGGACGTAATCTATTTTGTCAACGCCTAAATGACAAGGGTGACCCACCCCTAAATTATATATTTTTATTTTATTGTAATTTTTTTATATATATTTTTTTATATGATGTGGTAAGTATAAAAAATATAAAAAATGGTAAAACAACGTTTGCTGGGTCGGCTAGTATTTTATATATCATGTTCTTAGTATGTAGCCTTATTTTTTATATTATCTAAAAGTAGGTTTGTGTTCAGAGTGCTAAGAGTGAGTTTTCCTTTTCGCATTCGATCGTGAGCGCGTTTGGCGTTTACTAGGAATTTGTATGTGATTTGTACAGCGCCACCTAGTTGTAAACGCCACAACTAGGTCAAACACTTAGCACTCAGATCCAATTTAATCTTAACGTAAACAAAAAGATCTATTTGAACAAATTAATGTAATTCTTTTATTGCACGGTAGATAAATGACATTTAAATTAGTAGTATTGGACGACGCGCTATTTTCACTTTATTTACGTTTAGGCTTAATTGGATCTGAAAGAATTATACTTATAGACGTAGTTTTGAGATCTTTGAGTATACTATTATTTTTGGAGTTTATTCCTTAAGAAACGATTTTCTTATATAAGCCCGGGGGTATGAAAATCTATGGGAGTAAAATTGAATTCACGATCTCTGACAGTCACATGGCGATGTCACACGATGTTAGCCGAAGATGTCACACTTTTAAGTTCTCCATTCACTATCAGAATATATATAACAATAAAAATTGACAACCCTAAAAAGTACACAAATCAAAAATTATTTTTTAATAAAGTATATTGTACAAAATACTCGTATAAAAAAGGTTATAAAACTACGCTATGTACACACTACAGAGTATTTTTATTTTTTGAGTGGACTTACTTTCTATGCATTGCACACCAAATATTACTTTTTAGAGCTGACACACACACACTTTTTTACCATAATATTATTAGTCTACATTTCAACATAAGTAAACACTGCATATTGATTTGGCTATGTAGCTATCGTCTGTTTGAGTTATAAAACCTAACAAAAATGTCGGTTCTGTGTACTTAATATGTACTCGTTCTACATTACTGTTGACATGACTTTTTGTTGCTGTTGGTCATATTGCAAGCGTGACGTCACACTGTCGTCACGTGCAGACTGTACAACTCCCGCGGCTCGCAGCTCACGTCACAGATCAAATGCTCTATAGGTCGTGCTCAGTGCTCACTCACGCTCAGATGGAAATGACCTGTTACATCATAATATGTAATGGAAACTGTATTAATGACCGTCAAATATTAAATTGAGATCATGATCCAGAAAATAATAATATATTACGTAAAATGTAAATATTTCTTTAAAGGCAGTGTGCATATGGTTTATGGATCAGACTTATAAGGTTTATGTAGCGTCTAGCTCGTCAGAATTGAAAAAGCCCTGTCAAAGTCCACTCTGTAAAAATATTTTATTTGGTCGTAAATTAAACGCTATAAAGCGATCGTTTGTTTCTTGTTGAGCACTTTAAAAAATTGGATAGGCTTTTTAGTAATCTGGTGACAATTTACGTTCAGCTGAGCTTAAATTAAGTTAAAAATTTATATAACAACACAGTGATTAATCACTTGTTCAAATATTTTTCTGACATCATCATCAAGTCGATCATCACGAAACGTCGTTTGGATAAATAATATAATATCCAGTGCTTTAATGCAGTTAACAATTATGATAAAACAGGTATAAAAATAGCGGCGTATTCAAGTTGAAAGATCTAACAGCCGAATACTGGAAAGCTAATCAAAATTAAGAGCCCTTCTATTCACAGGCGGTCGCAGTCCCTGCTAGCCGAAATTACAAGGATAGCATGTGAATTGAGCGTCACTTAATTTAACTATTGTTCTAGTATTCGGCGGTAAGAGGCTCAATTCTCAAGTTCCAAAAACCAGAACAGTTTTACACTTATTCAGTATTTCCCATGATGAATCAACTTTACCAGGACCAGGTTATTCTGAAACCAAAAACCAAATGCACCACGGCTGACGTGTTAATTCACACGTCAGCCGTGGTGCATTTGGTTTTCCTAACATATTCAATAATAATCAATAATAATTCAAAAAGTCATATTCATAACACGAGACCGTAACTAAATTCGTACGTTTATTTTAAAGTTCAAAACGCTTTGGGAATTTCACTGGGTATATGAATGCATATCTATGTTTGGCTAAAATATACATTTCCGTGTCGTATACCCTCGAATTTGAAAACGTTACTTGCATTTGACAGCACAAATATTTTCTAAATCATAATATTTTAGTTCCTTATTCACTATATTTTTTATCTAATGCATCTTTTGTGGATAAAACTAACTTAATTTTCGGTTACTTATTTCATTTCCACAATTTTTAACAAAAACACAAAAATTGGTAGCACAATATTACAATAATATCGGAGACTATGGACACTTAATTTTTTAGCCCCAATTCCCTTAATTTATTAGTATTTTAGCATAAGGTTGGTATTTTGGCACTGTTACCAAGATATTGCTCATTTACTCTCGTGTACCCCCTCCTTCCCGTGTACTTAAAAAACTTATATACTGCTTATTATTTACGACACAGCCCTTTATTATTCCCATATATGAGCCTATACCGCGTCTAAAGCCCTCCAGGAGTCAGTTACCCTTCTCGGTAAATGGTTCTCCAAATGGAGAATAGAAGTTAATCCCGACAAAAGTCACGCCATCCAGTTCGATAGGAAAAGTGCAATGAGGTGCACTTGCCCCCGTAAAATAATGAGCCCTATAAGCCTGCACGGCAACATAATCCCAGAGGTCACTCAGGTCGAATATTTAGGCGTAGTACTAAACAAGTCGATGTCGTTTTCGAGTCACATTAGTAATACATTACGTAAAGCGAAATTTGTACTCTACAAATTATATCCGCTAATTAATTCGCGAAGCAAAATATCCCTAAGACATAAGCTTACATTGTATAAAGTTTGCATCAGAACGATACTCACTTATGCGTCCGTCTCTTTCGCACAAATAAGCGAGTCTCAATTGGACCGTTTGCAAAGAGTCCAAAACCGGTTTCTACGCATGGCAACAGGCGCCCCCTGGTACATGCGTAACATCGACTTGCATAGGGACTTCGAGCTCATCACAATTAAAACCTATATCAAGGAACTCGTAGAGAGATTCTTTGATAAAGGCAAAAATCACCCAAACCCCCTTATCCAAAAGGCCCTGGACTATAATCACGACGCACAGACTTTCCGACACCCGTACAAACGGCCTAAGCATATCTTAGCCGATCCCGTTGACCCGATCACAAAATACGTAACGTACTGTGTACAGTTACGTAAACACAAATCACACGCACCCGCGAGGTTAGTATCGCACCGGGGTCGACGCCGGCGCCTACCCCGAGGTCCCACATCCGACACGACAACACGTACAGACGTACAGACCGACCCTAACACGGGGCCGGACCCGAACCCGAGTTCGAGTTCGCATCCTAGTAGACTAGGTAGACTTCCAAATAGTGTCCGCGACCGCGATATTGACATAGAGAGCTCTACCAATACCGCGAACCTCATCGACATTAGGACTTACGCGCGCGAGTCATCCCGACCTTAAGCAGAAGGGAAGAGGGACGACCCTCTCTGTACCGATACCGATAAAAACGAGAGCTCCTCTACCGCGATAACTCGCACGCCGTTAGTTTTTGCTACCGCGCGCGAGCAACCTCACTCCTCAGCGAGTGAGGAAGGGGTCGGACCCCTAAGCAGGAGAGACCCGCGTCTCCCCTGTCATAATAATAGCTCACAATCCGTAGCTGTCCCCAATATCCGATCTGAACATCACTCGGGTGATGTTAGGGAGGGTCAAACCCTCCCATCGACTCTTACCTAATAACCTAGCCACCAGGCTAGCTGTTATAGTCCGATGTAGCTACAGCGGTCTTAACCCGACCCTTAGCGTAGACCCTTTCGAAAAAAAAAATGCTTATTATTTAAGGTGTAAGGGTCAGTTCACACCGCAATTTTACACACAATTCACAACCGTTACTTTTCTAATAAATTGTCCATAATTTAAAATAAATTTTCTTTCTTTACAGATTACGCTACCTCCTAAGACAACTAAACAGGGGTGAGATCCCCGCAGAGACTTTACAAAAAAACCTACAATATGCCGCGAAAGTTCTAGAAGCCGTGTATATTGACGAAACAAAGTAAGTATATGGAGTAGTTCTATCGATTTTTACTCCCAATAAAAATAAATGTACAGTATGTGAATTTTTTTGACATGAATTGGGCATCTCTGTTTTCTATGTTTTACAAAATTTGTAATGTATGTAAAGCAAAAGAAGGTTATAGAAAATTTATTTATGAATAATTTTTAAATTCAATTTATGTCAATATACTCAACAAATATCTTGCAGGAGCCAGCCGTATGCAAGTATTTGTGGAACCCAAATGTTCTCTAATTACTCAATGAGCTTTTGAAGTGCCAATTGAAAGTCCTAGCTTTCACCATTTCTGCCCTGTTGAAATTCACTGAAATTGATTTCACAATAGAAACTGTATTTGAGAAACTTATATTAGTTAAACTTTTTCTACTTAGCATACAATTATTCCTGGTACCATAGAAAATTAAACTTTTGAAAAATATTAATGTTTTGTTAGAAAAAAAATAACGTGACCGGCCCCAAATTATTATTAAAATTCTAATTAGTTATTCTTTAATTATAAGTACAAAGTTAGATATTTTACTAACCTTGTGTTTCAGGTATTTTTCATGCAGTTCTAAAACGTGTGACTAGCTGAACATAGCTTTTGTTTATATTGATTTAACGTATTGAGTATTGGAGCATTGAATTTTAGATAACACGGGTTTTACCTACTTCACTCGAAAGTAGGGTACAAGAGTACGTACCGGTTTTTTTTTAAATACAATAAGACGATCGTTTATTTTTGGGAGGTTTTTTTTTATAGCCATGTTAGGTAATATTGTATGCAAACGAGCGTTATAAATTATTGCAATAATTACAATAGCCAAGTAAGTGATACGTGTTACGCCAAGGGTGAAAATGGCAGTGAAATGAGAATTACGTACCCCCGAGACCCCTAATAAGACATTACTGAGAGGATCGTCTAAATATTGAAACGAAGTACCTTATCGCGCGTTGCGAAAGGGGGCTAGACGGAAAAAATTAAGACTGTAACGACACTTTTTGATATAGTTGTAAGCCGTGCGGCGTGCGCGTGATTCTCTGTCTGTCTCTCCTTCTCTCTCTCTCTCAATTATTACTAAAATTGAGCCTACTGATTAAGTTTATATTACATTATATTTGTTAATAATGAAAAAAAAAATATATTATAACTTAAAAAAAAAATATTATAACTTAAAAAAAATATATTACAATTCCTTCACTAATTAATCGAAAGGAACTTCGTTCCATCCGGGTGTCCCTTGACACCTCTCAAGTTTTTTTATTTATAATACGCTTACAACACCGAAGGAACATGCTCAGACTTCTCAAGTCCTTTAATTGATCCATAACGTAGCAATCGAGACACGTTGCTATCATTAATGTTAATATTTTCTGTATTAAACACTTATTCAAGATTTAGAGCGTTAGTTTGTTACAGTTTTGAAAATAATAATTTGGTACAGAACTCATAATTGAAAAATAACTACAATTTTTATAAAAAAACTTTTACCCGATATGTAGTCTATGTTACCCGGGCTATTATTACGAATCTATTGACACCGCATTTATTAAAATCGGACCAGTAGCTTATGCGCTACCGTGGAACAAATATCCATACATAGTACATACATACATACATTCATACATACATAGACTGCCAAAATCATTACCCTTCCTTTTGACTTCGCCGTAGTCCGGTGTTAAAATTATAATTAAAAAAACAATACTTATGCTTTCATCCGTATTGGATGATTTATAGAGTATTCTCCGAGCGAAGTAACCACTCCTGAAATACTGTAGCGCCTGGGACAGTCGGTTTTAAATGTCGTATGGTTGCCCGAGAACATACGGCATTCTCACAACACAGTCAGCCTACTCCTGAGGAATGACTGTCTGTCTGTCAATACGTCTGGGACCAGCCAGCATGTGCGGGTTTCCTCACGATGTTTTCATTCACGGTTAGAGCGACCGTGTAATGTACTTGAGATCTGAAAAAGTCTCATTGGTACACGCTAACAGCCTCCGTGGTCTAGTGGTTAGAGCTTGGCTCTCGACTCGGAGGTCGTGGGTTCGATTCCCGCATTGGAACAAAAAAAAATGTTGTTTCCAAGTTTGGTTAGGACAATTCAGGCTGATCACCTGATTGTCTGACAAGAAAGATGATCCATGCGTCGGATGGGCATGTAAAAAAGTCGGACCTGCGCCTAATCTCTCGCCAGTCGAGTCGGTTATGCGTCCCACTGGGTTACGAGAGTAAAGGAGGAGAGAGTGCTCTTGTGTACTGCGCACACACTTGGGCACTATAACATAACTCCTGCGTAGCTGGCCTGGTTTCAATGAAACAGGCCACCGTCACCGAAATCGGTGTGGGGAGCTATTACAATCTGGGAATAGAACCTGCACTCTTTCGAGTGCGAATCAAACGATCTACCCACTAGGCCACGGAGCTCTTTTCAAGAGCTTTTTTTGTTAAAAAAACAAAGTCTACGTTTTAAACTGATAGAGTACATTTTTCACTCTACTAAAATTTTATGTAATCATAATTTTTTGTACTCACTGCCCCTAAGGAACTGTACGTTGCGTGACTCCAATCTTACTGGTCATTAGCGAAAATATCCAAAAAACATTCAAAACTTTAGATCATCCATCTCTCCAACTTTAGACCATCCACTTAAACTCAATAAATAACCGTAATCGCCTCTAAGGACCTTTAAGATGGGTTATCATGGGGCGATTTAATCATTTCAGAACATCACACGGTCTCGAAGGTAAAGTAAACGTTTACTTAACGGCCTCCCCCAAGGGACACGTCTTTAGTCACTAAAGTCGTGACTAGCGATGCGAGCGTTCTGCTTTAATAATATTTTCACTACATGAAGAGACCTATTTCAGTGAACTATGTTTAGGATAATATAATAGTCTGAATAATATAAAAAAATAGTCGATATATTTTTATTGCATAAGTAATTTTAAATGAATTTCTCAGTAGAAACACAATATATTAAAAAATAATATTTTCAAAGGTAAAGCGATTTTTAATACAGAATTTCGTGTTCTTAGATTCGCATTCATACAAATGAGTAATATGGGTCGCACGAACTTTATTGCTAATATCTCCCAAATTTGTGCGTTTATGGTCATACCCTAATGACTGTTTTAGTTTATGATAGTAGTAAACTAAATAAGTAAGTTTTTATAATAATTTGAAATGCACCTACCTATAATAATTACAAAACTACACATAAAATTGTATATTTTTTCACCTAATTTATCATAGTTATATAGTTTTAACCCGAACCGAACCCGACTACGCAAAATATATAGCCTGTGTCACCTGGGCCATTAATACGAAACTATTGACACCTAATTAAGTAAAATCGGATCAATAGTTTATAGTCAACTAAGCTGGAGTTGATCTTGTAATTTTCTTTCATTCCATATTATTATTTACTACATCACCCATCCTACTCCAATACAGTTCCCTTTCTGGACGAGGCCAAGGACGCCTGCTAGTGCTTGTAGCGAATTGCCTGACAATACTTTTTCACAAAGGCTCTGGGACGAGCCACTCTGCAGACTGGTACGGAATAATCTTCTTAATACGTCCTCCAGTCCTGTGGAGCAGGCTCGCCTGTTAGCTGCGGAGAAGTGGGAGTCGGGCCTTTGGCTACAAGCATCGGTAATGCACCCAATACGTGCCCGTATTGGTGGATCGAACAGCTTTCCGGTTAGCCACGTCCCTGCGTCTTGGCACCCCCCACGTCGTCCCCCATCGCTGTGTTTGTGGCGCAAACGTGGACAGCCTCGGACACCACGGACTGTCCTGTCAACGAAGCGCCGGCCGCATCTCCCGACATCACTGCCTGAACGATCTCTTCCGTCGGGCTCTTGTCACCGCCGGAGTGCCAGCTGTGCTGGAACCCTCTAGTTTGGCGCGCGACGATGGCAAGAGACCAGACGGTATTACCCTGGTCCCTTGGAGAGTGGGACGGGCTCTTGTATGGGACGCTACTTGCGTCGATACACTTGCTCCGTCCCATGTCCAGGGCACCTCGAGTTCTGCAGGTGCGGCCGCCAATCAGGCGGAAAACGTCAAGCGGCGCAAATATGAAAACCTTAGTAGGGATCTCATATTTGAACCGTTTGGGGTTGAAACCCTAGGTACATGGGGTCTGGGTGCGCACAAACTTTTCAGAGAAATCTCCAAAAAACTCATTGAGGCCACCCGAGACCCCAGAGCCGGCACCTACCTGGCCCAGAGAATAAGTATCGCAATCCAGCGAGGAAACTCTTTGAGCCTTCTAGGTACTCTGCCTGGTGGGGACGACCTGGGAGATTTCTTTGTTTTGTAGCATTTTAAGTTTTGCAGTAGTTATTATTGTTTTTTAGTACTTACCTACTTGTATAGTTTGTAAATATTTTATTTCCTGTATGTATTAATATTGTTCCATATTTAATTTTTAATATTCCTCAATTCTAACAAATATTAAGTTTGAGATCGATGTAAAGCTAGTAGCTACATTTGAATTTCGTAGAAGAAGAGTAAACTGTAGCGCTTATCTTCTTAAGCCAAGTGTGATGTGTGTGTAAAGTAATTTTTTTACCATTTTCGTACCCTATATTGCATGTGTTCATTATACCCATAAAATTTAATTAAAAATAAGGAAATTGGTAACTACATGCCTAATATTAAAGTATAAAATATATTTTGGTAGGTTTTCGCCCTAGCAGTAAATAACAAGTTAGTTAAATTTTTGATAATAGCTGAGATTGAATTTTAGTAGAAATAAGGACATTTTATTATTGTCACTGTTTGAATAGAGGTTTTTACATTTACACAATGATAACGCTCACATTTTAATCTAAAGTCTAGTGTCTAGACGATCCCTATCCACATTTATAGAAATGGTAATAAGAAATTTCATCAAACAGTTTTAATATTATAATAACATTATCAGTTTTATTCACTTGGATGATTAGCTACTCATTTTATGTGCTTATAAAATAAAAAAATTACTACACTGATTATACTTGTGCTTAAAAATTCCTTCCTTCCTTTTTATACTATATAAACATACGTTCATAGTAAATACATTATAAACAAAAAATGAAATCAGCATTTTGTTCGGGCCGGTACCGACTTCAAAATTATGAAGATTGAGTAGAGAAATAGTTAAAATTTTAGACGAATTTAAAAGGGGAATTACTTAGAAAATAAGTTTATACTTTTTTTGTGCAATTTCACTTTGGAAGTAGGTTTTAATTTTTCGTTTGAAAATAATAATTTTTCACTTTTTAGTTCCATTATTATTAAAACATTTTAAGTAAGATATAAATACAAACAAGCCTCCGCTATTCTCACTCTCTCGGCAAAACAAACTCAAGCGTTATTTTATGCCAGTTTTCTCAGAGGCCGTCGCATTTCCACAATTAAGCATTACCGATATGTGAACCTAATAAACAATCGCCAGTGATGATAATGATTCGATACTATATCATTAAATTATTATTATTATCTATTGTAGTAGTCGGCGAAAAAAATGTAGCAGTAAGCATGAAATATACTATAATGATGATGATGATCACGAATATAATTTTGTAAATAGCAAAATTTCAAGGTATTGACATCGGTGCATAAAACTGATGAGTAGTGAGTACCTATGTCATGATAATAATATGTTATATAATAATATGTAATATGTGTTTCATGTGAAGATGGTAATGATGATGATGATGTAAGTGATATAATGGCAAATGCTTACAGTTCTTTAAACTATGCCGATATCCCCAAACATGTATCTATAAGGAGTCAGGAGTTCTGTTCAGTATTTTAGATCCGGGGTATACCTTGGTGCAAAATATTGCTTTTTGGTAGTATATGCTTAGACTACTTCAGAAAAAGTTGAAATCACCATATGTGTTCATATAAATTTTGAGGAATTTCCTCGGACTCCTCATAGATCCCATCATCAGGTCACCACTTTGATATCAAAAGGACCAATTTGGGATTAAACCCTTTACTTTAAAAAAACAATTTGAAAATCGGTCCTCAGACGGCAGAGTAATCGTTGAACATACAAAAATATATATACACAGCCGAACGTATAACCGCCTCCTTTCTTGGAAGTCGGTTAATAATAATATACAGGTGTTTGGTAGAACGAAGTCGATCCGTGATATCTCGGGGGGTGAAGACATTGGAACCCTTTTTTGTATGGCCAATGTTGGACCGTTTCTGAGAAATTTGCTATTTGGTATTTCTTTAAAAAGTGCGTGACATGACCTATTTGGGTGTTACTAAAATCATTTTAATCGTCAATGTTTTTTTTCCTCGTAATAATAGAAGTATAATTAAGTAATCTACATACAATTTAAACCTGAAAAACATTAATAATAGTTGAACTTTTAACGCTTTAAATAGTTCTGTGTAATCTTATTTGCGCTTTAAAGTTACCGCGATCATAGAATAAAAAATATTAACTTTAAAATTTGAATAGTGTACAATACTTTAATCTTTTTAAAAATGGATTTTACAAATACAAATGCTACAAATGTTTTATCTTCACCCCCGGGTGTTTTTCACGGATTGACTTCGCATTATGTATTTGTAGGTTATAAGGTATTGGTAGACAACTTAGAACCTTCAATATGCTATACGATATGCCACAATAGTGGTGGGTAGGAATAGGTGTCCCGAGCTAGCGCACGGTCGCGCTCCGCGTTATACACATGCAACAAATATTAAATATTAATTAATATTTTTGTGAATCGCGTGGCTGATTGCCGCTGCACGTGACCATGGTGCTCGTGGCCAATGAGTTGCTGGCGTTTATCCAGCATGCTATCGATACCATGGACGAAGTCAGCATAATGCTTGGAAGTGTCCAGGCTGCATTGGTCTACGACGGTCGAGCAGGAATCAGGCAAATTCTCAAAAAAAAATATTTAAAAATCAGAAAGGCAGCGAATCTCGTCACAAAGTGAACATTAGTTCCTTTGTGGTGAGAGTTCCGACCCATCATTTACCGATCTTCGAGAAGGAGGAGTTCTGGCCGATCGGAGTCGTCTACAGAATATATAGACGACAACTCCCGAATACTTCGCGCCCCACGTCGCAGACATTACGTGTTTAGTGTTAGTGTCAGTTTATTATATATGTATGTTAGTCTGTAAGGTATTTATAATATGGGCCTATGCAGCCTGAAATGAACGTTATTAAATTTAATTTATTTAATTTTAATAGATATGTTGCCTAATTTTTTTTTGTATATTCATTGTTAGTAATATGTAATAAGTAGAGTTAATAAAACTCATTTTTGTAAATTTTAAAATATAATGAAGATACAAAAAAATTACCAATAAGAAAGAGAGCGATATATTGGCCAGTGACATCAGCAACTGCCATAGATATTATTTCGTCATAAACAATGTATGACGATAACACTTTGTGACGTAACAAATCGTTTTTTGAGAAGGAGATGGACAATATTGTTCACTTGCGCATAATTATTTAATCGCGTCAGCCTAAATAAATATTTCAATTAGATTTATGTATCTCTATTCAACATTTTTTTAAATTAATTTGTAAATATGTGATATTCGACAAAAGGCAGCATCCCCATAGCACACCGAACATTATAGAGGAGGCAAAATAGAGTAAGGTGGGTGGACCATGGACGGCGATAACGAAGCGAGGCTAACGAGTAAACGCTTTTTATTCGTTTATTTACTGGATAAATGAAAGAAAAAAATATTAAGTAATACTTTGTTCCATTGTGTACTAAAAAACTATATTTTTTTAACCCAGCTTTAAATACTATTTATTAAACTTTTGTTTTATTAAGCTCTTCCTAATTGCTTTGCAAGGACTTTACAGGGCTCCAAATAAAACCACTTTTATAGATCAGCCATTCAACTAATTGAGTTGTAACAATTAATATAATATCCACTTTTAAAAAAACTGTATAAAAACTCAACGATTACTTGAACACCATCGTATAACTATGAATATATATATATATATATATATATATATATAACGCTTAGCTATTATATATATATAGCTATTATATATATATATATATATATATATATATATATATATATATATATATATATATATATATATATATATATATATATATATATATGGAAATTATTTAAAAATAGTAGTAACGAGTATTTTGATATCAAATAACTTGCTAAGCGTTTTATAATGAAATCAAAAACCTTTTTTTTTTCCAAACTGGCCGTACTGAGGGGTCCGTTCTTTGTGAGGCCAAAATGTTCCTGAGCTAACCCTTACTTGCCCTAAATCTTATTTAACAGAAAAATGATATAAAACATTTTTAAACTTTAACGATACGTATTATGACTTTTTAACTAAGAGTTTACATGTTCATGATTATGAATATCATGAACTATGAATATTCTTTGTAAGTTACCCTATCAAGGCCAACCGTAAAATTTTTGATTGGCCTTATAAGTAACTACCGGCTTTTCTACGAATACTAGCAACATTTTAGCTTAAATATTTTTTTTTTCTTTAGTACCTTAAAAAATCCTTATATCACAGTTCACAGTAACAAAATATAAAAATAAGTTAGTTTTTAGTTAAATAAGTTATTTAACTAAAAACTAACTGTGCACGCGAATTACACTTTTAACATCGACGACCGATTTTTACTAAACGTGGGATCGCACTGCCAAAATAGCGGCGCGAGCGACTCGCCACCGCGTCTGTGGCTTTGAGTTTGATGGATCTTAGTTTGTCATAGATAGAATATGTTCCTTATGTCTCAATAGCTACGACTTTTAAATAGTTGGCCTTCAAAGGAGCGTGACCTTCCATGGTCCACACACCTTATTTGATGAGCCTAAGTGGTCATAGAGAATCAGTGACTCACACTTTGCTATGTTCGTAATCCCACTATTGTGTTATCTTCAATATTGGTTAGTAAGGATTCGTATTGTACTCGCCGCGTCTTTGTGTCTCACATCAATAGCTATTGTACAATGTATATCTATTGCTTTATGTAAAGTTTTAATGGCCAATACACATAAAAATTAATAATATTATGCATTTAGAATTAATTTTAAAAAATATTACTCATACATATTTGACGGAATAACGTTATAACTTTTAAGTTTAAGGACCTGTTTCAAGTAAGTGTCGGCAGCTTATTCGTTAGTTTTGTCGCTGCTTACTATCTGACACTTATCAGTAGATTGTGATACGGGCCTTTACTATTATAAATTACCTAATAACTTTTAAATCGCATACTTCACGTGATTTCAAAGTAATTAGGAAAGTGAAAAGTTTCATTTTCATTATTAATATCATAAGATCCCTGACTCGCCGGATTACCCTTATATTTTTACCCGACAACGGCGAAGCCAAAAGGAAGGGTAATGATTTTGGCAGTCTATTTATGTATTTATGTTTGTTCTATCGTACGCTTAACCGATTTTAATAAATGAGGTGTCAATAGATTCGTAATGATGCCGCGGGTAACAAAGCTTTTTTATTATTATTTATATATGGCATCGGCCTATAACCATTTGCCAGTGTCAAGTTAAAAGTTAGAACTTTCGTTTCAATTTTCAACACCGTATTTCTATATCGTCAAGTCTAAAGTCTAGTCAAAGTCCAAATATATGGTCAGTACAGTCCATGAGATGACTCATGACTCAGTCGATTCAGTAAAGTGGTAGAAGCTTTACTGAAAGTTCCTAGGGAGTTTTGGCGGGAAACACAAAATAGCACGTTTTTAGAAGTTGTACCACTTTCCCACACTTTTGCACGTTAACGAATATTTAATGGTTAATATTCTACCAATATTACACATTAAGAACCGAAATAACACAATTTTATGAAGAAATACGAATTCCACAACGTCACCCATTGAACTCCCCGGCAAAACTCCCGGTAACAAAGGTTATATATATATTTATTTTTTTTAATTTTGTATTTCGAAAAAGGTATCTCAGATATCTTATATCAGATAGCTGTCATATAAAAAATTAAACCGAGATAATCATCACGTGTTTGGTTTTGGTATACAAATATGTATATATATGTCCAATTTTCGAATATTGAGTAATATAAAACTATAAGTATAATTATTTATATATTAATGTATATTATTTTAACTTCATAAAATATATTTTATTTTATAAATATAATTCAATATAGACAATACATAACAAAATAAAAAAATCAATAACCCCTGAATAATTGTCAAGCAGTGAACGAGCTGATGATGATGAATTATAGCCAAGAACACTCTCGATCATGTCAGATTTGAAACAAAAAAACTAGATTAAAATCGGTTAATCGGTTCATCCGTTTTTAATTCGAATAGGCAGATATGAAATTAATTATTAGCACTTTTGTTACTTCGTTCGATAGATGTCACTATACGGGTCTTACAAACTCGACTACGGCGAAGCCAAAATGAAGGGTAATGATTTTGGCAGTCTATTTAATATTTAAAAAAAAGATTATATTATAATATTCGACTATATTAAATAAACGGTGAATAAGTGATCAGTGAAGTGGTGATGAATGTTGAATGATTTTTATTGCGTTTTTTTAATATCATAATATCGTTCTTTAAATTTAGATAAAATTTAGCTTTTGCCCGCAGCTTTTCCCGCGTGGGAGAGTGCTCGTTTCAAAAAACTTCTATAACAAATAAACCTGCATTATAGTAATAGCATATATCCCCTAGATATAATCTCCTAAATAAGGATTAATATTGTATCCGTCTAAATAGCTTTTGCAAATACCTACCGCATTATATTTTGTAATTTTTTTTAAACTTTCAATGGGTATAGTAACCTATCCTTAAAAGATAGACATAAAATTATATGCCATCGCGAACTTTTTTGCAGACCTTTAGAAGAGATTCCCACCATACATATAAAGTATCGCTTACATGAATTATGAACTAAAATTATACCCAATTAACTTTAATCACTACATAGTATAAAACAAAGTCGCTTTCTCTGTCCCTATATCCCTATGTATGCTTTAATCTTTAAAACTACGCAACGGATTTTGATGCGTTTTTTTTTTAATAAATAGAGTGATTGAAGAGGAAGGTTTATATTATGTATAATAACATTCATTTAACAGTGGAGAAATACTGTTATTTTTGAGTTTTCTAATGTGATGTCGTAAATAATTACATTTTTTCCGCTTACATTGCAAACGGTGGCTGAACCCTACGAGATAGATCAAAATAATGTACTACAGATTTGTTCATCATAAAAAAGCCTACAAAAAAGACCGCGATAGCATATATCTATCTCTTAGGGATAACCCACAATAACCATTTTTTTATCCTTTACTTTGATTTAAATTTAATAGCTTATTTACGAAGCGATTTTAAGCAATACAGCATTAATCCTTATCCAATTTAGTACCTTAAATACATTGTGCATTTAATATAGATCAATATGGCCCTCTATAGCATGTTATTTAAATGAATATTTTCGAAGATATTACAGATTTAAAATGCAGGGACATGTCTCGGCGACACTCGCGAGTCGAGACTCGGTGCTCGCTCAACGAATATTCTGTACTGCAGTTCTGGAATATCCATAAGGTAGTTGGCCAGTTTTGTTGGAATGTCAAATTATATTTCAATGGCAAATTAAATGATTATTCACTACGTAGTATAAAACAAGTCGCTTTATCTGTCTGTCCCTATGTACCTATATTGTATGCTTAGATCTTTAAATCTACGCAACGGATTTGGTCTATCGCACGGTATTTTTGGTAATTTCGTACGGTAATTTGGTACGCAACGGATGCGGTTTTTTTGAATAGTATTTTTATACTCAAACGCGATAGATATAATAATATAATGTACATCAAGCGGTCGCGCATGTCGCGTCGAGGTGATAGGGTCCCATTTTTAACCATTTGCATTGGGTAAACCTATAAACATTTTCAATATTGTATCAGAAGTAGGTATATTGCTGTAAATAGAGAGTTATTCGCCGAAGTAGTTTTTTCTCCAAGAACACTATACTACGCGGGCGAAGCCGCGGGCAAAAGCTAGTATGAAATAATATCTGAGACGCAAATAAAGATTTAAAAAGATTATCATTGAAAAATATTGCCACGAGAAACCAGTAGCTGATACGGCGACCATTGAAAATTGTATAACAATCGTTCGTTCCAGGTGAATTGAGTTGCGCGTTGTTCGGAATACTAAACGACTTTTTGTTTTCCCAGCACGGGATTATATAATTCAAGCGTACACGTTTTCATATAAAATGAGCAAAGTCGTTAAGATCCTGTTGATGGATGTAGTTTGAAGCTGAAAGTTTCAGTTCAAATGGACTGTTTTCAGCCTAGGTTAGTATTTTCTGCGAAGCCATACCGTACTTAACTTGACATTCTTTAAGGATGTCTTATTCGGGGCGAAGGCCAGGTGTCCGTACAAAACATGCATGTCCTACAAGTGTGCTGGATCGTTCAGAGCCTGAATATGTCAGATCCACCTGTAAGAATGATTCTTACGTGCGTTTCTGATTCCAGAAGCTGAATATTATGATTAATATGACAGAACGGCACGGCTTTCCATATATTCCCATAGACTTGAGATTATTCCCACACGTGCTGAATTTTACATCCTGTCGGGCTAGCACGAACAATTGACAAGTACGTATTCGTAACGTAAAGCGCCATACTCGCCATCCAGCCTGCAAATCTAAAAGGCCCCCGAGACGATCGAACGATTTGACTCAAACCTTACGTGTTTGATGCAACCGTTTGACGTCGGTTTGATCGGTTCAATCAATCGGTCAAAAGGCACTGTTCAGTTTCACTGTCACTTCACGGTGAAATAAAACAAAATGAAGTGTAATTCCATCAAACGAGCTTCAAACCCGTAAATGTTTGATAAACCGATCAAAATTTACGTGTTTGAGTCAAACCGTTCGATCGTCTCGGGGGCTCTTAAGACCGCAGCCTTAAAGCGGACTTGTAGCCATTATAGCGGTATTATATTGATTTCATAACTTATTCCATGTTTTATTTAATCTCTGAATTCATCATCATCAACATTTAAACTAGACTTGCTGTTCCTATGGCTCGGTGAAATCCGCCTACAAGCGACCGCGACGCGACAAGCTGTTGAGATGCTTTGACGAATACATCTTAAACTTTAAACGAGATAATCTTGTATGTATATAGTACCTGGGAGACCAAGCTTTGCTCGATGTTTTAGTAGAGCGATTAAATAATTAAAAATAAATAAAAATATAAAAGAAAAAGAAATAATAAGGATCACAAAAATATTTATCCTACCGGGATTCCAAATTTCCAAACAATGCAAAAATTATACGTAGCTACGCATACCAAGCTGCCAATCGGACTGAAGTAAGAGAGTCGAAATTATTGATATATTATTCCATAACAAAATAATAAAACATATATTGCTTAAAATGTTTTAAGCAATATATGTTTTATATGCGCATTTTCTAAGCGATGAGACCTAGCTAGATCGATTTTTCTCCCCCAAAACTCCCTGCATAGTGCTGTGGGTGGTTGTGGAGATACCGATTATATATATACAAGATCGTCTCGTTTAAAGTATAAGATAATCGTAATCTCGAAAACGGATTTTGGAGGAGAAATATTTATCTAGGTAGGTCTTATCCCTAGGAAACTACGCATTTTTATGCTACATAATATGTTTTTTATTTCGTCGTGCAACAACCTATATTATGTGTATGAGGCTAAATGGCTTAGGCGCAAGGCGCTGTTAGCATAAATATGTCATTGAATAATGAATACTAAATGCTAACAATTTCAGCCACCTTTAACAAGAATAAAATTGAATGTATTTATAAAAGAGTTTTCCATCATATATTAATTCGATAAGCAAAAATTTCAAGTACAGTTTTACGTGAATGTGCGTACGGATGAGTGTGAAATTTGGCACAATGAAAGTTTAAGTGGAGGAAAGCTTATACGAAAACTAATATTCTTTTAAATTAATGCTTAGTAATACATTAAATTAATTAAAATAAAACTTGAGAGGTGTCAAGGGACTCCCGGATGGAACGAAGTTCCTTTTGATTAATTAGTGAAGGAATTGTAATATTTTTTTTTTTTTGTTAAAATAATATTTTTTTTATTACTAACATAATATATTATGTAATATAAACTTAATTTGTAGGCTCAATTTTAGTAATAATTGAGAGAGAGAAAGAGAGAGAGAGAGAGAGAGAGAGAGAGAGAGAGAAACACCCGCACGCCGCACGGCTTACAACTATACCAAAAAGTGTCGTTACAGTCTTAATTTTTTCCGTCTAGCCCCCTTTCGCAACGCGCGATAAGGAACTTCGTTCCAACAACACACACACTATCATGCATTTGTTAATATCAATAGGTATTGGTTTGACACAATATCTATATTTCTTCCACATTCCATAGACAACATTTATACATTTTTATTGCGTATATAAAAGGCAAAACACTAAAAATTTAAACTTAAAAAAATTATATGAATTATGGTCGAATTTCGATCACAGGACGACCTCTAGTTTGTATTAATAGTCTGGCCTCGCAATTGGGTATACCGTACCCAATATGCGTATAATAAGGTAAACTGCAATCTAATCCCTTTACAAGTTCTGAGCGTGATATTAGTGGTTGTAGAATACAATAATATTTATATTATCGTACTATTAGTAGTAAAATATGTTCATAAATGAAATATACGCTTTAACAATTTACGGTTGCATTTTATGTATGGTCTCGCAGCGTTCCGTAATAACAGCGGCAACAATAATCACAATATGTGGCCGTTAGCATTTGTGTGGATGTGTCGTAACTCGAAAGCCAAAATAATTAACCACAAGTCAGCGTTTTGAAAAAAACATTCATTATTTGTGGTTCATTCATGTATTCATTCGTTCAATTATTCGAACGATGATGAGAGTTAAGAATTTATTAATTTTATCTTGTTAAAGAATAAAAATTATGAATCAAGTATGCCGTGTATTGGCATTTTTTAATTGACGAATAAAAAAATTATTAAAAAATTATTAATAAAATTATTATAGAATAAAAAACTTCTTTAGCAAATATACCTGCAATATTAATAATATAGTAGCACAGAGTAAAAATAAATACTATGTAATAAATTTTAATATCTAAAATAATTATAAAAAATATCTCCTAGATATAACCTTCTAGATAAGGATAATTAAATCGTATCCGTCTAAAAAGCTTCTGAAAATACCACGTTATTTGTGATAATTTTTTAAACTTAGAAACTTGGAAAGTAACATATTCTTAAAATATAGACATGTCTAATATGCCACCGCGGACTTTTTTGTACACCTATAAAAGAGAAACAATCCCACCATACATTGTTGTGTTATTTATCTCCAGCGTTTTCTATAAAATTTCCCAGACGGCTTGATTTTTTCCGACACCTTCAACAACTATCGTTATAAATCAAACAATTCCCACAAAACCTTAACAAATTATTATCGACCTAAACCTTCCTAAGGAACTACTCGGTCGTTAAATGTATACGGCATGAAAATCCAGTACTTTTTTAAATCATCGCGAACATACAAACAGACAGACTCGGCGGGGCACTTAAGTATCCTATGTCCGTCTCCTGGTTCTACCTCCCCACCAATTCAGTTCAGCCGTTCTTCAGTTATAAATAGTGTAACTAACACGATTGTCTTTCATATATATAGACGATATCTCATTTAAACTAGTGGCGTCAACTTGAAATTAAAAAATTAAAATAAAATTATTATTTTTTAATTAAAGAATTTTAATTAAAATTCTTAGACTTTAGATCACTGTTTTTTGATTTTATTACAAATGTGCAGTTTCTAATTTTCTTTCCTATACCTACTTGTAAGTTTTGATATGTGTATAGTGTGATTTGATGTTACTTGCCAAATTTCAACGTTCTAGGTCAACGGAAAGTACCCTATTAATTTGATTTTCTTGTGGGTGTCGAAATGTGTTTTTTGCGACAAAACGGTCGTATCCTTAATTAAGTTAACTTTTAAATACAAAAATTATTTACAGCTTTAAGGAACCGTAGATCTGAATATACTTTTAGGTGTTCCCAAAATAAAGGCTCTTGATAGACGGACAGACGGACGAACAGACGAGCGGACAAAAAAGTTCCTATGAGGGTTCTGTTTTTCCTTTTGAGTATTCCATTTCCTCGGCGATTTACATTCATGACTGCAAGTTTAACATCAGTAAGCATTTCCTTGGAAATTTCCCGGGGAAAATGCGAAATGGAATTTTTCATCAATGCAAAGGGCTCTTCTCATTACATATTACATCGAACGTCAAGAATTTCTTATTTGTAAGGGTCTGGTCGAATTTATTTTAAGAATGTTTTATCATAAACATGTTAAAATTGTTGTTATAATTTCAACACAAAAGGTAGGTAAGTTAATAAAAGTAAGCGTTAAAACGTCCATCGTTACTTACAACATAGATTTATATTAAAAACTAAGTCATAAATTAAACTATTTCCACAAAACCTTAAATTATCCACCTGCACCTCCTGTCGGTAAATGTAAACTGCATGAAATAGGCCGGGAAAAAATTATAGAATTGAAAATAGAACTCTGCGCTAATACAATAGAGCTGAAAATCAAAGAGCCGAATGTCGAGCTGTCTTAATATGTGACATTGACATTTGGCTCGACACTTGTTTTAACGCAGAGTTCTATTTATAGAGCTCTAAATTTTCGCCGGCCTTCCGGATTCCGGATCATATAGTCCCGGTCTTATCTCTTTAACATTTAGAGGAAGTTATCGTAGTAAAAAGAAAAAAAACTTATGTTTTAAACACTTGAGACGATAAAATAACTTATTTTGATAAAAATTCATAGTTAATTGTTGATAATATGACCAATAAACATCACTTCTTGTTGATATTATTATTTTTCTATCTAAGAATCATCTTTTTGAGTCTTATCTATCTTCCATAAATATAAAAGGCAATACTGATTGACTGATGTATCGACGCACAGGCCAAACCCTTAAGACTAGTAATTAGAAATTTTGCACACGCATTTCTTATATGACTTACGCATCCACTAAGGAAGGATTTTACAAAATTCAAGCCCCAAGAGGGTAAAAGGGAATATAAGTTTGTATGAAATTTTTTATTCCTTGGACATATTTGCATGAAATTTCGTATGAATTGAGTACGAAAAATGATAAGTCACGTTCTTTAGCGTTTTCCAATATTTAAAATCTAAGAAAGTAAAATATGGGATGAAAGTTTTAAATTATTATAAAGCGGGCGAAGCCGCGGCCAAATGCTATTTATATTAAACTCTAAAACTTTTCTCCAGAACTATTGAGTTCATCTCTCATCTCTCATCGTTTCTCAAAAACGATTTCGTTCGCTCGTTTTTTTTTCGATTTATTTTGCAAATGTCGGATTTGCAAAATAAATCGAAAAAAAAACGAGCGGAAAAAACATATTATTTTTCATGTTAATATGTAGCCTTTGACACAAATAATGTGGCTTTCTTCTGGTAAAATTATTTTAAAAATCAGTTCAAGTAGATCCAGAGATTACCCCTTACATTCTCGGTAAGTCACAAACACACAAAGAAACAAACTTTATCTCTTTATAATAATATTAGATTCAGATGTTAGCCGCAATTTCGTACGCGAAAAAAAATCCTAGGAGAACAGTACTTTTTCCTGCTGCTATATGCAGAGACTAAACTACTACCATATCAAATTTCATTAAAATCCGTTCAGTTGTTAAATACGTGAAATCGTAACGAATATCCATACATAAAACTTTCGTGTTTATAATAAGGAAGGATATGTTCGTCGTCGTGTTTTAATGATTTCGAAAATCTCTTGAATAGGATAAAGTTAGTAGCTATTAGGCGTATAGACTTTGACCTGAAAAATATTTGGTATTGTGGTCACCCATCCTAGTTGAATCCATGACCGGCGTTGCTTAACTTGAGTTAGCGCTACGACCATAATAGAACTTCTCACTTATTACTCCTGGTATTAACATACCTCTTGGTATTTATGTATACCTACATAAAGATTCAGCCAGTTCAACTAATCTGTTATTCTATAGCATTTTGTGTTATTTTTTTTGACTGACATAACTTTTATATTTATGAACCGATTGAAATGAAACAAACACAACATTTTTATTGGAGCAAACCAAAACGCATTAGTGAAAACCGCATCTAAATCGGTTAAGCCGTTGACTTCGTACGCGCAAAAACAAATATAGCGGGAACCGCACATTTTTCCGCGATAAAAAGTATGTGCTTATGTGTTAATCCAGAGTCTAAAGTACTACCATACCAAGTTTCATCAAAATCCGTTCAGTAGATTCTGAGATTAGCTCGTACAAGCGCACAGACAAACCGATAAATAGACAAACAGACAAAAATTCTAAATTTCATTGTTTTGGGTTTTATATCGTTCATAAAGCTTATCTTATTTATTTATCTTCCATGTACAGACAGTGACCAGTTACAAACAGACGGACGGACAGACAGACAGCAAAGTCTCAGTAATAGGGTCCCGTTTTTACGCTTTGGGTACGGAACCCTAACTATTCAATTTTCCACTTGACTCACAAATATAGGTGCATTCAGTTTATCTATTTGCTTGGACTGAGTATTGCATAGTCTCTTTTAGAAAAATGGGTAAAACAATAGTAGATGTAGGTTTAGGTGTCTGGATGTAGAAGTTGTAGTTCTTAGTATTAAAATTGTATGTGTATGTGGGTCGATTGGAGGTAGGTAGAAAGGTGTACCTACCGGCAGGTACGTAGGCAGGTAGGTGAAGTGTATGTAGATGTAAGTGTAGGTTATAGTTGTAGGTATAGATGCAGTTATTTAAGACGGAACAACGTTTGTCGGGTCTGCTAGTATATAACGGGGCTGCCGCTGCTCGACATGATATTATTTTATACCTGTATATTATATTCTTCAGTGTTAGAAATTATTTAACATACTTTTGCTCACCAAACATTCTACCTTCGTTGAGAAACCCGCATAATGTTTGCTATCCTTTGAAGTAAAATGACTTATGATTTAAGTAAAGGGCATTTTCTACGTGGTTTAAAACAATTTCCAAAGTATATAACTTTCGGTGTGTCAGGTATTTTATACCTGTTATTTTCACAGGAAGAATCTAGAAATACTATATTATTATTTATATTGTGTTAATATGATAATCGATTTAGGATTTATGAGGACGGATCACAGACACACAAACATACACATTTTTATCTACACTAATATTATAAAGAGGAAATATTTGTACTATGATATTTGTGTGTTTGTTGTTAAGGAAATCTTACAAATCAAAAAATATATATATAACAAACAAACATACAAATGTTTGTTTGTTAATATTGAAACTCGTGTGAATGAATTTTGGCTAAGACATAGAGTAGGAAGAACATAGTTCGGGATACGGGGAAGGACATAGTTTACTTTTAATCGCGGCAAAAAGTACGGATCCTGCAAGATTTCCTTTTGCGCGCACGATGTCGCGAGCAACATCTAGTAATGGATCCTCTAGAAAACATGTAAGGTGTTCTTCTGTCGACAAATTATTAATCAAATCAAAACAAAAAAATATCAAATCAATACGTTTTGGAACAACATTTATTTAATTATAATAACTTATTCAACTTGTAAATACCTTTGTGAGAGGCAGTAACGTTTATTATTCCACCTATTATATTTGACGTTTCGCAGTAAAACGGAAGGTCTGTGTTACTAAACCTACAGCTGTCAGTAAATTATATTCCGCATTGTACTTATATAAGTACATAGAAACAAATACACAAAAGTTTGCTATTACCCTTATGCGATAAAAGTATTGAATCATATTATTAATGGTTGTAACATGTTTGTATCAAACTCACATTTCAGTTTCGAAGTGAAACCTCAGGTGTTATTTACGTGACGCAGTAACAAAAGAGCTAATTAGGTATTAAAATAAATTGACAGCAACTATAGTATGTATATGTATGTAACGAACCGGTAACTGCAAAAGCATTCGTGAATTTATTGATTTTGTCATATACCGGTTCCGAATAATTTTCAGGTAAACCGGCTATAAAATCAAAATGCTCCAATACTGAATACGTTGTGAGAATATTGAATGCAATTGGCGAAGACTACTTCAATTTTATCCACCCCTGGTACTTGTCCAACGTGCACACAGGCGCCCGTCGCCGCCAGTGATCGTTTGTAACACAGGGATAGGCGAGATGCCGAGCGGCCGAGAGTGCAGCCGGCGCTACATATGAGGCGACTCCGCATACCTTGCTGGGCGAGGTGTTCAGTAGAGAAAACAAACGAAGCAAAGTTAATACCGTTACACCACCGGCAATGGCCAAGTAGTCGCGCCTCCCTTCTGTCCACTCTGTTCCTAGGTCTTTCTGTTCTGTTGACGCTTTAACTCTATCAAACTCCTGAGCTCCTGGTAGTTTCGATATTCTGTGCAGGAGGAAAATTCCCGTTTGTTACATCACCATTGTTAATCGGCTCAAGTTTGTGCTATACTTACCCCTACGCTTACCCCTTACGCGGTAGAGTTGGTAGTTTTCTTGTGATGTATAGAAAACCCCTGACACATCCGAAAATTATTTATCTCAATATTTTCTAAGCATGTTTCTTTTAGCTTTGTTAGTTTTCAGTTATTCTTCATCTCAATTATCCACTTATAGATTTACTCAAACTTTCGATTTTGTTTTTTATTTTTATTCAACTTCCTATACTAACTGTTTTTGTGTAATTTGAATACATACTCATGATGAATATATAGCAATAAATTTAATTGATTGATGTTTCGCTTTATGCTACGTTATTGAATTACAAACTTTAATTAAATAATGAAGCGTATAATTGGTGTTAATTCTGTTGATATTATATTGTAGAGCTCTATGTGGAATCAATTGTTCGATAGTAAAAAAGGCTTCTATATATATTATTTACATAATATCAAACAAACAACATAGCAAAAATATTTTTCACAAAATGGGGTCCATCAACACAATTGACACTGTGTTTTTGTTTCATGTGAGTTGAGTCCAAATTCCTTCCCCACTGAATGTGAAATTGACGTGCTGTTTTATTTTAGACCAGCCGTGCCGCGACAACAATCGGCGCCGAGCCTCGTGTTTAGGTGTGTCGATGTAACCTAACGAATTATCACTTGAATCGCAAAATTTTGCACCATAGCAAAAAACTTTTCTTAAATTCTTATCGCTTTCGACACGTTTGTAGAAATTCAATTGGTTTTGTATAATTTAATTAGTGTTAAAGAAATAGATATTCAAGTGGTAATATTTAGCATCGTTACAGGTACCTACTGCTTTTTGTCCTGCAGTTTGTTGTCTATGAATATTGCTCTCCATTGGGAAATAAACAAAATTTAGACTCCTAAGTCCGGACACGTCGGACGTTCTTATATTATGATTATAATTTTAATTCGGTATTATAAAAGAGGGTAATTGTCTGGTGTACCTAAACTTAAAAGTTGTAAAAAAGACTGTAGTATAAAAAAGACTGGCAAGTCGCCACACACTCACTGAAGTATTCTTAAAACACAAAAAGTGTTTATTGTTACAAAAAAAGCAATAATAAATATATATTAAATCCGAGGGATACAAGATATTTGATTCAATGGAACCTATTGTCCATTTCGTCAACAACCAAATCGAAATCACTAAACATCAAAACGTAATAAATGCCGTGAACGTAACGTAAACGTGAATTTCTTGATCTTCGTTAAAAAATAATTGTCAGACCAGTAAACTCACAGCAAATCATTACTATAATAATTATAAAAACGAACGAAAAATAAATATTTATAGGTAAATAATTATTCAAACGAGTATGTGAAAACCTACAATCACTTTGACATTGACAGCATGACAATTGACAAACATTAGCACAGATTACGGCACATATTTTGACAATTATCTCTACAATATATTATTTTGTTTTCGGCGTCCTTTTGATTCCCGACTTCTAGAAACATAAGTAACATAATATTTTTTTAAATTATAACTTTTTAAGTAGATACCTACTATAAAACCACATGTTATATTTTGAACTTGTACGCTTTTACTCTTATGTAAGGCAAAATTCGCCAGTGTCCTTTGACAACATTTTTCAACAAATAATAATTTAATTACAGAAAAGAATTTTCTTTCATCAATGGAAAGCAATTATTTATTTGTGTCGCACAGTGCATGCTATCTTCTTGACCCCCGCATGGATGTTTTTCTTTCACTGTTCTTCGTTAACTTTAGCTACTAATCTTACATTTTTCACATCTTAAGAGAATATTTCACTTATGGAGGAGAACATTATGAAAAGTAACAGTAGCTTATGGATATAAATCGTTGATTAGTCACTATCTACGAAGTATTTTTGAAGCAGAAAGTATTGTAGAATGACAAGACAGCAAGATCGACAATAACGCATGATTTTAGAAGATAATTTGGAAAATATTTTTAAAAGTTAATATATAGTTTTACTATTATTAATATTAGACCTTATCATACAACAAATTTTTATTTCCTTTTAAATACAATTTTGTTGAAACGTGTTCAAAAGCACTCAGTTATAATAACAGCGAATAATAATGGTACTTCAATTGATTAAAGCATTCTTTGTTGTTAAAATACTTCAATTTGGAAACAACATAAAGTAAAATTTCACAATATAGTGTTGACTATTTATTATACAAAATATTTATTCAAAAAGCTTGGGAGCACTCGTAACTGTTCCGAAAATGATTATATTTATTTGGAGAGAGTGAATTCATCTGTTTCGAGTGCTGAAACAATTCACGGAAAACTGATACCGAGAGTTGACATTTTTATATTTAAGCACTTTCACCGCTTTAAACAGAGCTAAGTGTTACAGTCAATGAGCTAACAAATGTTGCATTGTATTTACGTATATTTAAACTGAGATATGTTGTGTGCACAGGAGACTAGCGGACGAAGACGATGAGTTATCAGAGGTACAGCCTGATGCGGTGCCGCCCGAGGTTCGGGAGTGGCTGGCATCCACCTTCACAAGACAGTTGGCGACGGCGAAGCGAAAGTCGGACGAGAAGCCGAAGTTTCGTTCAGTGGCGCACGCGATCAGAGCCGGCATATTCGTGGACAGAATCTACAGGCGTATCACGAGTACGGCCCTCATGCAGTTCCCACAAGACGTCGTCAGAGTCCTCAAGGTAATTTTTATGAGCTCGTTCTGTGAGCTTCTTTTATGTTACTTTTATGTTTGGGACGTACATTATCAGACTAATTATTATTATTATTCTTTAATAGAATCTAGCATAAAATGTTACGGGTTCAGTTAACCATAGGTTATTTATTTAGTGAATCGGTTAAGTCGTAACGCTCTTTAGATTGAAATAGGTACATCTAAGTCTGTCAAAACCTTAAGAGTTATCTTAGTCTTTCAAATCAGTAATGTTAGAGATAGTCTGAATTAATTGTAATTCTCTGAGACATAAAGCCTACATAGTTTGACGATTTAAACAACGATGTTTTAGTTATTTGAAGTAAACAAGCGTATTAACTGAGCTTAGTTTGTTGTGTTCGACACACACACAGTGATAAGTACTTTCAAATTCAAACACCGCTTAATACCTCTGAGTGTTCTCAAATTAACGTTTGGAATTAATTCTCAGTCTTATGAGATTGCTTGCAGATAAGTTGTAGTTAAATTTTGGTTGTAAAGTTTTCTAGAATAATCTTAATTGTTACTCCAGCTTTAAGCTTCAAGCTTAACTATTTAATAAAAGTTTTATTTTGTAATTAGCATGAGAATAATTTTATACATTATAAATACTTAATGGAGTAAAAATTAAATGTAAGGAAATAATCTATTAAAAGCATAGACGTAAGTATATATTATAGACTAGACATGTCGAGGCAAAAACTGTCCCCACATAAATGGTCTCACTTTTGGGGTTGTTTGGGGCCATTTCCAAGATGGCGTAACATTATCTTATATGAAGATTTGTTCTGTCAAATTTTTTTCTTTAGTTTTGAAATCTTTAATTAAAAAGCAATTGATGAAAGATATATAGTTTGGTAGACAATGTTAGAACTAGCGCGCATTGAAATTTAATTAGGAACTGGAATGCTGGAGGCGAATGTTCGGATCCCTCTCAATTACTCCTAAGCCAATCGTGATAAATTGTTTTTATTTATTTCACAAAATAAATAAAATATTATCTCTGAAGCCGTACATGAATTTTGACGCCCATTAAGCAATTTGAATTATCATTTTAATTAATATGCTTGCTTTCAAAGCTTAGCGGATAAGACGCGGACTGCCAGATAAATTGCAATTTTTTTTTTTTGTTATTGCTAACATTTTGAAACACGATTTAAAAGGGACACCGGAAATGTTTTATTTGTGCTCTCTTTTCGATATATAAGCTAGCTAGATAATATTCCCTATGTAGTTTGTACAAGCTTAAGCTGTGTAAAATCAAAGATAATTGAAACTCCTCATTCATTAGCAATCTACTTTGTTTTTATTAAAGTCATATGTACAATGTTGATAATCACCACTTCCATATCAACAGATAAAACAAAGTGTTGTCTTAATATGTCTGCTATTATACAATAGAAACTGAGGTCCAGTAGATTTAAAAAAACAAAAAGAATCATAAAAATATTTATCATACACACCACATTTTCCGAATTTCCGAACAACGCAATAATCTAAATCTTGCCAGGTACTTATTGATATTATATTGTAACACGACGAAAGAAAAAATATTAATTTAAATTAAAAAATGCGCCCAGAGATAAAACCTATTTAGATCGATTTTCTCCCCAAAACACCCTGCATTCTAAATTTCATGGAAATTCTTACAGCCATTTCCGAGATTTTGATAATATATACTTATGTAAGATAACAAGATTAGCTTGTTTAAAGTTTATGATGCATTATGTTACCTACAACAAATATAGAATTTTCCAGATCAGTGCTAAATTCGCTCAATTCCTCCCTTTTAACGGCGAGCCCATATCTAGAAGCACAAACACCACATTGTTTGTATATTAATGTTACAAAATACGTGTCGGTCTATGGTCTCGTATTTTCAATAAACATTTGTGTCCTTTTTAACAGATACTTGTCCTCACTGGGAGCTACCCCAGCATTCCGTTAAAGGTTTTCAATTTCTGCGACTCATGGATGAGGCATCATCCGTGAGAGATAAACCGTGTTTGCTTATTTCCTTTCAGACAATTTCTCTCTTATTTCATATCCGCGCGATATTGTGTAAGAGTGATCTTACAGCTTCAATACAAAAATAAACCTAACAGTGAATACTTGTACATTCTAACTACCGTTTCACGGAAAAATCTAACAAAATGAAACAATAAACTGCAAAGCAAATGCAATCAAAAGCTGTGCAAGCAATCAAGAGTCCTGTGTAAAAATTGAATCGACAAAAATCGGTAGGCTAAACAATCGGTTTAAGTACCAGCTTACTATTGACATATTTTAATATAATAATAATGAAATAAACGGGCGATTTTGTATGTATACATATTAATTAAAATGAAAAAACCCTTCCTAACAAAAATTGAGAAGTAGTTTTGGGGTCGATTTTCATATTGGCTAGTTACGAAAGTATGGGAAAAAATGTTTAAGAATACGTTAATTTTCTTATTATTGTTATAGTTTCAACTCAGATAAACAACAAAGGTAATAAGAAAACTTTGGATTTTTTTACTCTTGTGTTCCAGTACAAAAAAAATATGTAAAACAACGCCTCCGTTTTTGTTTGCAAGGATTTTTCAGATATAATAGAGTTAAGATTTAGGTGTATATTTTGTTTCTAAGATTATTAAATGGAGCTATTTTATATAGTTTTTTTTAGTATATATTTTTCATTGTATGGTTGCGGTAACATCAAAGTGCAAATAATATTATACAGATGCTTTGTATGTGGAACTTTCTATCGACCGTGTGCGGGCGGCGCACCCGCAACCCGCGTGACAGGAGAAAGGCTAACGCCCGAAATTAATAATCAATCTTAATTTCATTTTAGCTAGCTGAGATCAAGATTTCAATACATTTCAACGATCCTAGGATCAACTTTACGTAAATTTACGTCAAGTTTTGTTTGAGAATTTAAGATTGAAGTCAATCTAGGATTTCAATTTCAATTGATGCGTTTTCAATTTCGGGCGTAAGTGCACACAATGTTTGTGTTGTTTCAGACACTGGACGAGTGGTCATTCGACGTGTTCGCGCTGCACGAAGCCTCCGTGGGGTCGCCCGTCAAATACCTCGGCTACGAGCTGCTCAACCGATACGGCATGATACACAAGTTTAAGGTTTGCTACATATATTCACAAAAAATATATAATACATACGTAGTCAGTAGTTAGTCAACGGGTTTTTAACACACCTTAGTACTTAAAAATGCGCATTTACATGTTTCTTTTTCACGCGTAAAATGCTAAATGTTCAGTTTTGTTTGCAAAGTTTAGCATTTATAATATAAAGGCACACTGTTTACAATATCATTTTTCTATTAAAATGTACAGATCCCGTTTAAATTATATTCGTTTTACGCATGCGTAGATAAAAAAACCGGTAAAGCAAAAACTCAATTTAAATACTGTAAAAATAATGCTGATATCGTCATATCTACTTTTACAACTCCGTTTTATTTCGTCGTCTCCAGATGCTCCCGATTACGTCTTCAGATACGTGGCTTAGTGCTTTATAGCCACCCCACGGGAGGTCCATTTTATATATCTGTGAATATTATTCACGTATTTTTGAACCAGATTGACATTCTATAAAATTGTACTAGTTAAAATGAAGTATACTTTGATCGAGCTCTCTAAAGTTTCTTCATCAAAAAGCTCTACAGATTTCTTACAGTAATATTTATGCTAAGTTAAAATAAAAAAGCTATTGTTAAAATTTTTATAATTATGATTTTTTGTAAGAAGCACAAATAAAATAATTTTTCGTCTATATATGTAATACGAAGACGTAGGATACATCCTAAAAAAAAATACAGTTGATTTGGTCTGAATATATAGTACTTACCCCGGGCGGAAGACGAACATCCTAAGGGCATAAATCAGATCCCTTTTAGTTGATAGTTAGAACTGAAAAACTAAGAAAGGGTCGGATGATAGAAGCGAAAAGTACACATTTGCTAGCCAGTCGAAAAGATTGTACGTTACGTACCTTACATGTATCTTACGTTTCACGTCTAACGAGTATGAAACGGTATCTATTGTAACTTAACGTTTAAGAAAGTAGTACTACTTATCTATACTAATAAAATAAAGAGGAAAAATTTGGGTGTTTGTTTGCATTGAATAAATAGGCTCCAAAACTACTGCACCGACTTTGAACAGATATAAAGTAGTCCTCGGGAAAGAACATAGGCTACTATTTATTAATAGGCTACTATTTATTACGGCAAAATGAACGGATTTCGTGGCATTTCTTTTTGCGCAAACAAAGTCGCGGGCAACGTCTAGTAAAATATATTTTTCACATTAACACCCGCACTGCAATAAAATAAAGTCAATAGGATCTGATACAGGAAGGTAACTTAATAATATGCCATTCAACCGTATCACGACACAATCACAAAGGTTATCAATTAGCTAATTAACACAAATGACGTAATACATGTCATCAATGTCATTTCAGTAATTAATTATGTCACATATATTGTGTGTAATGTGTTGAACTAGCGAACGATCGCGCTCCGCGTTGTACACATGCAGCAAATATTAATTATTTAATTAATATTTTTGTGAATCGCGCGGCTAATTGCCGCTGCACGTGATCATGGCGCTCGTGGCCAATGAGTCGCTGGCGTTAATCCAGCACGCCATCGACACATGGACGAGGTCAGCATAATGCAGATCTGCATGTCTTCCATCACCAGCGAGGAGATTTGCAAAGGTAAACATTTGCTGTACGAGACGCTCGACCAGAGCGCGAACATGCCATCGCGACGGAAAGATGGAACCGAAAGAAGCGTGCAGAACATCATCTCCCTGCTGAAGCAGATGGATCCGGATAAAGTGCCAGCGTTTGTAGCGAAAGAATTATTTAACATAAGCTGCCACCGGTGACACTGGACCACGTCGACGTCGTCAGCCTACTGAGGGACATCAAGTTCAAGAAGGAAGAATTGAATAATATAATAAAATAGTAAATTATCACAGTTAAATAGTGTTAATTCATTATGTAGGTCACCTGATGCATCAAACGTTACTCGTCGTTGAGACGCGCAGGCGGTCACGTTTAGCCCGTCAGCATTATCCGGCATCTTCGCTGCCGCAAATGTCCACCCCCCCCCTCCACCTCCCCCGCGTTCGAAAAACAAATGGAAGAAGGAGGCCCCTTCAAAAGAGCGTCGTCTTTCTAAAAAGGACGGAACGTGCGATGATGACGGGTTCATCAAAGTCGAGAGGAAGAAGAAGAAACCCGTCGTCCGCTACCATCGCTGCACCGCTCTCGGAGGACCCGAGCAGATGTTGCGGGGTGAGAATCCCGCGACACCGCTGTACGTGTCGTAGGTTGCATTGGTCAACGACGGTCGTGGACTACATCAGGAGCAGAACCAACTTCGCCTTGAGGCGCCTTTGACGCTCGACGCGTTTGAAATCTCGTCATAAAGTGAACTTTAGTTCTTTTGTAATGAGAGTTCCAACCAATAATTTACCGACCTTCAAGAAGGAAGAGTTCTGGCCGATTTGAGTCGTCTATAGAAGATTAAGAGGACGACTCTCGAACACTTCGCGCCCCACGTCGCAGACAATACGTGTTTAGTGTTAGTGTCAGTTTGTTATATATGTATGTTAGTCTATAAGTTATTTATAATATGGGCCTATGTCAACGATATTTACTAAGGCGGGTCAATAAGTCCGTGACTTTTTAAATTTCTAACCTCCTTACTCTCCCCTTAGGTCTCTACACCCGAAACAATCGAAAAAATTCACGATATGGTATTGGCCGACCGAAGATTCAAAGTGCAAGAGATTGTGGAAGCCATAGGCATCTCGCATGGCTCAGTGGTTTCAATTTTGAATGATCACTTGGGCATGAGAAAGCTTTCTGCAAGATGGGTGCCGCGTTTGCTCACAGTCGACCACAAACGCAATCGTGTAACAACTTCACAGGAAGGTTTGGCGTTGTTTAATCACAATATGGAGGAGTTTTTTAACCGTGGACGAAACATGGATCCATCACAACACACCAGAGACCAAACAACAGTCAAAACAGTGTGTTTTTAAGGGTGAATCGGCGCCAAAGAAGGCCAAGGTGGGTTTGTCAGCCAATAAAGTTATGGCGACTGTTTTTTGGGATGCACGTGGGATAATCCACATTGACTATCTTCAAAAGGGAAGAACAATTAATGGGGAATATTATGCCAACTTAATGGACCGCTTCAATGAGGATTTGAAAAAAAACCGACCTCATTTGGCCAAAAAAAAAGTTCTTTTTCACTAAGACAATGCAAGGGTGCACACATGTGCAGTTGCCATGGCAAAAATCCATGAATTGGGCTATGAATTGCTCCCACATCCACCCTATTACTACTTCTTCTTGTTCCCAAACCTGAAAAAATGGCTCGGTGGAAAAAGATTTGACTCCAATGATGAAGTCATCTCGCAAACAGGCCTATTTTGAGGACCTCGACAAATCATATTTTTTGGAAGGGATAAAAAAATTGGAGAAGCGTTGGACAAAGTGTATAGAGCTCAAGGGGGACTACGTTGAAAAATAAAATGATTTATTTATCAAAAAATCTGTGTTTTATTCCAAAAGTCACGGACTTATTGACCCGCCCTCGTAATTTAATTTTAATTTAATTTAATATACCGTTGAAACCAGAAACAGATTATGACTTAACATCTTCATTGCGTCAGCCTATTAACTTTAAGTTGGACCTGTATCAGGCATCCTAAAATTTGTAAACTAGTCCACGCAGCGTCATAGGGTCGAATTGATCTGTTTGACATGCATAAGTTTTTATGCAATTTACTTGCTGGAGGTAATTATTTCAGTATATTTTAATGTACTGACAAATACAGATCTTTTCAACCTTTGTCTGCACAGAATGGATGAATTATCGATAAAATATTAGTGATGTGCAAATATTAGGTCATTACATATGAAATTGGCGTTTTTTAAAGGAGGAACATAAAGTCGAATTTTTTAAACATAATATATTGATTTAATCAAAGTATATACCATTGCTTTCTATGCACTTTTGCCATCTCATAGGTAGTTCATTGATTCAGTTACTAAAAAAAATCATTCGGACAGGAATCAATAAAATCTTTGAAAGCGCTTTGGACTGCCCCATCGGAGTTTTTTCTTTGCAAGAAGTTATCCAAATTTCGAAAAAAATGGTAATCTGTTGGAGCAAGGTCTTAGACATACCAATTAAAGCTCTTCTAATTTGGTAGCCGTCTGTTGTGCAGAATATGGTCTAGCGTTGTCCTGAAGCAGTGGCCTAGAGCGAATGACCAACCTCGGTTGTTTTGCAGCTAGCTTTACAGTTGATGATGATTAGCAGTTGCTGGCAATAGGCATCTGCCGTAATCGTCTGGCCAGATTTAAGAAAGTGTGATTGTAGTGAACGACACCGGCACTAGTCCACCAAACGCTCACAAGTAACTTTTTTTGAGTCAATTTTCGCTTGGGGCAGGCTTTGGCCGGTTCGCCAGGGTTCAGCCATTGCGATGAGCATTTCCGATTATCGTACAGGATCCATTTTTCATCACAGGTAATGATTCGATTTAAAATCCCTTCATTATTGTGCCGGTTGAGTAATGTAACGCAGCAGTCGACGTTTCTCTCAATTCATGAGGTACCCACCTTTCAAGCTTTTTCACCTTCCCAATTTGCTTGAAGTGGATTAAAATAGTTTTATCACTAACACCGCAGCCTGCTGCTAGCTCGGACGTGGTTTGCGATGGATCCGCTTCCACAATAGCCTTCAATTCTTCATTATCAACTTTGGTACCTCCAGCCGTCGAAGGGCTTGTTCTGCAGGTCGAAATTTCCTAAACGAAAACGTTGGAACCAAAAACGTACTGTGTTTTCTTTTGCGTCACCGCCGCCATACACATCATTAATCTTTCGAGCCGTTTCTGCAGCACTGGTGCCACGGTGGAACTCTTACTCGAAAATAATACTATATTTCAATTTTTCCATTTTGTAAACAGAGTGACGCAAAGAAAAAACCAAAAAAGGAAAAAACAAATAAATTACGGTTTTCGAAACACAAATGCATGAGTAAATATTGGTATAAATTTGAAATTGGAATTTCTAACCAAAGAAGATATATTTGAGATTAATGTGGCCAGTACAACAGAACGCCAATTTCATATGTAAGGACCTAATAAGATGACGATTTAATAAAAAGTATTTCTGTCAAAATTAAATTAAGTATGTAGACAAGTTTACTTTTTTATATTTATGTAGAAGTAAGGAGTTTTTTTAACATTAATGTAAGCATGATAGTTCAACTTTTTAATTGAGCTTTATGATAATCAGGATAGAACAGAGAAGAAGGTCTAATACTATAACTAATAAAAATAAGCAATCAAGCATATTTTTTATCCTCTTTGTATTTCATACTAGCTTTTGCGCGTAACTTCATCCGCGTGGATTCCTATTGCACTCCCGTGGGATATGTATTTTGAAAAATCCTTTTTTTAGCGGATTTCTACGTTATAATAACTACGCTATCCAACCAGATGTTGATATTTCACTACACAAACTTTGGACCCCATTTTACCCCTTTATTGGACGAATTAAAAAAAAACTACAAAGTACGTACTCAATAAGTTCTATTTATTTCCTCGGATATTAAATTTAATGGAAATCGGGACAGTTTTTGATTTTTTGTCGTACAAACTTTAAACCCTTATTTTCCACCCTCAGAGGGTAAATGAATCATAAACACGTATCTAATGAAACTAGAGGTCACCCTGTGGTCGAAATTCGACCATAATTCATGTTTTAATTATTAAGTTTCCACCTTTTTTAGGTTTCTTTTGCATCTTAGATACGCAATAAAAAAAATTAAAATGTTGTTTATGGATTGTGAAAGAAAGATTGACACTCATTGACAATGGTGTCACACCTACTGTAATATCAAAGTGTACATTCATAATAGCATTTTTGTATAATATATACACAAATGCTAGTATGAGTGACGTAGTGTGTGTTGTTATTTTTATAAATTTGGAGTAAAGTCCTCCAGTCAGTGAAGACATCTCCTTTTATATAATATATAGATTTAGTTAAGTTTTCATTCCTAGGTGCCGTCAACGATACTGGAAAACTTCCTGAGCCGGATTGAGGAGGGGTACTGCCGGTTCCACAACCCCTACCACAACAACCTGCACGCCGCCGATGTCGCGCAGACCGTGCACTACATGCTTTGCCAGACGGGACTCATGGTAGATATCTATTACAGGCCATTCCACAATACTGCATTGCGACGACGCATCGCCAAACACGAAGTCACATTTCAATACAATTCACATGATTTGTACGATGCCTTTAATGCCATGCGTCGTCGCAACGCAGAGTCGCAATATAAATAATGTACAGTAGACCATCTTCATACTAGACCGCCCAAATTGGCGCACGCACACATACGCGTCAATTACATGGCCGATAACGAAACATCAAATAGCAGAAGTATGTAGTGTCGTGCCGCCAAGACTTTCGCTGCATTGAACGACTAACGAGTTTTAGTTAGTTGTGCCGCGACGCTTGAGCTTTGACAACGCCTTCTTTGTAGACGCTGGTACGTCTAGACTCCCTAGCGCTCCGCTCGGCCACGCTCAATCGTAGGTAATAATTCAAGTACACGGCTGAGTTCTGCTACTGTACATTATTCAAATAATGGCAGTGATGTGGCCTCCCACTACCTTACTAATTATCTCACTTTTGACCAATATACTTTAAATTTATGTCTTTCAAAGTAACTTTTCCAACGTATCCCAATATTAATACAACCCAATATTAATAAAATCATGCATGCTGAAGTTTGTGATGATATGTGGATGTGTGTTTGTTACCCTATCACTCAAAAGCAACTAAATGGGTTTAAATGAAAGGTATACAAAACACATTGGATTCTATTTATTCCGATAATAATTAAATAATACAGGCACGTTTCAGTGAGATACTAGTGTTTTGAGCTTATATAAATAGATATACCTGGTTGACTTTAAACGAGACAATCTTGTATATATATATAGTAACTGGGAGATCGAGCTTTGCTCGGTGTTTTAGTAGAACAACAAAATAATTAAAAATATATATAAAAATATGATAGAAAAATAAATAATAAGAATCACAAATATATTTATCTTACCTGGATTCGAACCCACCACATTCTGAATTTCCAAAAAATGCAAAAACGATACGTAGATATGCATACCTAGCTGCCAATCAGACTGACGTAAGAGAGTCGAGATTATTGATATATTGTTGCACGACGAAATAAAACAACATTTATTGTTTAAAAATTAGCAGTTTCTAAGGGATAAGACCTAGCTAGGTTGGTTTTGGCCCCCAAAACTCCCTGTACTCCCTTGACAACGCCTACAATAATTACCATAATTATTGTAGGCGTTGTCAAGATACCGATTATATATAGGTCTCGTTTAAAGTATAAGATAATACCTACTTCGATTACATATTTATTTTTATAAATAGAATAAAATTATCAGGCCATTGTAATTTGCTGCATTACAATAGGAAGTCGGGAATTGTCTTTCGACAAAACGACGAAATGACGGAGGGAAACAGACTGAGATTGGCCGCCATATTTCTTATCGCCCTACAAATGAAAGTGTGCTAGGGCGTGTGTAACCATAACGATTGTGTGTAGGCATATTAACCACTTCTTTATAATACAGGGTAGGTACATATTCTACTACTTTTATAAATGTGAAAGTTTGTGAGGATGGATGGATGTTTGTTCACTCTTTCATGCAAAAACTGCTGATCAGATTTTGATGAAATCTGGTATGGCAGTAGTTTAGGCTCTGGATTAAAATATAGGCTACATTTTTTCCCGAAAAAATGTAGATGGAGCCGCGGGCAAAAGCTAGTTACATAATATGCAAAGACTCGACCAAAATTTCTAGTTAAACGTACATACTAATTGAATAATTAAACATTTTTATAACATATTGTGTATTAGTAAGTCTATTTTGACTCAAAACTTGTTTGTTTTATACATTAAACTTTCCTTTTGTGTTTCACATTCTTATTGTTATAATATATTCAAATATAGCCCACATCCTCGGATTAAATTCGAAGCTTCTTTACTTTCATCCGTACCGAGTTCAAATGTTCCCAACAAAGATAATGTTAATCATCATATGAATTTGGAATTCGTGATGTTTGTTTGTGGACTCCAAGTACTTTTATTTATTCGAAACTTTACTTAAGTTTATGCAAAGCTCATCTCGTACTTTTTGATAGTGAATTTATGTGTTGAATAAAAGCTCAAACTCATCTCCACTCAAAAACATTTTTGAATTATATATTTCTTAATTGTCTGCAAATATGTTGTCTCGCATGACATGAATTTTAACAACGCAACACAAATCTTTGCGCGTCTATACAGAAGAGCGTAGCATAGCTACGGCGTAGAAGCTACTACGGCGTAGCATGTTGGTACAGCTACGGTCTATATGTTGAAATATTTTTTTCCTTCGACCAATATTTTACTTGCTTTGATAAATTATTTAATAATCACATTATGAAGATTGTAATATTATGCAAACCTTTCTAATATTATAAACGCCAATGATTATAATATGTATGAACATCCAGATGTTTGGTCCTTTTTCACACAATAACTACTGAACGGATTGTTGAAATTTGTTATAGTAGTTTAGACTCCGGATTAACATATATACTACTTTTTATCAGAGCGCAATGTACGATTCCTGCGGGATTACTTTTTGCGCTTACAAAGCAATATTTAGTTTATTTAATATATTAAACTAACAAACATTTAATAAATAAAAAAATGAGAGGTGTCATGGGACACCCGGATGGAACGAAGTTATAATATATAGTTGATAATGAAGAATTGAAGCCTATTTAGGAAAAAAGAAACACACACACACACAATGTGTGTTACACAATGTGTAATTGCAAAATTCATTATTGAATTCATATATCAACATTATTGTCAAGGTGATAAGGTCGTTTTTTGTATCATTCTTAATAGTCGTTATTACATTGTGATTTCGAGTGGCAAAAAGTGTCGTGCCAATTTTAATCCGCCTAGCCTCCAATTCGCAACGCGCCATAAGGAACTACGTTCCAATAACTTTAAACATTGTAACGGAACGTTACACAACTTCATGTTATCACACTTATTTATTGATATTATTTTTAAAAAAATATTTAATAACTTTATAAAATGAAATTGAACGTGTGTTACCCACGTATTGATTCATCTTCACAACTAAGGTCTTATGGAGCTTTTACATTGTTAGCTAACATGTAACATTATTATGACGTAATATGTTAGCTATTTGTACACGCGCCGACATGGAGCGTTTCGGCCCATTAGTGGTTACAGCCCGTAAGAGCCGCAATAACTGCCGGCAGTTACGACTAACGAACCCAGAGTAACAACTTATAACCTACTTATTTATGACATTCAATCTTAACAGCACATTAAATTGTTGTTATATTATGATTATTGCGAATTTTAACCGATTTCCAAAAAAAGGAGGTGATTATACATTCGGCTGTATATATATATTTTTTGTATGTTCAACGATAATTCCGCCATCTGTGGACCGATTTTCAAAATTATTTTTTTGATGTATAGGGTATAATCCCAAATTGGTTCAGTTTCAACAAAGTGGTGTCCTGATGATGGGATCCATGAGGAATTGAGGGATCTCTTCGAAATTTATACACATATGTGTATTTCAACTTTTTCTGAAGTAGTCCAAGCAAATGCTACCAAAAAGTAAGATTTTGCACCAAGGTATACCCTGGGTCGAAAAGTATTGAACGGAACTCCTAACTCCTTATAGATACATGTTTGGGGATTTTGGCGTTGTTTAAAGAACTGCGTGCATATGCCACTATGTCAATCAACAGTAATCATCACCATCATCACCACTATCATCACAACATACATCATCACAATATGATGATATAATAGGTATTTTTCATAGTGTTTTACACCGACACGGATATCTTTGAACATTCCTTTGCCGTTTGTGAACCCATATGCAAAAATTTTTTGTTGCTGTAAAGGCTATAATTCGAAATTTTTCCCTTGGTCACCAAATTGAAGCCCTGATGATAAATCCATAATAAAAAATCCATAATAAATCAAGGGAACGACATTTATAGTGAGTTCCACATTTTCTGAAGTATTCCAAGCATATAGCTACCAAAAAGTACGTTTTTGTACCCTGTACCCGGTATACCCTGGATCTAAAAGTACTGAACAGAACTCCTGAGTCCTTATAGGTACATGTTTGAGGATTCCGGCGTTGTATAAAGAACTGCAAACATATGCCATCATACCACTTACAGTAATCATCATCATCAATACCATCTTCACACGAAACACCAACAAATTATTATTATTATGACATTGGTACTAACTAATCATAGGAGTTTTGAGAGTGCACCGATATCAATATCCTTGAAATTTTGCTACTGCCAAAATTATATTCGTGATCATCATCATCACTATACATAGTATATTTAATGGTTACTGCTACATTTTTTCCGCAGACCATTACAATACATAACAATAATTATTTAACAATATAACATTTAGTCATTATCATCGCCGGTGATTGTTTAGTAGATCCGCAAATCGGTAATGCTTATTTGGAGAAATACCACGGCCTCTCAGAAAACTGGCATGAAATAACGCTTGAGTTTATTTTTCCGAGAGAGTGCTAATAGCGAAGGCTTTTTTGTATTTATAACTTTCTTAAAATATGTTCATAATATAATATAATATAATATAATATAATATAATATAATATAATATAATATAATATAATATAATATAATATAATATAATATAATATAATATAATATAATATAATATAATATAATATAATAATAATAGATAATTAATTTAACTTAAGAGAGAAAAAATATTATTATTAAACAACAAATTAAAACCAACTTCCAAAGTAAAAATGCACAAAAAAGTATGAAATAAAACTTTTTTTTCAATAATCCTCCTTTATAATTTTAACTATTTCTCTACTCAATCTTCTTAATTTTGAAGTCGGTACCAGCAAATTTGAACGTAAGTTCTATAAAATCTTATACTTTAAACGAGAGAATCTTGTATATATATAATCGTAATCTCACCAACGGCTGCAAGTATTACCATGAAATTTAATATGCAGGGAGTTTTAGGGGAGAAAAATCGATTTAGCTAGGTTTTATCCCTTTTATTAGATTTAATTATTTAGAAAATAAGTTATATATCATACTTTTTTGTGCATTTTTACTTTGGAAGTCGGTTTTAATGTTTTGTTAAAAAATAATAATTTGTAAATATATACTATCAGATAGAGTATGTTCTCAGGATTTATTAGTATTATTATGACGGCATGTCAATTTGGTATCGTATTTATAACATAATACGAACAAAATATTACGATAACGATACGATTCACCTTCTATTAGCAGGCCTAGCAGGAACATTTTCGATAGCGGCGTAAACTTAACGTTAACGAATGAGAAGAAGTATTAAAATTTTTTCACGTCAAAAGCACGATTTCCGGTTGACACGGATACGAATTACAAATTGTGAATAACCTCACTGTTTGCTTAGCATACAAGTAGGTACCATAATTGTGTAGAGCAGTAAAGTTTCACAAAATAATTAATATTCTTTATTGATATTCCAGAACTGGTTATCAGACCTGGAGATATTCGCAACGCTGGTGGCGGCCATCATCCACGACTTCGAGCACACCGGCACCACGAACAACTTCCACGTCATGTCAGGAACAGACACCGCGCTGCTGTACAACGACCGCGCTGTGCTGGAGAATCATCACATAAGCGCTGCTTTCAGGTGATTAATAAAGAATAGTGCTGAGTTACAATTTAAAAAAAAAGTTCCGCTTTACTTTTTAATCGGAACACATCAAAATTGGCGCCATTTACAATTTCTTCGTGATGTCTGGTACTGACACCGCGCTGCTGTACAACGACCGCGCTGTTCACATACACAGCAGCACTACATCAGTGCTGCTTTCAGGTTATTTAAAATGAAGAATGAACCTTGTAATTTGAAAAAAATATTCATTTTACGTCAAGATTTAAAGACACATACACACACCACCAAAAATATTGCTATGAGATAGACTCAACATACCTAATAGCCTTAATATAATATTTAATAAACATGAATGATAGATAAAGGTTTTAACTAAACTTTTGAACTACTGGGTAATTTAGTTACGTTTTCGAAAAAATATGACATGTAATGTACTATCAACTGAATCTATATACGAAAGCATTTGCGTCAAACCTTTTTTTGTAAGTATATTTTTTTTAAGATAATGCATTATTTATAAAGATACTCGATTAGCCGCGCGGATTGCGGGCACCGTGGTGCGCAATGCACAAAATACTGACGAAATAGGGTGACAATATTTTTTTATTTCATTTTTTTTCCAAATAGTTTCAGTAGTGTTTACTTAAATTAGTAAACAATAATAATAAAGTTTTGAAAAATTAAAAGAAAGAAAAAGTACTGTATATTTTAATGTACGAGGGCGGGTCAATAAGTCCGTGACTTTTGGAATAAAACACAGATTTTTTGATAAATAAATCATTTTATTTTTCAACGTAGTCCCCCTTGAGCTCTATACACTTTGTCCAACGCTTCTCCAATTTTTTTATCCCTTCCAAAAAATATGATTTGTCGAGGTCCTCAAAATAGGCCTTTGTTTGCGAGATGACTTTATCATTGGAGTCAAATCTTTTTCCACCGAGCCATTTTTTCAGGTTTGGGAACAAGAAGTAGTCACTCGGAGCCAAATCTTGAGAATAGGGTGGATGTGGGAGCAATTCATAGCCCAATTCATGGATTTTTGCCATGGCAACTGCACATGTGTGCACCCTTGCATTGTCTTGGTGAAAAAGAACTTTTTTCTTGGCCAAATGAGGTCGGTTTTTTTTCAAATCCTCATTGAAGCGGTCCAATAAGTTGGCATAATATTCCCCATTAATTGTTATTCCCTTTTGAAGATAGTCAATGTGGATTATCCCACGTGCATCCCAAAAAACAGTCGCCATAACTTTATTGGCTGACAAACCCACCTTGGCCTTCTTTGGCGCCGATTCACCCTTAAAAACACACTGTTTTGACTGTTGTTTGGTCTCTGGTGTGTTGTGATGGATCCATGTTTCGTCCACGGTTAAAAAACTCCTCCATATTGTGATTAAACAACGCCAAACCTTCCTGTGAAGTTGTTACACGATTGCGTTTGTGGTCGACTGTGAGCAAACGCGGCACCCATCTTGCGGAAAGCTTTCTCATGCCCAAGTGATCATTCAAAATTGAAACCACTGAGCCATGCGAGATGCCTATGGCTTCCACAATCTCTTGCACTTTGAATCTTCGGTCGGCCAATACTATATCGTGAATTTTTTCGATTGTTTCGGGTGTAGAGACCTCAACTGGGCGTCCAGGACGTTCGGCATCTTCAGTGCTTGTACGGCCACAACGAAATTCAGTAAACCACTTTTTACCATTGAAATCGATGGTGCAGAGTCCCCATAGTATTTATCAAGCTTAGCTTTGGTCTCGGTAATGGTTTTTTTTCGCAAAAAATAATGCTTAATAAGCACACGAAATTCACTTTTTTCCATTGTTTCCTTAAGTTACTGGATAGTCTGATAAAGATAGCTGTAAAACACAAACTAACTGACGCAACAAGTTCAAATTTTGATAGGAGTCAACTGACAGATGCCTGTTGACAGGAGTAGTGTTGCTTTTTCAGTAAGGAGGTTAGAAATTCAAAAAGTCACGGACTTATTGACCCGCCTTAGTACCTACAAAATTTACCCTGTTTTTTCTGTCTGTCTGTTGTGTCTCCTTTTATCTCACCCAGTAGATCGACAGACATAAAATTAGCCATAGTCAAATTTATTAATAAATTATATTCAGTATTTTAGTTCGTTGTTATATCCGTAAAAATGTTCAAAAGTTTTGTATTGCTTTTAAGGATACCTATTTTGCAAAGCTCTATTTGGTGAAGATGAATGAAAGTAGGTCGGCTATATTTTCACGGCGGCCCAACACGTCGAACTGGTACAATGCGAGAAAGGAGTTTCGAGTCGTCTATTCGTTTTATCACGACATAATTTCCCCTGGGCCCATCCCTGTTTTCACCGTCCCTTCAACTTTTAGGTCGTCCAATTTTAACCGTAATTTTTATTAACGCTTTTTCATCTATAAATATTGATTGCATATTTTGGGGATATGTATGGAAAAAAAACATTTTATTCACATTGATGCAAGAACAAAACCATGTTGTGCATTTTTGCGGTAATTTTTATGATATCAATTCACAAACATTCAAAATTCATTGCTTTCACGTATATAGTATCCAAAAATTACCGTTTTCGGGTGCAGCTAAATAACAGAACTATTCAAAGGAACCCTTTATGTCTAGACAATGACTTTATCCTTTTGTCAGGCTAATGAGAGACGAAGATAGCAACATTCTTCAAAACCTGTCCCGCGATGAGTACCGGGAGTTCCGGACGCTGGTCATCGACATGGTGCTGGCCACGGACATGTCGTTCCACTTCCAGCAGCTGAAGAACATGCGTTCGCTGCTGTCACTTGCGGAGCCCACCGTGGACAAGTCCAAAGCGGTGTCACTGGTGCTGCACTGCTGTGATATATCGCATCCCGCTAAGGTGAGTTCTGTTAGTTGTAGGGATTTAGAGCCAAGCATTATTTGAGCATGGAAGATGTTTTCAACATTTAGGGTTAATTCATACTAGCGTGAGTCGAATCGCAGCGAAGCAAAATTCTGAAAACGTGATATAGAACATTTACTCTTATGTCCACAATGTAACGCACATATTCCATCTCAGATAAAAATGAAGTGATGGTCGTTCACTTTATTTTATCTCAGAAGGAATATGTGCGTTACGTTGTGAATATGAGGGTCAAGGAGGATGGGCAGAAATATATGAACGCTGGTCTACCTACTCAATACCACAGTAGCATAATTAATAACGATTGCTAAAGCGATGACATTTTCTTATTCGATGAAAACCTTAACTATTTTAAAGTAACCATAAAATTATATACCTACCTATCTACATGATTATAATAAAAATAAATGGTCTTTTGTAACATTTTCATTTTAGTTGGACTCTACATACTTCCATTCCATTACCGTGTTCCTGGGATACTTAATAGACTTGAAATGTTCGTATATTTCAGAGATGGGACCTCCATCACCGGTGGACGATGAGTCTTCTCGACGAGTTCTTCCTGCAAGGAGACAAGGAGAGGGAGATGGGTCTGCCATTCAGCCCGCTGTGTGACAGAAACAACACCCTCGTAGCAGAATCTCAGATAGGCTTCATAGACTTCATCGTGGAGCCGAGCATGGGCGTGTGCGCCGACATGCTCGAGTGTGTTCTGGGTCCGCTGCACACGAGCACAAAAAACTCTACCAGCGCAACCAGCCAGGAGCCGATTAGTGAAGAAAATACAGGTACATCCTTAACAAGGAACATGTTTTGAAAGAACTACGGTTACAATAGGGTAGGCTACATGTAAAATATTTAATTAAATTTATAATATTATATTCAGAGTTGAGCATTTTCACGAGACTTTACTTCCTTGCACTTGCGAAATTCTTTATTACAAATCGCTGTACCTTTGTAAATATTGATTTTATTATACTGTTTCTTTTTTTTTAACTTACCCATATTCTAGAGTAGGTACTATTAATATGATGCAATTAAAAACCGGTAAGTGCGTGTCAGGCCACGCATAGAATAGGGTTCCGTAGCCACTTATGATTTTATTTTTATTATTTGACATGTTTACTCATTATTATTTTTAAAGAATTATTCCAAGTAAGCGCATTTTACATGTTAAGCCTCTATAACTCCTGAACTGACAAAGTTATCTAAGCCGTTATAGTTTTCCTTCAAAGTTCAACACAAAATGGACTACCATATATATTTTTTTTAGATATTTCGAGCCAGCCGTAGCCGTTTTAGAAGGGGGACAACCTATTTTAACAAAAAATTCGCTTTAAAGTTGAATATTATCTCCGAATCGGATACCTTAATCAAAAAATCGTCATTGAAACATCTCAATGTTTTTAAAAGACCTATCTAATGACCCTACTACGGCCCACACTATTCACTGTTCGCTTAATGTACATTGAGCATAACATGTTTTAAATTAAAACCAACAATATATTTTTCAGCCGGTGACACGAGTACTAAATTCAAAATAAAAAAGCCGTGGATTGATTGCCTTACAGACAACAAGAAAATATGGAAAGAACAAGCGGCTAAAGGTAAAATTTTCTCTCATCATGCAGGAGATTAAGTCAAACGGCTCGATTAAGAGCAATGATTACCATCGCACATGGACCCAGAGGAGTTACAAGTGCGTTGGCTGTCTTTTTAAGCTAGAATCGTCCTCGTCATCATCATAAAGTTGTTTTATACTTGTTGAATCGTCAACAAGTAATATAAAACATAAAAAAATCAAAACAAAAAAGTTTTATTTCCAAATAGGTTATTAAATAACAATCACGGAATTGTCCCTACGTGATGCCTACCACCGGTTTGGGAACTGGCGGGTTACGGCGAGAAGAACCGGCGCACACACGTCAAAAGTCGATCTAGCTGGACAAAAATCAATTTCCTGACGTTCTCAATATTGATGATATTTTGGGTAAACATTATCAAGTAGTTAATAAACTTAATGGCAATAGTAATGATGTTGTAAAGTTAATATTTTTTTAGAATAGGTCTCCAAAGTTGCCGAATTCGTGTCGAGTGCGCGCGGGCCTCATTTAGGCATGCTCCTTAACCCTCTTTTAAATGTAATTTCAGTTCCATTATTCCTTAGATTTGTTTTTAAATATACTAGTAAACCCTTCTACTAATTAAATCTTATTTTTTTGTTATATATGCATTTTTTTGTTATATATTATTAAGTTAGTTAACTACTTGAGGATCTTTACCCAAAATATCATCAATATTGAAGAACATCGGTAAATTGATTTTTGTCCAGCGTAGATCGGTACTTTTGCCATGTGTGCGGTGTAAGAAACTCGCATCGAAACTTGATTCTATATCCTACTGCTATTATAAATGTGAAAGTTTCTAGGATGGATAGATGGATGTTTGTTTCTCTTTCGCGTAAAAACTGCTGAATGGATTTAGATAAAATTTAGTATGATGATAGTTTAAACTCTGGATTAACACATAGGCTACTTTTTATCCCGAAAAAGTGTAGTGTTTCCGTGGGATACTGTATTTACGCGAGCGGAACCGCGGGCAAAAACTAGTCTTTGAATATTCTTCAACATCAGTATTGCTAAAAAGATACATAATATTTAGATTACATAGTAGGTACATTCAACATTTCAGATGCCGAGGCACGGGCTAAGCAAGAAGAAGAGGAGAACGTGACGCCGGCGCCGGAGGAATAATATTTAGCCTCATTTGTAAATAGCCTTAAGTCGAGTTGTTACAATATGTTTCATTCGTTGTTAAACAAAAGCTAAGCGACTCGCCATTCGCTTCAAGCTTTACTTTGTGTTCTTTTGCTCGCTGAAATGCACCAAAATTGTCTAGCCTTTTTGTGTAAAATGGAGATTTTATTAAACATAAGTAGGGTATTTAAATTACGAGCATCTCATTTGGTTAATTGGTAATATTAGGTGACATAAAATACCTCTTAAGTTTTAATCCGGACAAAAATTATAATTTCCGTTATCGCCTTTTTAATTATTTTTTTACTTATTACTTTCGATGCAATATTACATTCTAAATTATAATTATTCCTTTGAGATTCTCGTAACAGACTTTTTAACATGACAACTTATTAATCTCAATAAGTATTTTCACCGTTTTTTTCGTAGATTTGTTTCAATAGTTTAAAAGTATTTATTTACCTAGATGAAATAGAAGTAAAGATGTCCTAGTAGCACAATCATAGCCGAGTAACTTTTAGGTGTATTATTGCGAAATTGGAAGACAATGTAGTGAGGTCATTTTAAATTGGTCGTTGGCGATAGACCGCAGCGCGGTTCATGCCAATTATATTTATTACATAGAACTTTATGTTATGTATAATAACTAAAATTAGTTTGTTTGTTCGTAACTATGATTAATAGATAGCGATAAATCTGATCAGATTTATTGTTTGAAATAGCGAGGTGTATCAAACTACCTTATCACCATGCGGAGTACGATAGCTCAACGCGCCGGGATCCAGTTAGTGTTAATGATATATTAGTAGTTTAGTATTTAAACTTTATCTCATACGAGCTGGTCTTTAGACGGAAATTTGTATAATATACGGTCTAGTGTCTACTATTTTTTTTTATCATTTTTACACTTATATTAATAAAATCCCAACTATTAGGTACACTTACAACCTACATAATCTTTGAATTTGATATAGATTTGTAAATATGTTATTCAATACGTATTGTATTTTATTTAATCTTATAAACTCTCAATTAAGCCTATTTATTAAGTTTTAGTCACAATAAGAAAACTGTATCTATCTATACATTTTGTTCAAAAAAATAATTTTAATTATCATAAACTATTATTTAACGAATTATAATAATATTTCAATTTTTTTCTAGCCATTTCATTTTCTATTTTAAATAATTATTATTATAGAACCATTTCTAATGTAACCTGTATTACCTATAGCTTTCCTCAAAATGTTCAAGAAGAAATATACCTACTATATTATAATACCTATTATTCATGTACAAGTATGTATGTCTACAAGTATGTCTTAGCTCCTATTGATGTTAACTATAACATCAATAGGAGCTAAGGCAAAACTAAATTGATACATTTTAAATTCAAATTAGGTATAAGCTCACGATCTATTTATATTCAAGTCTAGCTAAATTACCTACTAGATTATACTATACCAGTTATAAGGTCAACATGATAATACTTATATATTTTTGTTATAATATATTACCTAATCACTTTACCTAGGTAATACCTGCAGATCTAAACTGGGCACATTAAGTAAATCGAATCACCTAATGTACCTACCTATATATTTTAGACCTGCTGTACGCATTTAATTACAGTATTAACCTGTATTGTTATATTTTTGTGTCATGTATGTATTATGTATTGATTATTATTATCGTCTACAAAGTTGTCTCACTAACTAGGTAGAGATTAACCATTCTATAAACGCACGCCCCTTTAGCGGAATGCAATTTTAGAATGGTTTATGTCTGCTTAATTTCTTTTGTTTAAGCTTATTTCAAAGTCCAAACATAATACTATCTCTTTCTGTCTATAGAGAAAAAATCGCTATCGCTAGGCGTAACTTAATATTAATATTATGAACATTATCATAGTATAAGGTACATAAACTAATATTATAATACTATAATTTAGATTTAACTATCCCATAGTAATGATACGCTTATTAATTTTAATATTTCCAATTCAAAATTGGACTCCATATACTCCCTGACCAAGTGTTATTATAAATCAAAAAAATCATTAGCTAATGTTAATTAATTCTTTGTATTTAGATAGAGAAAAATATATACTATATAGACATCCACTATTATTACTAGAAAATATTTACTAGATGTCGACATGATTTATTGTAAATTATGAAAATGTAGGTTCATAAATATTATGTCATATACCTTACATTCATAATATTTACAAAATTAGATAATCGCAGCTAACCATGTTGGCATCGGTGTGAATGATGTTATAGACCGACACTACAGACAAGCGTAAGGAACAACAACTCCCTTTTTGAAGCAACTAGGTAATTTCTATTCCATATATTATACAGAATGTGCAATATGTATACCTACTTATAATAAAAATAGGTACCCGTCTAAATGCATACACCTCAAGCTCCAGCTACTAGATGTTAGGTACCTAATGATAGAGGAAATTTTAGACACAGAAAAATATTATATACCTACTTACCTAAGTATTGACACTCGAGGCAAAATAAACGTAGTTGTTTCCAATTCATCATCAAAGGACAGAATTAAACCGTCGTCCTCGTCCTCGTAATTTCAAATTTATACCTACGTACCAAACCTAAATTATTATCCCACAATACATCTTTGTAGAAGAATATTTTAATATTTTTAATCAGAAACTTACGAAGATTGGACTTACAGCGTTGCTTAACATTGTGCAATCATAATTATATCAAAGGCCTAGCTGTTGTCCAAATAGATAAGTGGGACCATTCTATTCGAATATCATTGCAATTTAAACCATTATCACGCTATATAAAATTATATCCCCGTGTCTGAATCTGGGGTTTAGAAGGATAGTACATAAATGGTGACGCTTATCATAGAATTTACAATAGATCTTTTATATACTTACCTGTAACGTAAAACTTTTCGTGGATATTGTTCGTAAATTATAATTATTACTAAATTAGTAAATATAATATTGTAAAAGTAGATGTGTATGCCATATTAATTGGGGTTATAGCTTTATAATATATAGGTGGTTTTAGAAATTCAGTCCAGCAATATTTATTTACCACTAACAATCCTGTTTTATTCAATCGGTAAATTTTAAATTGGATCCAGCTTGACCTGCAATGATGTCAAAGTATTCTACTGTCTTCAGTAGAACCTGCAGCTTCTGCCGCCACTACGTTGCTACAGCTGTAACTGAAGCATCATTGTGGTGACACACGAACTGGCGCCCAACTGGTGGTAGTGGTTGTAGGATCAAACTTAGGAACGTCAGTTTTAATTCGCCTAAAAATTATATGCATAGCCACATACATAAGGCATCAAATATAGATAAAGCAAACTTAGGAACTAAAAAGAAATATTTAATAAACCATCATCGAAATTCCTCATCACTTTTTTTTATTGCTCTTCATGGTGGACTGCAGAATGCACTGTCTACACCTCTACACTAATATTATGACGAGCAAAAGATTTGTTTTTTTTTATGATTGTTTGTTTATTTACATTGAATAGGCTGAAACTGATGGACCGATTTTGATGAAGTATAGCACAAAAATAGATTTGACCACAGCACGGAGTACATAGGCTACTTTTATTGCGGCACAATGTATGGATCCTGAAAGCAAAATCCTTTTACATGCACAATGTTGCGGGCAACATCTAGTAACCAATGTTAAACTTCAGGAGTTCTCACCTGTATAGATGCTTATCAAGTGGCAATAATAGCAAATAAATAAACACAACCCTTAGCAGTAAATAATAACATTTGAAATGGCCACAAAAAAAAAGGAACTGTAATTCCTATTTTTTTCTAATATTCATTGTGTAGTCCAATATTTGATGTCTGTTATAATTATTATATATACCTACCTAATTTATAATTTATTACTCTATTGTAAATAAACTAAAACACTTCTAAATTTGTGTAAAATATATGGAGATGTAATAAAGATCTTTCGTAGAAAAAAATACTTTTTATTAACAAAAGCATTCACATGACAACACAAACTTTACCTATAGTGATAATAATTGTAAGCTCTTATTACTATGCCATAAAACTGAGAGGTAACTTTCATTGAAATATGTGTAACACAAAATTAATTAATAATTTCTAAAACATATATATTAACAACAAAATTTTGAATTTTGAAACCTTACCTATTATGATAATCTTCTACAAAAATATCACAAAATAAAAAAAGGACACCACTCAAAAGTTATACTTTAGTGTGAAGCTAATTTGCAGCTGTAACCTTTTTTACGCAAAAGCTATTAGAAAGCTATTGTTTAATGTACATACATAAATGGCAGTAGCCTGATAAACAGGCCAGTGTGCAGAGTATATGAGGGCCTAGCCACAAAATTCAGGTTATAAGTTCAGGACATCATTTCTGACCTAAGCATTTTATCTTATATCAATGGAAACCAGATTATGATGATAGCTGTATAGCATTATTACAATAAAAAAAGTTTAAATCAGCTTAGAACAAACTTATGTAATTTACTGAATATATTTATCTGGACTGACAAACCTCGAACGTCAGTTTTTAATCTTGTACATGAAATATTACCTTCAACAACATCACCTTTTTTTACACTTACACAATCCCTTAAATAAAAGACAGTCTGCTTCCAATGTGTTGGAGTACTTAGTGGACCAGTAGAGAAAAATACTTTGTTGGGTAGATCAAAAAATGTATCAAAATACCCAACTAGAGACGTAATGCTTCCATCACTTGTGATAAGCAGTTTAAAATCAGATGTAAAAGTCATTACATCTGTGTTGCATGTATAGATATCTATGTCTTTTATAACACATGGTTCGGACAATATATAGTTGCTAGCCACAACATCTATGCTGGCCTCTCTTACCACTTCAGATTTCATGCAATTCATTTTATATCCATAAACGTCTGACCAAAACTGTATTAACTTATTATGAGTTTCAGTGTCACCGTTTGCTACTAAGCTAATATTACATCTATTCGGCAGTAAAGTTCCTCCAGGATTGAGACAATTGTCTCTGGCGTAAATAACACTATCCAACATTCCTTCAAAGAGCAAAAAGTATCCCATCCATTCTGACACAATAATATCAACTTTAGACTCCAACTTTGTATCTTCAAGTCTTCCTTTTATAGTTGTTATAGTGCTGTCAAGATTATTTTCTCTGATTATGTCCATAGCATGGTAAATCACTTCAGACTGATCTAAAGCATACACTTTCTTTGCTCCTGCAGTAGCAGAGAACATGGACAAAATACCTGTACCACATCCAAGATCTAAAACTACTTTGTCTTCTATGGTATCCTTGTTATTTAAAATAGCATCTCTATAACTTTCTGTACGAACCTTATCTGACAGCATGTCATAATGAATTCCAAAATGAGCATAACTACTAAAGTAACCTTCATCACTCTCTATAGGCACTTTTCCAACACAATCAATGTTTACATCTATATTGCTTGCACCATCAACCAAATTTTTCATTGAATCCTTCATTTTCTGCATGTCTTCTTTAGCCAACTGCAGATGGTTTTGACTTTCCTCATATTGTTTAGTTAATGTATGAATCGTTCTTTGCAATTCCGTAAAATGAGCCTGCGACAAAGTCACTAATCCATTCTCAACATTGGCATGATAAGTTTTGGGAGAATTTGGGGCTTCTGCCAGGGAATCAAAATCGTACATCAACCATTCATCATTCTCCACTGGTTTTAAATATTGCTCACCGTCCCATTGTGGTCTATCTGTATTTATAATTTCAGCAGAACTACAACTATGAGTTTTAATGTAATTAATCATTTTAATATACGAATAGCAATCCATGTTAAAATTTGCTTTGAGCGTATTCAAATTAAAGTTATGAGCACTTTCGCAATGGCTCAGGCATTCCTCTATTGTAGGATATGTACTTGGACAAAATAAGCACTTCACAGTTTGATCACTCGTTTCCATTTCTTGCCATTCATCTTCTTCATATTGTTCTTCGTCAGAACTGAGGTCTGGCACATCAGACATTTTTTGGAGATTTAACTAAATTCGCGCAAGGAAATGTTATAAAATCAAAATACGTAGTAGAATTTATAATTGATACTTTACTTTTCACTCAACATTAATTTAAATGTTGTAATTTATAACCATGTGGTAAATTGTAAATAATTAAAATGTGATGTTTGTACCTTGTGCCTTGACAGTTGACACACCAATTGACATTTGACTTTTTTTTTTATTTTTTTTTTATATGGCATCGGCTAACGGCTTATAACCATTTGCCAGTGTCAAGTTAAAAAGGCGGAACATAGAACTTTCGTTTCAATTTTCAACACCGTATTCCTATAGTATCGTCAAGTCTAAAGTCTAGTCAAAGTCCAAATATATAGTCAGTACAGTCCATGAGTCATGTGAGTCGATTCAACAGAAGCTTTACTGAAAGTTCCTAGGGAGTTTTGGAGAAAACACAAAATAGCACGCTTTTTGTAGTTGTACCTCTTGCCCACACTTGTACATATCAACGAATATCTAATGGTTAATATTCTACTAATATTACGCTGTTTGTTCACCGCCGCCGTCAACGGGACGTCACCGAGAACGAGATTATTTCAGGCCGAGATTAAGTTGACGTGGCGGTGATCGTTTGTCCACCGCGACGATCTCAGTAGTTCAGTTTGTTCTTACTGTGTGTTACATTAATATGTACATTGTACTGATTAAGTCTTTAATTTTCTGATCCATCTCCTTATTGTTCGGATCCAGAAAGACATTTTTGTGTCATGCATTTCTTTCTAAAATTGTATCTTTGGAGGCATTCTTAGTTTTGTTGCATAGATAAATGGCGTTCTTGTCCATTTTTATCTTGTTATGTTCTCGTTGACGTCCCGTTGACGGTGGCGGTGGACAAACAGTCTTACACAATAGAAACTTAATTATCACAATTTTTTAAGGATATACAAATACAACAACGTCGCTGATTGACTCTCTCTCTCTCTCTCTCTCAATTATTACTAAAATTGAGCCTACTGATTAAGTTTATATTACATTATATTTGTTAATAATAAAAAAATATTATTAGAAGTAACAAAAAAAATTACAATTTCTTTACTAAGTAAATTGACACCTCTCAAGTTTTAATACATATTTATATATTAAAATTGGATGATGGGAAAGATGTATGATTCAAGAAACATAATAATATTATAATAATTTGTATTCTGTCTTTGTCATTCATTACATGACAATATTTCGGCGCGATATCGAAATGCGAAAACGAGGCCACAAGGTCTTCATGCATGACGACAGGAGGTCTAGCAGGAACATTTGACAGCGACAACATTTAGTTATCGATTTGTACGGGCGTTGTCATGATTTTGACAGATTTTCGTTCAATACTCATTCGATAATGTTACGTTTACGCCACTCTCAAATGTGCCACTCTAAAATGCTAGACCCACAGGTGGCGTCGCGGCGCAGTGTTGTAGCCTCGCCCGACGCCCATGCGCTGTGCGCCACAGAATTGCGTCCGCATTATGTATCCTAGCTTTATTACAGTTTCTATGGAAACAAAAGGGCCAAACAGTGATAACATCTAACAGAATACTGTTTATGACAAAATAACCCCCTCCCAAGTAATATTAAAAATATATTTTAGAATGAAATTAAAAATATCTGTATTCAAAGAACCTAAGCATTTAGGTGTTGTATCTTGCGTTTGTTGGAATAATACTGAAGATGTGTTTTCATGCGGGCAAGTAGTACTTACATTAAAATATGATAAAAAACGTTCATTAATTTGACTTCACTAGAAAATATCAAGATATAATTATAAAAAAAATAAACTAAAATAGAGTGATATTTTATTATACATAATATTATGTAACAATATTTATGTTGTATGCCCTGTTATCTATACAATCTATATCTATATTAATATTATAAAGTGGAAAAATTTGTTTGTAGGTTTGTTTGTTTGCATTGAATAGGCTCCAAAACTAATGGACCGATTTAGATGAAATTTAGCACAAATATAGAATAGGCTACGAAGAAGATCATAGACTACTTTTTATCGCGGAAGATGTACGATTTCAGCGAGATTATTTTTAACGCGCACAAAGTCGCTGGCAATATCTAGTTGATTGATACGTGTTATTCATTCTTCGTCACGCTCGCGCCCCACATGCTATAGCATAACCTGCTCACCTGGTAGGTACTAATCCCGAAGACGCGACGACGACGCGACTCACTTGATTCACTTGATGGGAGACTTAGTACAATCAATTTACATAACCTGTATGAGCAATATCTTGTTTTACAGTGGCTTAGTGGATAGTATACGATACCACCTAACTTTTTAAGAGGGTAGAACCAACACCATATTATTATAATAAAGGTGTTGGTAAAACAGTCAGATCTGGTACTTTTTTAAATGGTGGACGATAAATAATTTTTGTTAATATCAACTTTTATTATACAAGGTGTTGCTAGAAGTCACATCTGGTACTTTTTTTATTAGATTCTGTATCATAAAGCTTGCCATGACACGATACATGCAGCTATTAATGCATTTGCTGCATTTTGCACACGTATTTATCTTATGACGTAAGTATCCACTAAGGAAGTATTTTTCAAAATTCAACCTCCAGGGGGTAAAATAGGAGATAAAAGTTTAAAACCTAATTCACGCGGGCGAAGCCGCGGGAAAAATATGCTAGTTATGAATATAAATGGATGAGATTTGGTATAGTTATAGATTGTGTATATATCTCGGTTTTAGCATCAAAAAATATATCAATATAATTTTATATTTTAGGGGTGAAGTGGGTAAGAAAAATATTTTTTCATCCTAACCCATCGTGATATCGTTGAATAGGTATTTTAAAATAAAGGCAAGGTTTCATACATGACTTTTTTTACAAAGTCAACTATTTACGAGTAAAGGCCTCCAAAGTGGTTTAAAAGTTTACGTTTATCAAGTAGTAATGCCTCAATTATTTCTGAGTATTTAAATTAAACTAAAAATTGAGGTAGACGACCCCTGTGATAGTGAGAATGGTTTCTGGCTTGAGAAATTTCGTCAGAATTTGGGTGTAACAGACATTGGGTGTATTACAAAGTCAAATTAGTCTGGTTTTAATTTTTAATTTTATTTTCAAACCATCTAGAGACGACCACCAACTGTTAAAATGGAATGTTGCTAACAATCAATGTGTAGTCGTCGCAACGTTTTTGGATGATTTTTTTCCAACTTGCATGCATTTGTTTCCCAAATCTGGAGGTCCAAAGCACCAGTCAGATGTAATTTTAATAGCAACTGCTGATGGCAGGTAATTGTAATGTAATAATCTCTTTTTAATTATTTTTTTCTATAACACATATTATAATATGAGATACGGGTCTTTTCAGAATTCACATTATTAACAATAATGGAAGAATAGAAAAAAGCGTAGTAGCTCACCAAGGCGCTTGCTTATTTGCACAATGGAGCCCGGATGGTGCTGGTCTCTTGACAGGTCGATCACTTAGTTATTATTTTTTGTATTTTCAAAGAATAAAAAAAAGATCTAGTTAAAGGTATTTTTAAAAAAGACATTACGATTCATTATTAATTTTGTAGTATATTTTCATATAGGTGGAGAAGATGGTTTTGTGAAGATTTGGTCTCGAAATGGCCTTCTGCGATCTACCGTCATACAGTCAGATTTACCTTGCTATGGTGTTGCGTGGAGTCCTGATAGTGGGTCTATATTATATGGCAAGGGTAATTACCTGATAATAAAACATTTGAATTCAAACTCTAAAATAACGAAAGTAAGTACGTACATGACAAAACTACTAAATAAAACTAAGCCTTTTCATCCGTTATTGGATGATTAATACAGTATTCTCCGAGCGAAGTAACCACTCTTGAAATACTGTAGTGCCTGGGATAGTTGTTTTTTTTTAAATGTCTTATAGTTGCCCAAGCACACACGGCATTCTCACAACATAGTCAGCCTAGTCCAGAGGAATGACTGGTCAATACGTCTGGGGCCAAACCATGTGCGGGTTTCCTCACGATGTTTTCCTTCACCGTTAGAGCGTCCGAATAATGTACTTGAGATCTGAAAAAGTCTCATTGGTACACGCCACTACCTGGGAATCGAACCTGTACCCTCTTGAGTGCGAATCAAATGGTATACCCACTAGACCACGGAACTCCAATTACATGATAATAGGTAATAATAATAATAATTTCAACCGATCATCATCTTTCTCTATACCATCATAACTCACCCTTATACGATATGAATCAGGATTCTAATTGTACCTGAGTCATTGTACCGGCAAAGAGCCGAGAGTCGATCTTTTCTTTTAAAGTAATAATAATATAGATATTTTGTGTGACCTACAATAAGTTTGTGTATAAAAATATAATAATATGTCTGTTACTTTTTAGTGGAAAGCACATGAAGGTGTTATAGTATGTGTGGCGTGGAATGCGAACAATAATTTAATAATATCTGGTTCAGAAGATGGATATTCTAAGGTAGTGTCGATTAGTATACATTATTTTATTAAATTAACCAGGAACGAGTAGACGGATTGCCTGATGGTTAGCGATTACCGCCGCCTTTATTATTTTTTAGGCGATTACCGCCGCCCATGGACATTCGCAACATCAGAGGAATTACACGTCTTGTAACCTCTCTGCGCACAATTGCGTTCCTGGTTTTTAAAATCCCCAACTCCACCTTGGGCTTCTAGAAGCCTCAATCACTCAGCGAAACACAACGCCACAATTATTTCACGATTTCACGCTGGTTTTCTGTGAGGTCGTGGTAGTTATCAGATCAAGCTGGCCCATTTGTGCCGAAGCATTGCTCTCCCACGTTCAGATTACGTGTTATCAATAAAAAGTTCCTGGGAGACCGAGACAGCCCAAGCTAGATCGATTTTTCTCCCCCAAAACCCCCTGCATACTAAATTTCATGGAAATACTTGAAGCCCTTTCCGAAATTCTGATATAAATAATATGCAAGAATTGCACGTAAAAGTATAAGATATTATATCGTCTACTGCTATTTGCTTGTAACATCGGTTACTTTTAATATTTCTTAGATCTGGGATTCCTACGGACAGCAAATATCAGTGAGTGTGAAGCACGATCAACCCATTACAAGCGTAAGCTGGTCACCTGCTGGTGACATGTTCGTTATCGGCAGTTTTAATTTAATACGACTTTGCAACGCTAATGGGGTAAGCACAACGCAAAATAATTATAACTAGACGTCGCCCGGTGGTCGCATTTCGATCACATGAGTAATTCATATTTTAATTTTTAAATTTCGACATTTTTATCGTACCCCTGTACCCCCGTGCTTCTTAGATACGCAATAAAAATATGTAAAAGTTGTCTATGGAATGTGAAAAAAAAATTGATAATTGTATCAAACCTACTGCTTAACTAATGCCTTAAATAAAATAAAAAAATCAAACCTACTGTTAGTATACAAACGCATGGTAGTGTGAACTATATGTGGGTCGCGTGTGATACTCTATTTTTATTAATTATTTTATGTATTTCTGTTCATTATTTTAAAAATTTAGCTATCTGCAAACTTTCCTCCAAATAAACTTTTACTGTGCTAAGTTTGATACTTCTCCATTCGCACAATTCTCGTTTTACTTTAATCGAAGTTTTTGCTTCGCGTATAATAATTTCCATTTCAGTGGTCTCACAGTATGGACAGACCATCAACTGGAAGCATTTACAGCTTAGCCTGGTCGTCAGATGGAACACAGGTGGCAGCAGCTTGCGCTAATGGAAACGTACTTTTTGCGCACGTGATTGACAGGTAAATTGTTATTTTTTGCTTATTTATGCATAGTTGGAGTCGATATGTTTTTCCGTAAGAAGACTTATGTATTGCCGGTGTTGTTCGATGTATTTGTCAAACGTTAGGTTAAATTATGTAAACTGTCTCCAACCTAACCCATATAGGGTGGGTTAAAGGAAGTCCTTGTTAATTTTATTATGGTCATAAAATATTATTATCATTAACATACTATTTTCGGATAAGTATTTTTACAGAATACAAAAAAAATTATACTTACGTAAAACGAGACAATCTTGTATAAAAAAATATTATATTTAAACTCATGATTAAAATTAATCTTGATTTAATTTCAATGAATTGAAATTTAATTGATATTATAATACAATCTGAATCTCGACAACGGCTACAATTATTACCTTGAGTATGCGGTGAGTTTTGGGGAAAAAAACAATCTAGCTAGGGTTAATTCTAGTAACGCGCATCTTTAAGCAATATATGTGTTTTCTTTCGTCGTGCAACAATATATCAATAATTTCGACTCCCGTACGTCAGTTTGATTGGCAGCTTGGTATGCGTACCTATGTATGGTTTTTGCGTTGTTTGGAAATTTGCAATGTGGTGGGTTCGAATCCCGGCCAGATAAATATTTTTGTGATTCTTACTATTTTTTTTCTTTTACATTTTTATATATTTTTTACAATATTTTATCATTCTACTAAAATTCCGAGCAAAGCTTGGTCTCCTAGGTACTATTATGTTAAGAAATTATGATTTATAATTATTTTTTAGAGAATACACATGGAAAAACTTTGCTTGCACACAAACAGGAAGAAAAGTTGTAACAATAAAAGACATATTAGCAGATCAAAGTGAACAGTTAGATTATCCTGATAGGGTGATACAAATAGCACTTGGATTTAACCATTTAGTTGTGACTACAATTAAACAATGTTTTATTCATAAACTAACGTCGTGGAATACACCTGTCACTTTTGATCTGAAAGATGGTACTGTTAGTATGATTTTACTTGCCGAAAAGTAAGTAATTTTTTGTTCGTGGTTCGAACGCTTTTTTGTTTTTAAATGTTATTACATTACAGATTACAGATAATGTAAGCCAGTAAATAGACTTTACATTTTCAGGTGCATCTGCATAATTGAACGCTCTGGAATATCTGTTTACAGCTATATGGGCAGACTCCTTGCGAGTCCTCGTTATGGCTCACGCCCTGAGAGCATTGGCCGTGCCGCCGTTACATTAGGACTAGACACTTTAGCTCTTGTAGATCAGACTAATACAAAAAGTAAGTGACCAAAAATAAGCTATAGTACAATTACGTTCGTAATGTATTTCGGGAATTATTGTTATTCATTCATCATCTGTCAATCATTTCAACTATAGTTTAACTAGTTGTAACAGAAAAGGCGCAATGAGGCAATAGCTTCATTAAAAATCAAGTACTTTACATAAAGTTATAGAAGTTAAGTATTTTACTTATAAAAGTTTATTGTGTCGTGAATAGAGTATATGCGGAGTCACATCGCAAATAGCAATATTATCTTATGTGAAAATTATTATAGTAGATTTCTCGAATTTTAAATCGCGACGAATGTTTCAGCTATTCACGTTTTTGATTTGCCCACGGGCTTAATAGTTCGCAGCTCATCTGACAATACTGTAACAAAATTGGTTCACAAGATGACGGTATCTGATATATCTCTAAGTCAAACGGGACCTCTCAGTGACAGGCAATTGGCTTTATTGGACTATAACAGAGATTTGTATGTGGTAACCGTAAAAGATCCGAAGCCGAAGTTTACAAAATTGGGTAAGCTACTTACAAAAATTGTACAACTTTAACTTAAAAAAGTAATCGCATTAAAAATAAGAAAGCATGACGTATTTTATTATTATTTCAGGCTCTCAAGTTTTGAGCATTAAATGGAGTTCAGAAACTGATTTACTAGTTGGTCTTAGAGCAAACTCGGTTGTTGCTTGGTGTTGTCCGAAAGCTAGGCAGCCAGATTGGTTACATCTTACAACAATAAGTAAAGAAATAATGTAAGTAACTGAGTGATCTAGTCTTTTATTATATTTTTTACTACTGAATAAAAAGAAAGAGTTTCTATCTTGGAAACTCTGTATTGGAGGTTCTAAAGTTAATAATTTGTTATAACTTTAATAAAATAAACCATGCTAATTATTGCTTTGTCCAGAAAGGGCGAATTCATCATACATTATTTACATACATCATCATCATAATAATAATAATAATAATAATAGTTATTTATTTTCTCTCACAATCACTTAGCACATACAGAAAAGTACAACACAAGGTAAGTAGCTAATAAACATGTGAGAGACTGGGGTCGATACTAGGTGGGTACCTGTGTTACAGATCCCCAGGCTCTCTCCCTCTCATTACAATTACAAAATACAATGTGTCTGAGGATTTACTATAAAAATAACAATTGTCTACGCAAAGAAATAAAATGTATTACAATAATAGCTAGTAGCGATATAATAAAATTATTAATTTGTGTGTGTATGTGTGTGTGTGTGTGTGTGTGTGTGTGTGTGTGTGTGTGTGTGGGTGTGTGTGTGGGTGTACGGGTGTGTTATATGTGTGCAATATATTTAAGCTGGTCAAATATACATATAATAATAATTATGTAAGTTATAAGTAGATAGATAGTTATCTAATAAATGTTATAAACTTTTCCGTGGCCTCATAGTCTAATTCCCTTAGCCAGTCCGCAATTATTAACTTACAACGGTAACTACATTTCGGGTATATGTTTAGCAAACTATTAATTTTATTGTACATGTAATAGCCTTTATAATAGAAGAACCTCTGAGCAAATGATGTCTTGACTTTACTTAGTTGACATATATTATTTCGACGTTTACTACCATCGGACAGCGTTGGGTCAAATTGTACCCGGCGGTGGATTTTTAGAGTGGAGTGCAGTATATATAATTGTCGCACAGTCAGGACGTTGCATGTTTCATACAAGGTGACTGTGGGGTATAAGTACGGAAGTTGCCAGCCAACTTTCAGAAGCATCCTCTGCGTGCGCTCCAATTTGATCATATGGGATTTAATTGCTCCACCCCAGGTGCTTATGCAATATGATAGTAACGACTGACATAGAGCTAAGTAAACTGTTTTTATAATTTTTCTGCTGGCTGAGTTTCGTAAAGTCTTGAGCACAAAGACTAGTTTACGCAGTCTCGAGATTAGAGCGCTTATGTGTGAATAAAATGTCAATCTTTTATCAATTATTACACCTAGATATTTAATTTTATCGGTTTTTCGTAACCTAGAACAAGAGCAAGAGCTGGACAATGTTGAACATGAGTGTGCTATTATATCCTCATGCGGCAGAGTGGTACTAGTTGGTTGCGTGGCTTCATTTATAGTGAAGGTGATATATTGTGTTTTGTCAACGTTCAGAGTAAGTATGTTTCTCTCTAATCATTTGGATATAACATTGAACGTAGACTGAGCGTTTTCAAAGGCTTCTTCCCATCTTTTCCCTGTTAGTATAACCGCTGTATCATCCGCATAGGCAAATATCCTACCACTCAAAAGCGGTAATTGGCAGAGGTCGTTCATGTAAATTAAAAACAGCGTAGGCCCGAGAATACTACCCTGAGGAACACCGTAACTTATACCACGCTCTTCGCTAAACCAATTTTCGATCTTAACCTTTTGTCGTCTGTTGGAAAGGTAGCTGCTTAATAGCATAAGTGGCGTCCCCCTGATTCCGATCCTCTCTAGTTTCGATAGAAGGATTGGGACTGATACCGTGTCAAATGCTTTCGCCAAATCGAGAAATATACCAATTACTTTTTTCTTACAATCTAAATTATAAACGACATAGTCAGTAAGTTCTTGAACCGCATCATCAGTCGATTTTCCAGAACGGAAACCATACTGAGATTGTGAAAGCAAATTATTTTTTTCTAAATAATGATTTAACCTTGAATTTATTAATTTTTCTAAAATTTTGGAGATTGTCGGTAGAATGGAAATTGGTCTGTAGTTATTGACACAGCCCCTGTCCCCTCCCTTATGTATTGGCGTGATTTGAGCTAACTTAAAATCTTCAGGAAAAGTACCAGTATTGAAAGCCAAATTGCAGATATAATTTAGAGGTGGTATTAAAATTTTTTTGAAAGTTTTTATAAAGTTACTAGATAAGTTGTCGTTACCAGGTGCGCAATCATTCTTGAGATTATCAATAGCTAATTCGATCTCTGACTCATCACATGGCAATAAGACGAAAGAATTAGAAGGATCCTCAAAAGATCCGGAAATGAGTGAGTTAGTTGATATGAACTTTTGGGCCAATGATTGGCCCATATTGACGAAAAATGAGTTAACAATATTGACGGAATTAATAGGATCACTATGGGATATGATAATGATGATGATGTATGTAAATGTAAATGATGCAAAACTGTTTTTGGTCCATAAATAAATAAATAAATAAATAAATAAATAAATAAATAAATAAATAAATAAATAAATAAATAAATAAATAAATAAAAATAATTAATTAATTAATCAATAAATAAATAAATAAATATATAAATAAAGAAATAAATAATCATCATCAGCCTATCGCTGTCCACTGCTGAACGTAGGCATCCCCCAATGAGCGCCAACCATCCCGATCTAGGGCAACCCTCATCCATCTGCTGCCAGCCACCTTCTTTAAATCGTCGGTCCATCGTGTCGCTGGACGTCCTACACGTCCTACACGTTTGCCTAAGCGTGGTCTCCACTCTAATACTTGTCTGCTCCATCGACTGTCTGTCCGTCTGCAGACATGGCCGGTCCACTTCCACTCCAGCGTGCTAATTCGTGGAGCAATGTCGGTGACTTTAGTTATCTGGCGAATGACATCGTTACGAATTTTATCCACCAGAGATACCAACGAAATGATACGCAATTAATGAATACGCGCGAGTCAAGTTAGGTACAATAGTACCTACCTTGACTCGCGCGTATTATACATATATGGGGGCCTATAATAATAGGCCTCCATATATTGCGTCCAGAAGCTACGCACGTATTTTGTTACTGACGCACGTACCAATCTCCAGTAAATCAACATTCTCCAGTAAACAAGCGCGAGTTGAGTTACTAGGCTGTCCCGACTTGTTGATCTTTTGAGACGTCTTTTCACGACGTTGGAATTACATACGATATTATGGCACTCATAATAAGTGTTAGCATGTGGTATAAGGAAACATATTATAATATTATATTTCTTCTCTTCCTAATGTCCGAGTATCTATGCTATAGTTGTTAATCTGAGGCCGGAACCTCGACTCGACACGCGCCCTTCACATTAAAGTTTATAACTAACTATAAGTGTGCCAAATTTCATAGTTTTTGCTTCACGTGGAATATACCTGGTTCACCGAGCTTTGCTCTGTGTTTTAGTAGAACGATAAAATAATTTAAAAAAATATATAAAAAAAGAAATAATAAGCATCACAAAACTATTTATCTTACCGGGATTCGAACCCACTACATTCCGAATTTTCAAATAGTGCAAAAATTATACGTAGATACGCATACCATTATAATGATGATAATATGCAAAAATTTTGTCTGACAATTTTGTGTATATGGTTTTAGTGATCTCGGCCGTAATCCATCTTTACTAAGTATCGAAGAGGGTGTTGCAATTATTTGTAGAGGAAATGGGTCATTATTTCACGTATCTTCAGCAGTGTTACCAGAAAAGCTGTTAAAACATCTCTCTACAAACCAATGGCAAGATGCGTTACAGGTATTTATATAACTAGTTGATCCGTGCCCACCCAGGAATGAGCGCTAAAATTTATTATTATGACACTCGCGATTAACGTAGCTTTCTATTGGTAATAGAATTTTCGATATCGGTTCAGTATATCAGGAGATCTCATAGTCAAAAATTAACAAACTTTACCTCTGGGGGCACGGTAGTGCCTCCGCCAAGATAAGCCGAGCGAAGCGCAAGGGCACTACCAGACCACCTTTTCTCGAAGTAAAGCGTTTCGTCAATTTTTGAACCCTCATAACATGGGTTTGGATTGTACCAGATAAATTTTCAGGATATGTTCCCAGTAGCGGACTTATTAAACATGTAAAGTTTTAATTGCATATATCTTATACTTTAGATTTTATTGATATCTAAAACCCCCTGAAGTCGTCACTGACTCACTGATGATTAAGAAAATTAACTTTCGAATATCCTAGAAAGCTGAAATTTGGTACGTAAGGTTATATTAGTACAGAACCAACATAATAATTGTATCATAATAGCTAGGGGATGACAGTTAAGGCTCTTTAATAATTAGAATGTTACCTTTATGTTTACTTTTCCGTTTAAATTACTAAAGAATACTCGGGAAATAATTATTTCATTATCACGTCAATTAGTTTCCAATCCAAGCGATGAACGCCGACATAACTAACATAGTTCATAATATACGCGATAGATGGCCCTTTTAATAAACAACTTAATCCACTTAGCTTCTAGAGAAAAATAACATCTAGTCAAAAGCACCATCTTGGCAAATATGTACTTAGCTAATAAACAATATCAATAATTTGTATTTAAGTAGTGCTTAATGGTATGCTATGTATGCTTAGTGTTTAGACGCTGTATCACGCTTATGCTTGCCTTCAAAAGATTACTTATGAAACATAGATTCTGTAAATATATTATTTTACCAAAAATTCGGACAATATTAATAAGTACTTGGGAGACCGAGCTTCGCTCGGAGTTATATTATACCTACGGATAAAAACTATACAAAATAATTTTTATTTTTATGTTTATGAAATGAACTAGGACACGAGCAGATAGGTCTCGCGTGATGGTAAGCGATTACCGCCGCCTATAGACACTCCCAATACCTGAGTAATTACACTTGTAACTTCTCAGATGTTGCGTTGCGACTTCGTTCCAAGTCCTTAAAATCCCAAACACCCCTTGGGCCTCCGGTAACTTTACTCACTCGGCGAAATAGAACGCAAGCGTTATTTCACGCTGGTTTTCTGTGAGTCCGTAATATTTACCCGGTCGAGCCGACTCATTCATGTCGAAGCGTTGATTTCCCTCATTTAAATATAAAAAAAATCGTCTGACCGGTATTCAAACCCTCGACCAATTTGCCAACAACGCAAAGTCTGATGCTTAGTAGCTGAAATACTGGAAGCTGTTTCCGATATTCTCAATATTATAATAACAATATTTTCTATAATCTTGTAAATATGTAACATACAATTACATATTTACAAGATTTGCTCATTTAAAGTAAAAGATAATTAAAAAAAACTGTGGTTGTCTGTAAAGTCGGTTTACTGACGATAGTTGAACGTGACAACGTCAACAACAACAACAACAATAATAATAATAATAATAATGATAATAATAATAATAATAATAATAATAATAATAATAATAATAATAATAATAATAATAATAAAATAATAATAATAATAATAATAATAATAATAATAATAATAATAATAATAATAATAATAATAATAATAATAATAATAATAATAATAAAATAATAATAATAATAATAATAATAATAAAATAATAATAATGAGGTACCGGCAATGCGAGGTAACGCTGGTACTTAGTAACAGTAACAGGTAACGGTACTTGGTAACAGTACTTGACGTTATCACGTCAAAAATGTGTATTGTTATGTAATAGGTACGTTGTATATGATAAGTAGGGATAGTATTATTTTTCCAGTGTAATGTGTATGAAAATAGGGTTAAATTCATGTTCATTATGATGAGAGGGGGTGAACGTGGAATCAGCAGCTGGGTCACCTGAAGAAAAGCGACTACAGTTGCCCATGAATACCCGCGACACCATAGAAGTTGCAAGTGCGTTGCCGGCCTTCAGTATGTATGTATGTAGTACCTCATGCTTCTTTTCTAGGTCACATCACACGCTTTGAAGATACTGCATTATTTAATGGATGTAGAATTACAGTTTAGTAAATGTAAATGTAGTGCTACAGTGACTAATTTGCAAGGTGTTCACCTTATAAATATAGAATTTAGTAATTAGTATTAAAGCAAAATAGTCAGATATAGTCGAAGAGCCAAGAATCGCCCTGATAAGAAAGTGGACAGTAAAAAGGCGCCTCTGTTGTGCAAGAAATATAACCTAAAAAGGGAAAGAAATAAAAATATTGTCATAACAACTTACAAAAAGAAGTAAATCCCACCAAAAACATTTTCATGTAAAGTGATGCCAAGATCGCACTGTCAAAAAGTTATCAGATCTCATGTAAAACCAAGCTTCTGACTCTACATGTCTTAACTCTACAAGCCTAACTTCACAAACTCTACTTTAGTCAAGTTATGTGACTTATTATAAGATATCAATTATCCCGATAATTTTATTTAAAAAGGTTATTTTTATTGACTACAGGTTATCTAAGTGTCGTTTAATTAATTAAAACGATAGTATTTTGAAATAAACTTGGCAGACTTAAAGTGTTTCTCACACTTGATAAGGATCAATCATTGAGTGTACCAGTCTAACTCATAAGGAAAAGCTAGACTTGGTACACTCAATTTACAGATATTTTATGGTCATTATCTAGTTTAACAGTGGCTACTGGTTATGTCAGTAGTATATTATGACGACCTCTGTGGCTCAGTGGTTCGGCACGTTGGTGCTCAAGCCGGGGGTCGCGGGTTCGAATCCCGCCGAAGGAACTAAAAAGTTTTTCTGTGTTCCTGGGTCATGGATGTGTATTAAATATGTGTATAATATAATAAAAACTTATATATATGTATAGTATAAAAGTATTAAATATACTTCCCGTTTTCTGGTACCTGTAACACAAGTTCTTCGGATACTTAGCACGGGGCCAGATTGACGTGGTGTGAAGCATCCATAGATATTGTTATATTATTATTATTATTATATTATGATACCATATAACTTTTTAAAGAACCGTCTGGTTGCCAGTTAAAATGGTAGACGATAAATGATTTTTGTTGAAATCAACTTCTATTGTATTAGTTTTTATTCTGTTCGTTAGAACTGATAAGTAATTTTAGAAACTGAAATATTCAAGATGTGTAATGTGTATGAATATAAAATTAGTCCATATCTATGTTTTTTTTTTCATTTATTTTAAACAAAAAGTAGTAGGACCATTATGAACTTTAAAAAAACAAAAGAGCGAACAAGATTCCCCTAATTATCGGGGTATATCCATATTTATTAATATATGGATCTTATTATTTCTAGCTCTGTCGCACTGTAGAAGATGAAACTCTCTGGGCCTGTCTAGCAGTTTTAGCATGGCAAAATAATCAGCTTCAAGTAGCAGAGGAAGCATTTTGCTCAATTCGACAATATTACCAAGTTTCGTACATACAACATCTGAGGGTATGTCTACCAAATAATGCAAAATTTTTAAAAGTGTTTTTTGTATCTAAACTAATCTAATTATGATTTATCTTTTGTTCCAGAGTACGATTCCAGAAAAGTTGAGGAATGACGAAGTGACTGTGTTATAAATTTTTTTATGAAAGAGTTGGTTTGATTATAGTTTATTTAAGTTTAAAATATTATATAGAATTCTTGTGTCACACACTCCTCCGAAACGGCTTAACCGATTCTTATGAATGTTTTTTTTGCATATTTGGTATGTTTGAGAATCAGTTGTAATACTTACATATTTTTTCAACCCTTAAATTTTTATTTTTGTTTCGACAATTATTATTTTTTATATGATGTGGCACTTAAGAATAAAAGTTTGAAATTTTGCACACGTATTTCTCATATGACGTAGGCATCCACTAAGGAAGGATTTTTTTAAATTCAACCCCCAGGTGGTAAAATAGGGGATAAAAGTTTGTATGAAAATTTTTATTCCTTGGACATTTTTGACATGATATTTTGTATGAATTGAGTACGGAAAAAATAATGAGTTACGTATTTCAGCGTTTTCTAAACTTTAGCGTCTAAGAGGGTGAAATAGGGGATGAAAGTTTTGAATAAACACACTGGCCAAATTCTTAATGCTAGGAAATTAAAATTTCGCACACGTTATACTTTAAACGAAACAATCTTGTATATATATACTACGTGTAAAATAAATGAGTGATAATATTTAAAGGTGAATATTAAAGGTTATGTCCCTTATTTCACTGTTAAATTAGCAGCGCTGAAAGAGTTACTTTTAACTTCCATACATTTTTATTTCATTAGCGTATCATGAAAAATGTTGACAACCCTAGTAACAAGTGTCTTACTAGTGTTAGCGCTAGGACATTGACATGTACATCAGCTGCGCACCCCTTGCCGCCGCCGCGCCGCACGCCTGCGAGTTGCGAACCTTCGACTCGCTATCATCATAGTTCGAATTGTTCGATTGTTTAGACGTCGTCACTCTTACATACACACAAAATAAGTAGGTTACTATCCGGATCATTTCACTTACTTATTAGTCGGTAAACGGAAACGTAGTAAAATATCACAGACGTTGTCATCACTCTCACACACTTAAGTAGGTATAGGACAGTTTGGTATACGTATGTACAATTTTTTAATTAGTGAGAATTTCAAGCAAAGCTCGGCTACCCAAGGACTTCTCATAATAATATGACGAAGGCGTCCGGCGAAAGGAGAATATTCAGGCCCCATACGTTTTTGGGCCTTTTCTGAAAGTGCCGGCCAACAAAAAAAAATGGTGCGTGTGTTTAGTACTAGTCATTTGGAGCAATAGTTAATATGGCAGCAAAGTTGTAGGATTACTCTAAGTCAAATAAAACAAGTTGGATCATTCGCCATTTTCATATATTTATTGATTTTTACATTTTATATCAGACTGAAAATAACTGATATCTTAGAGTTCAATTACAAAAGTCTTCTAATTCTCATGCAATGCTTCTCATGCAAATGGGCGTATAAATAATTCAGCATACCCTGCGAAACTCATGTACCACACAATAGTCATGGTGTGTGAACAACACCCTATTGTCCGTTTCCCTATTGGGCATGAGCAGTAATAACATGGAATGTGCAGAGACACAAAGCCGACCAAAAGACACACACAAAAATTCACCTTGTCGTGGTGAAATGATAAGCTCGCCAAATGAAGAAGCAGGTTGCCACTAGGAGACGCAGGAACGCAGCACCTGATCGCAGAGACCGCGTCGTTGGGTTGTACCTGGAGCAAAAGGAGAAGTATGAAAAGGCAGTAAAGGATGCGCAAGTTGAGAGTTGGAAGGAGTTTTGCTGGAAGCAGGATAGAGAGGGGGTCTGGGAGGGCATCTACAGGGTGTTGAGCAGAGCTACAGGGAGGGAGGAGGATCTGCCCCTTACGAGGGACGGTGAAACCCTCGACGCCCGAAACTCTGCGGAATGGCTGGCGGAGACCTATTCCGAGGACCAGGAAAGTGATGAAAGTGAGGAACATCGGCGGACGCGTCGGCGGGCGGAGTCCTTGGACATCGAACCGCCGGCGGGTCCGGACGACCCTCCCTTCATCATGAAGGAGTTGAAGAGAGCCGTAAGGTCCTGCAACCCCAAAAAGACCCCCGGGGTGGACGGACTCACGTCTGACATTTGCCAACACTAAGGAAGCCTATCGACCGATCGGCCTCCTGCCTTTTCTCGGCAAAATCTTCGAGAAGATGCTGGTCGCCCGACTCAGGTTCTACCTGCTGCCCAAGATCAGCCCTAACCAATATGGCTTCATGCCCCAAAGGAGCACCGAAGACGCCCTGTATAGGTTGGTGAACCACATCAGGAAACGGAGGGAGTAGAAGAAAATTTCTGTTGTGGTTTCGCTGGACATAGAGGGGGCCTTCGACAGGGCTTGGTGGCCAGCCATAACGGTTAGGTTAGCTGGGGTTGGGTGTCCTGGGAGCTGAGATTCGGGTTGGTAGACGAGGACTCATATGTCTGAGGAGGACTGTGTAGACGTGGTTAACAGCCACGTCCATAGGATCTATACGGACGGCAGCAAGATTGAGGGTCGAGTCGGAGCCGCACTCTCCGTATGGAAGGGTGAGGCCGAGACGAAGGCCGTCAAGCTTGCATTGCCGCCGTATTGCACCGTCTACCAAGCTGAGCTTCTAGCGCTCCAGAGAGCAGTAAGTATATTCTATATCTATACTCTATCCTTATATATAAGTATACTCTATCCTTAGCGATTCCAGATCGGCTCTCCAGGCCTCTCCAGGAACTCTTAGTTCCCCTCATCCCCTGGCAGTGCAAACTAGGGCGGCCCTCCGAAAAGCTGCATCGCAGAGACGGGAGGTCTCCCTGTTTTGGATTAAGGCGCACGCAGGGTTGAGAGGGAATGAGAGGGTTGACGAATTAGCCAAGGAGGCCGCGCTGCGATTGAAAAGGAGGCCCGACTACGATCTGTGTCCTGTTTCATTCGTCAAGCGTATCTTAAGAGGATACGCTTGAGGAATGGGACGGGAGATACGAAGTAGGAGGGACGGCCGGAGTTACGAAGCTCTTCTTCCCAAGCGCTGCTGCTGCATACAAGATAGTTAAAAAGATAGACATAACACACCACACCACACAGATCCTGACCGGATACGGCGGATTCGCCTTCTACTTGAACAGATTCAAGCTGAAGGAGGATCCGTCGTGTTCGTGCCAGCCGGGAGTTGAGGAGACGTTTCCTTACCTGTTACTGGAGTGCCCAATTTTTGCTAGAAATAGATATGATATTGAGCAGAAATTGGGCACATCTATGACGGGTGAGAATCTGCCTTCTATCCTGGGGGGAAAAAAGAGAGATATCTTCCTGGCTTTTTGCAAGAAGATAGTGGGAGTAATAAATAAGAAAAACTGTGATAAACTTGTGTAATATTAGTGTAGGCTCTAGATGTAGGATTAGACTGTGATAGTAGGGTTAAATTGAATGTGTGTGCCGTAGTTTTATCTTTTTTAGTATATTTTATCAGTGACATATTGAATTATATTATTTTAGTAAATTTTTATTGGATATTATTGTATTTTATTGTATTTTTATTGGATTGTATTGTATTTTATTGGATTTTTATTGAAATTTAGTGGTTTTTAAACAATTGCTTTTTATATCTCTGATTTTTTTACATATTGCTCTTTATATTTTTGACATGTACCTAGTACTTCACTACAAAGAATGTATATAATGAGATAAGAAAAATTGTAAAAGTAGATGTAAGACCATTAAAAAAGAAAATAGAAAAATAATTAAAAAGAGGAAAAGACTTAAGAAGGAAAATAACAAACCCTGATAATGTTAGGGGGACGGAAAAAAAAAAAAAAAAAAAAAAACATGGAATGGCCTGTCTTCCATGAAATCAAAATCAAAATCAAAAATTTTTTATTCAAAATTGGTATTTTTAAATACTCTTTTTGAACGTCATTACTACGTGATGCCTACCACCGGTTCGGGAACTAACCCAGCGAGAAGAGCCGGCAAGAAACTCGTCTGGGGCCATCTTTTACCAAAAAGATGGAAAATTATTCTTTTAAAATCAAAATTATTACAATGTTTACTTATGTCTATGTAACAAATAATAAGATAAGATAAGGAGCCACCTTATTCCCAAGGTGTGCCGTCTTGAATGAAGTTATTAATTTTATAATACGCTTTGGCACACAAACGTTCTTTAGCTACTTTTTTAAACTTATTAATGGGAAGGTTTTGAACCTTTTCTGGGATTATATTGTATAAGCGTATACATTGGCCTTTAAAGGATTTACTAACTTTGCTTAGTCTGGACACTGGCATATCTAACTTGTTCTTATTTCTAGTGTTTACACAATGATTATCACATTTCTTTTTGAAGTTGCTTAGATTCTTTCTTACATATAACACATTTTCCAAAATGTATTGAGATGCGACGGTCAGAACTTATATTTCATGAAGTGTTGGATCAGCTACAATGTACCTTTACGAATAAAATACCTACATGATACGTTTTCTACGAAACGTGGTGAGATTGTTTACGCCCTCGTAATACGAGAAGATCCCGTCCAGCCCGAACTTCTTCCACAGGAATATCCCCGGCGAGTTCTATGATGAAAGCTCCATCTGGTTGTACGTGTTTACCGTAGTAACTATGGGCTTGCTTCAGTTGATAGCTGCCCAAAGCATACGGCGTCAATTCTTCTTTTGTCACTGTAGGGAAATTATTGAATTCAGGCATATCGGCTCCCATGGCCTGAAACTGTGCTCTCCGTCTATTATAATTGTTTGTTATAACAAGTTCTGCCAAACTGTTTGGCGTATTGATTCGTTCATGAATTATCTCAAGGAAATCACTTGCGTACACGTTGTTGTCAATTAGGTTATGGTAGCTGCTGTTCAGCAATGCTGCCGCGATTCTGAAATAATCTATCATGTTACCTAATGCCCGGTTATTGTGAACATGTCTTATTAAACTAAAATCTCTTTTGAAGCGACCATTTATCACTTCGACCACCCAGAGAGAGGCAAATGGTCACAAGTCTAGATTTATTAGCATGGTCAGTAGTAAGCTGGATTTCGTTCGGGTGCTTTATTACTGGCATCTGAGCCACATAACCACATGCTTATAGCATCTCTAAAGCCACGGTCTAGGATGAAAACATCTCCATCCCGGTAAAACCAGTGCAACACGCCATCTTCGTCATTTAAAGCATTGTTTAAAATCTGGGCATCGGAAGTTGTTGCAGCGTATGGTCCCTCTACAGTCTACTGCAATTATCGTTTCATCGCAACAAACATATAAAAAAGGCTTCAAAAGGTTTCGGACCTTATGATTACTGTACGATTTTTTCTGGAAAAAGTAATTAGAGCTTTTTTGGAGATATATGTATGTGCCATCGAGAATAGTAATCAACTTTCTTTCTTCAATTGAACTATCTGGATTGCCAAATAAACGCTCTGGAATCATAAGGTTCTTCTGCCCTACTTCCTCTCTGGTTATATGGCCAAATCCGACACGGGATGGTACAAAGTCGCTTAAAAGCGTTTCCAAGCCTATCATTAGTTTTCGTTGAAAGCTCGATTCAGACATTTTAAATATGGATGCTAACTGTGCATTAGAATCGCCTGTACGCATTTTCGCTGATACTGCTGCCATTATTGTCCGTTTGTCGCGGTGTCGATTCAGACTGGTTACGTTTTCCAGCACATCAGAGAACTGGAGGTGAGTAAGGCCTATCCACGTGTGCAGCATTTGCATTTATGTTTTCGTAATGGTCGAAGTTCAAAAAATCGGTGGAGATTTTATTTTTCATCATAGTTAACGTATGGACTATTTGATCTGATACAACCTTCCCGCTAGTTGCCAACATATAAAAATAAAAGATCTTGGTAAGTCTAAATGTTATGGAGAAGCTACCAAAATAATTTGATAGTGGTGAACTGTTATATCCTACCCATTTGAGTTATGGTCAATGTTTGCAACATGGTACATTATATTTTTATTTTTTGTATTTAATTACTTTGATTTGAACGGTAATGTGTACTTATACTTAGAAAAAGGCAGCCGTGTAGCTTGGGGGTATAAATAATAATACGACAACCCACATGACACGTTCTAGGTACAATACATAAAATGTCATATTCCATAAAGGGAATTAAAATAAAAAGGGATAGGAAACTACTTACTTCATTATCCACCAGTTCGTCGATTACAATCTGAGCAATATCAATAAATTCTTGATCTCGGGAAGATCAGGTGTATCCACGCCGTGTACCAATTGGTTCACGACACCTTATACACAATTGTTCAGCCATTGTATACAACTAACATACCACGAACAGACTAAGAGTTGTCTAACTAAAGCGTAAGAATGTTTATTTACGATAAAGTACGTATGATAGCCGTCCGATGTAACACAAGTCGCATGGATAAGTAACAAACAAAATGGCTTTTTTTACTTGAACGTCGCGAACCGCCGTCTCTCTCACTCCACACGCCGCCAGCGAGCGAACTAGCGGACAAGATCAGACAGGTTTTGCCGCGTTCTATTGTGTTATGTGTGACGTGATTGTAAAGTGCAGGTATAAAATGAGGGGCTAGTTGTTACTCATTTCATGATTTCAATGGTTGCTACCATTGTAACGTAGTTACATTCCCTTTCAATAAAATTGATTATTTCGGCGTTACTCGCGTCATCTATGATTTGTATAATTAATTATTTAATCATTTTTCGAGGCTTAAAGCGCCATCTATCGGCGAACGTCCTTACTAACGGCGTCAGCCTTGCTTTAATACTTAGTTCGTAGATCGATTTTACTTTCGTCTTAAATCTTTGAAAAATAATAATTTAGTTTTTAATAATGAAAATACAGTAAATTTTTAATATTATATTACATAATATATTGATTATTGATATAATATCTTCTTATTTTGATTTCTGGATTTCTTATCTTTACGCTTTAGTTTATAGTTGTCAAAAGTTTAAAAAAGAGGAAGGAAAGGTATATATATGGCACTTCCTCGAATGACATTTCCTTTTCGAATTAAATTTTCGCTAAGACTCAAGATGTAGTCGTTATAAATAATTATACTTTAATCCCGTGTTCCACGGTGAGTAATTTAGTGTATCTGTGTTGTGAATGTTTGTAAAATCATGCTTGTATTAAAACGCAGTATTCTTACATGTAAAATATCATCCTTCTAAATTAGTTGTCAATTATTTGATTAGCCATACCACGTGCTATCATTTGTAGTTTCATCTCACATTATTTCATTGTCAAAATATTAGGATAATAGTATCCATGCCTTAATTATCTGTTTATCATCTTTTTTTCAATTTGTAATGGTCACACAGCCAGTGATATTTTAATCGTTTGGGGTTAAAGACACGCATGGCTGTGGAACCGGACTCCTACCGACACGTTATCGTGAATATTTCAGGAACTTGGTTTGGGGCACGAAACACCGCCAACTACAGCATTCGAGGCACCAATTAAAAGGACTTATATCTAGCTGGAGTTCAGAGTGCTGATAGTCATTGGACGGGGATTTATTTATTTTTTGTTGAGATGATCTATCTACGACGGACGGACGCAGCGGTGACGGAGAAGCTTCCAGGAGTTGGAGCCCTATCTCGCATCCGCCACGTGCTAGACACCTGGATCCTCAGCTAAGTTCACACGTGGTTTAAATCCCCTTACCACTACCTTGACACCAAGAGGCTAGTCCAGACCATACGGCCTTCTGCCCACGACCCCTATTTTTTTTCTTTTTTTAAATATATATATTGTCACGGAGAACCTTTTTTTTATTTTTAACAACACCCGTAACACCATACCCGCAAACCCAGCGGCAGTTGCTACCACTCTGCCCGCTATTGTGTCCCTCCCCCACCGTCGACCCAGAAGGGAAACTCCCAAATCGACCGATGAGCTCCTCCAAGCTCTCTTCTCCCTAGGCATGGCAACTTTTCTCAAAATCCAGGCCGACATTTTCGGCGAAGACATTTTCAAGTCCCTACTCGCGGTCCTCTCCGAAGGTGCCACCCTCATTAGCCAACTCATTTCCCTATGGCTTCCAACGCCCCAATAAAAGTCATAGATTGGAACATCAGGGGGCCGCGACAAGGTGGCCCCCCTGCGCCACCTCCTTCGGGAATACGAGGTGGACGTCGCTCTGCTAAGCGAGACCCTCCTGTCCCCGCAGGACCGTCTCCACATTCCGGGCTTTGTGGCATACCGCCAGGATTTCCTGGGGGGAGATCGTGTGTGTCGAGGCCTCGCCGACCTGGTCGGTAGAAGGTTACTCCACCAACTCCTCCCAGCTCCCACGGTTACCTCCCTGTACGCACTGGGCTGGCACTCGGCTCCCATCGCACCCGTCTTTACGCGTGCTACAAACCTCCGGGATCGCATTTAGATATCTCCGACATCCACAGGCTCATATCAGATGAGCCGACTGTGATTGCCGGAGATCTAAATTGCAAGCATCCCGGCTGGGTTCCCGCACGACCAACGCGGATGGTCGACACCTGCACGCGGACTCCTAACGGATCGGGTACTCGGTGGTAGGTACTTACACCTCCACCAACTACCCCGAAAATCCACTGCACTCGCCAGACGTCCTAGATGTGGCTGTTATTTACCGACTACCAGGCGCCTTCCAACAAGAAGCCCTTGATGAGGCTCATTGCTCGTGTTACGGGTTAAATTAAAATAAAAGATGTATTTACCGTGACAATATATATTTAAAATAAGGGTCGTGGGCAGAAGGTCGTACGGTCTGGTTTAGCCTCTTGGTGTCTGTGGGGATCGGAGGGCTTTAACCACGTGGGAACTTAGCTGAGGAGTCCAGGTCCTTAGTCCAGGAGTCTAGCACGTGGTGAGGGCGAACTGGGGCTCCAACTTCTGGTAGCGTCTCTCTGTCACCGCTGCGTCCGATCGTCGTCGATAGATCGTCCAAGGGGGCGGTGCAGACTGATTTCAAAACCAAGTTGTACAGTCCGGAATATCTAGCGGCACTCAGAACTCCAGATGTGGGAAAATAGCTATAAGTCCTTGTAATCGGTGCCTTGAACCCGGTGTATAGATCCCTGGAAAATTCATGTAAAACGTGTGGGTAGGAGTCCCGTCACACAGTGTGATCTTAACCCCAAACGATCAAAACCACGGGCTGTGTGACCATCACAAGATAATAGATGATATACAGAATAATTAAGGCAATATCCTAATATTTTAACAATGCAAGAACGTGAGATGAAACTACAAATGATACCACGTGGTATGGCCAATCAAATAATTGACAACTAATTTTACCAAGATGATAGTTTACATGAAAGAATAATGCGTTTTAATACAAGCGTGATTTTCCAAATATTCACAACACAGCATAGAATAAATTCACCGTGAACACGGGGTTAAAATATAATTACTATAACGACTACATCTTGAGTATAGAAAATTTTATTCAAAAAGGAAATGTCATTCGAAGAAGTGCCATATATACCCTTCTCCTTCCTCTTTTTTAAACTTTTAGCAACTATAAACTAAAGCGTAAAGATAAAAAATCCAGAAGTCAAAATAAAAAGATATCATATCAATATATTATGTAATATAATAATGCAAATCTACCGTATTTTCATTATTAAAAACTAAATTATTATTTTTCTAAGATTTAAGACGGAAGTAAAATCGATCTATGAATAAAATATTAAAGCAAGGCTAACGCCGTTTTAGTAAGGACGTGCGCCGATAGATGGCGCTAAAGCCTCTGAATGAACAGAGGAAATGTAACTACGTTACACTCGGACCATCTCCCAGTCCTGGCCTGCATTCGCGCATTACCCGCGAGTATCCCCTCCTCCCCCTCCCCCCTTACCCGTTCGTGATTGGGAGATTTTCACGGCGCGTCTCCACCCAATTTCCCGGTCGACTCTGCAGAGGCCATCGAATCGATGACTCTGCAAGTCACCAGGGCAATTTTCGCTGCGATGGAAGCGGCCACCCAACCGTCAACTCGACGGCAGCACAGAAGGCCCCCACTACCCCGCCACATTGCCGACCTAGTGGCGGAAAAGAAACAACTACGTCGCCGATGGCAGCGCACCCGCTGCCCTGTGATGAAGAGCCAGCTCAACCGCCTCACTGCCAAGGTAAAGTCCTTACTAGTTGACCTAAATGCCGCAGACTGGACCCTGCGCATCCAGGAGGCGGGCGAGGACTGGCCCTCCCTTCACCGTTTCTGTCGCAGGTTGACCGGAACCGCTGCTCCCGTTTGCCCTCTGCTGCACACAGACGGCAACTTAAGATACCGAGCAGAGGATAGAGCAGAGATTCATGCCAGACACTTGGAACGCCAATTCCAACCGCTGCCCACGACCGCAACGGATCACGCCCGGATGGTCTTCGAGGAGGTAAAGGTTTCTCTCCTTTCCCCCCCCCCTCCCCCCAATCTTCTCCTTTTCCCCGAGAGAGGTCCAAAAGACTCTCTCTCGCCTTAAACCTAAAAAGGCCCCCGGCACGGATGGTATTCCCAACGCAGCCCTCCGTCACCTTCATTTTAGAATGGTGGCGGCCCTCACCCGCCTGTTTAATGGCATTATGAGGACCGGCCACTTCCCCACCCCCTGGAAACTAGGGTTAATAATTAATATTCCCAAGCCCCATAAAATTTGAGACGGGCCGAGGGCTATCGGCCCATAACCCTCCTCTCAACCCTCTCTAAGACCTTTGAGATCCTTCTCCTCAAATACCTCTCCCCGTACCTCCCTTCTCGCGAGGAAGTCTCAGTCGCAGTCTTCCTGGATATGGAGAAGGCGTTCGATAGTGTTTGGCACGAAGGTCTGCTCTACAAGCTCATCCGTGCCAACGTCCCCCCCTCCCTGATAAAGCTAGTGGTTTTCTTCCTCTCCGGCCGGACCTTCGAGGTCCGCGTGGATGGAACCCTCTCAGGTGAGTACCCCGTCACAGCGGGAGTCCCTCAAGGAAGCGTGCTGTCTCCGGGGCTATACAGCTTCTTTGCCAGTGATGTGCCCAAGGATCCTGGCACCACCGCGGCGCTGTATGCCGACGATACAGCTTTTATCGCCAGCTCACTGACCCCCGACCATGCCGCCATCAAGCTTCAGAGGACGCTGGACCTTCTCCGTGACTGGCTGAGCAAATGGAGACTCTCTGTTAACATAGGTAACCCAGGGGTTCACCGTCACTACGAGAGCAAGTTTTCCGGCTCCTCTGAAGATTGGAGACGCCGAGATCCCATGGCGAAAAACGGCGAGGTATCTCGTTGTGATAATCGACCCCCGTCTGTCCATGCGCGCCCAGTGCCAGTCTGCGGTGGCCAAGACCAGCTCAGCCATAGCCCAGCTGAGACCAGCCTACGCGTCCCCACAGATTCCTCTCAACATGCGGTTAGCTCTTTTTAAAACCTACGTTAGATCCCGCCTCACGTACGCGGCACCAGCGTGGCACCACCTGCTCTCTGCGCCCCAGAGAGTGTCGCTGCAGAGAGCCCGGAACCGCGTGCTGCACCGGATCGCAGGTGCCCCCTGGTACGTGGGGAACGACACCATCGCGAGAGACCTGAGGGTGGAGAGCGTCGAGGCTTTTGTGGCCCAGCTCTCCTCCAGACTGTTCGCGCGCGCGGACGCCTCGCGCCTGGTCGAATTAACCGACCTGGCGCCGTGGCATGCCCGCTCGCCCAACCGCCACCGCCTGCCCAGGGATGCCGTCCCACCTGAGGACCCAGCGGAGCCACGCAGCCCGCCCCGCCACCCCCGAAGAGGAGGAGATCTGGCGCACTGATGCGCCACACCTAAGCGCACTGTAGCACCTTGGCGCAATTGCGCCACCAACCATCGCGGGATCGTATCGGAGCCCTACCTTTCCTTACACTGGCAAACCAGATGCCGGTGGCGTGCCTGGTTGGCAATCGACACTCCCTTTTGACTCCCTCCAACACGGGTGACCCCCCGCGGCAGAACGCGGGGGAAACCCTTGGTGGAGTAAAATTCCCTTAAAACTTTACTAAATGCGCCCAGTATTAGTACTGGGCGCGTCATCCCACCCCAAGTAGGTATTAAACCAAATAGGTAAATACCCCTGGTTTTGGTTCTCCGCCCAAGGCCCTTTTCAGGGGCCCGGCGCGCGAAAAGTCTCCTCACGATTTTTCACTCATTTCATTTCACAACGACTTCGGATGATTAGTACTAGCAATATTTATCATTATTTTATATTTTTCCTCACTTTCAGTGACTTTTTTTAACCATACAACTTTGCTGCCATATTAACTATTGCTCCTAATGACTAGTACTAAATACATGTACCATTATTTTTTTTAGCCGACACATTCAGAAAAGGCCCAAAAAATGATCTCCTTTATTGACAACTGATATCTTTGTCTATGGCAAAGTATACAAATCCCACGTGTCAGTGCCAAAAAAAAAAGAAAAATAAAACTGACGTCTGCAAGTGACAAATGACAACGGAGAATATCTGTTTACTATGGTTGCCAGTTGCCATACGCCCGATTTCTTGGCGGGAATTTGAAAAGGCGCGCATCAAAAATTTTATTTATTATTATTGTATTTGTAAATAAGTATAAATAGCTTTATTTTAAATAAATATAGTGCATAAATAATAAAAATGGACGGAGACGAGGCGGGCGGGGATAACCCGCCCACCTCAAAAAGACCTCGGCCTCCTGATGATTCTCGGGGGCTTCAAGTGCTGGCGGCGGAGGTGGTGAGAGTAACTTTTTAGCTTATAGAAAACCAAATTATAAGAGACTATATTCCGAAAATTCGATCAACACAAAATTCAAAGTATTTATAGAAAGCAAACTAGCACAGGAGAGACTTGGAAATAAAAGTCCAATTTATCTTAACAGTATATTTTCCAACATAAAAGGAGTTGTGGCAATACGGCGTCTTAACGCAAATAAGATAGTTGTGATATTTAAACAACATAACACGGCCAATAATTTTATCAACAATATTAACTTTCTCGAAAAATATGACATGAAAGCGTATATTCCAGCTGCTCAAATTGAGAAAACCGGCATTATACGATTTGTACCGGCAAATATATCGAATAAAGAACTATTTACTAATTTAACATCTACATATGAAATAGTTGCAGTAAAAAGATTCATGAGAAAAGTTGGTCACGATCTAATTGGTACACAAACTGTTAGCATTACATTTTTGTCAAACACTTTACCTGACAATGTACAGTTGACTTATTTTCCTATAGAGTATTCGATTATGTTGCTCCTTTGCAACAATGTTATAAATGTTTTACATTTAATCATTCGGCTAAGATTTGTAATGGCAAGCAGCGTTGTTCAATTTGTCCAGGCGAACACTTTTATAAAGAATGTAATAAAACAAATGAGATTTGCTGTATCAATTGCAGTGGACCTCATCTGGCTATTTCCAAACAATGTCCAATTAAGATAAAGAAAATATTAGAAAAGAAAAATAAAACTACTTATGCAAGCGCTGCCACCACTACAAAAGAAAATGTTGACTTTCCTCCTCTGCCATCACGTCCCATCCCTGCAAATAAAAATGTAAATAGTGTAAATAATATGTCTCAAAGTGTAAATAAACATGTAAATCTGTAAATATTAAACCTATCTCTCAAGATGTAATTATTACTGATATTAAATCTCAAATAATTGGAAACAGTGATGTACTTATGGCCCTAGTACACACTCTGGTTCAAGTAGGTAATAAAAATGATGATGAACCTATTACCACATCATTAATTAAAGATATGCTTATTAAAAATCTGTCAACATAATGGATACGCAATCTCGTGATACGTCATTTCTACGTATTGCGCAATTCAATGTTCAAGGATTAAATAATAAAAAACCTCTTCTTACAAAAAAATGAAAAATATATTGATATTTGTCTAATAAATGAAACATGGTTAAAAGACCATCAATCTTTTCGTATCTCTGGTTATAATTTTTACAACAAAAATTCTAAAAATCCACGTAATGGTGTTGGAATATTGGTTAAACCATATTTGAAATACAATATTATAAATACAACCTTTTATGAAGATATACAAACAATAGCCATATGTGTATATACTGAGAATACAACATTGACTATTCTCTGTGTATACTGTCCTCCCTGCAGTGGGCACATAAGAATGAATAAATTGCGCAATATTATCAGAGATTTACCAAAACCTGTTTTTATAAGCGGTGACTTCAATGCACATCATATTGCTTTTGGATGTCTGTCCACCAAAAGTCGAGGTTAAAATTTTTATGATATAATTGATGAATTTGATTTATGCATTTTGAATAATGGTAGCTTCACAACAGTAAATTATCCTACACGCAATCCCTCAGCAATAGATGTAAGTTTTGTTAGTCCACATTTGGCCCCACTTTGTGAATGGTTTGTACATGATGCCATGGGTAGTTATCATTATCCAACAATTACAAACATTACAATGTGCATTGAAAGATACACAATCCACGAGTATGATGACAGATTTTTATACCATAAAACAGATTGGGCTAAGTATAAAGAATTATCTAGTTCAGTCTTTCATGAAATGATGGTTAGTGAAGAGGACCCAATGAAATTTTATGAGGAATTTTGTAGCAGGCTTGATAAACTTAAGCAAATGGTTGTTCCTAGATTTACTAGAACCAACTTCAGGAGTAGACCACCAGCCCCCTGGTGGAACACTATATGTGAACAAGCCATCATCAAATCTTATGAAGCTCTGAAACTTTACAGAAACGATCCTACATTAGACAATTACATCAATTATAAAAGAATAGATGCTCTAAAAAAGCGTACTATAAAAGAGCAAAAGAAGAATAGTTGGAATAGTTTTTGTAATAGTTTTAATAGAACTACTCCCATCAGCAATATCTGGAATCTCATTAAAAGATTTAAGGGTATTAGAACTGATAATAAGTCATATACAAATGAATTTGTAGAACCACTTTTAGACAAACTATCAGATAATTCCAATTTAGTCGATCCGAACTTACTAGAAAATTATTTTAATTCTAATAACCAAAATCCTCAATCAAGGTTTCTATTGGATCCTTTTACATGGTCTGAATTTTTAGTGAGTATATGTTCTAGGAGAAATACTAGTCCTGGTTTAGATGATTTTCCGTATTTATTAATAAAATATTTACCTGATACCATACAAAAAATATTTTTAAACATTCTAAATAGTCTTTGGCATAAAAAGTTAATACCAAATTCATGGAAAACTCAATGTGTGATACCCATACTTAAACCAGATAAATCTCCTGATCAGGCTAGTTCATATCGTCCAATCTCCCTATCGTCATGTCTTGGAAAGATATTTGAAAACATGGTGAAGTCTCGCATTGACTGGTATGCAGAATCTAATACTATCATCCCTCATGTTCAATATGGATTCCGCAGAGGAAGGAGTTGTGCTGATAGCTTCATTTCCCTCATAAATGATCTGAAAAATGCAAAAGGTAATAAATTACACTCAGTTTGTGTATTTTTGGATGTGCAAGGTGCATTTGATAGTGTGGATCCTGGCATACTGGTGAAGGTACTGAGTAATGCCTGTGTACCTGGATACTTATGTAAATGGATTTATGATTTTCTTATTAACAGAATATTATATGTTAAACATAATAATATTTTACACGGGCCTAGAATTGTATCTAAGGGAACAATGCAAAGTGCAACATTGTCGCCTTTCCAACAGGGCAATTGATCGATCGCGCGAAGCGCATGATCATGATCATGATTAAGCCCTCCGCCATTTGAAGCTCCCCACTTCCCCGTTACGGTCGTTCAAGCGGTAGGGTAACCGGCCTTTGGCCAGGTTCTTAAAAATTTACCAGCGCAATGGATAACTTAGATTTTATACAATATTTTAAAGGAGACTTTACATTGCCGGGTTACAAATATTTAGGTCCAGGAAACGATCTAGATAAAGGCGATCCTGCTAACGACGCCGATTGGATAGCAGCAAAACACGATGCAGAATATTGGTTAGCAAAAAGTGATGAAGACATATTTGATTCCGATGAATCAGCTATAGCTGAATTTTCATCAGAATATTAAAAGTCAAATAATATAAGTGCTTTAATCGGTGCAACAGGATTAACTTTAAAACATTTATTTGAAAAGTATGTAACTGGTCATTCATTATATCCCAATATGTCAAAGAGAGTACACGCAGGTCAAGAAGCATACGCAAAAATACAAAAAGAGTTATCTAAAGCGTGGAGTGAACACAAAAGTAAACATGGCGCAGCAGCAGGAACATGGAATAATTTCATTCGTAGTGAAGCAGCCAAAGAGATTAGACGCCAATTTGCTGTTCCGAAAAAAGTTAGATTTAATGAAGGTGATAGTAATAATCCTGAACCAGGTCCAACTAACGTTAATGCTGACCCTTCCCCCGGAGGTTCCGACAGAGAAGCCGGAGGTGCCTCCATACCCAACACACCGACCCGTTCCGGTGAACCCGGAGTTGCAGACGACTTTCCGGAATTGGATGATAATTTTCTTAACATTATGGATGTTGACGTTGGGAATATTGGCGGTGCTCCACAAGGAATGGCTGTACGAAGTGGCGGACAAGGTGTGGGTATGGGTTCACATTCAACGGAACCTAATAGAGCGATACGGATTCCTCGCAGTATTATGCCGTCGTCACAGATATACACATTTAAGAAATCGAGAGTATGGAACAGTTATGGATACGCTATGAAAGCAATAAATATAACTGATAATGATGCAGGTGTATGTACACCGTTTATGAACTGTTTGGTAGATTTTATTCCGTCGTATTTGTCAGAATCAGAATGGATGAATTTACCTCGCACATCAATTGTAAAAGAAGTTCGATGCAAAGTTACGCTATTAGGATGCAGAACAACATTTGGTGTTGGAGAAACATTGTCTGGAAATGCTAATACTGAACATGTACCTATTGGTTATACTGCAACTAACTTGAATGTTAGTACATACGGAACAAATGTATCATATGAAAGTACAGCTGATAAACCTATGATACCAACGAAAGTATCAATACCATCAATGGAAAATGCAATAAAAAAAATGTATTTAGATGTACCATGTCAAGCTTTAGGTGTACCAAGAAAAAATTCAATATATTGGTGGTATAAAGATGATACGCATGCAGTTCACGGAATGGGAAACATGTCATTGGATACTATTATGGATCGTTTTTTAATTAATTCTATGATAGGACAAACAATATGCAATTATAAATATAATCCAAAGAATGGTATTATAACTCAGGGAAAAATACACGTTACACCTAAAGGTTATCATAGTAAAGAAATGACAATGAACAATGCAGCGTTTATTAGTAAACGAAAATTAACTAAACAAGGATATACTGCTGATAAAGTTTCAGTATTAGGTAATAAAAGTGATATGTTTGGATCAAGGTTATGCGATCAATTAAACGTAGCATACAACAACACTTTAGAGTGTGTAATATTTAATCCTCGAGATCCTATTAACAATGCATCCATGCATCCTCAACCGCAATTACATATCGGAATTGGAGCCATACCCCAGATTAATCCAGCTACCGAATTTGAATACTTTCAAACGACAATGGTGTATTGGCTATGTGAATATGAAATGGATATATCTGTTGATTTGCATAGTTATTATACTTATGGTGTTGTTAGTGATATGCCTCAAAAAGCTTTATATTACTGGTTGCACGACTCAAATTACACAACTGCCGAAACTTTCGCAGGGGTCGATCAAAATTTGGAAAGAACCGTTAAACTCGTTGAGAATGAATTCGAACAAGACTTGGATAAATCAACGGGAATCGACTTATCGGAATCAGTCCACACAAACAGACATAACTTATATAAAAAATCGTTTAATTATGATTCCCCAGCTTTCCGGACAAGACAAGCCTCTAGGAAAGGAAATGAGAAAGGAATTTCAGATGGTAATTCCTCGAAAAGGTCCCAATCACGTTTAATTAGAACAGAAGAAGATTTTGAAATGATATCAAGTGATAGTGATATTAGAAGTATAAATAAAAAAATTGTAAATTTGTAATAAATTTATTATATATCATTATCAGTACTACTTTCATTTCCATCATCCAATATTCTATAACCCTTATTATCTAATACATTGAAATACATAAAAAGTTTTCGAATCATTAAAGGATATAATTTTTTTTTACAATCTTTTAAATTGTCACAAGGACGCCAGGTATATGAGTACATACGAGTCCTAAAAGCAGTATCTTTTGGAAAGATATCATTATTAGATAACACTATACAAGGAGTTCTATTTACTATTGCGTCGTCTAAAAATTTCACTTTAACACAACGTATCTCCACCGAATAACATTTTTATTGTTTCGAAAGCACTTGTTTCACAATGAGGTTCATTCCACAAAATTATTCTTCTGTTAACACAATCCATCAATGGAAAAGTATCATGTCTATTATAATTTGCTATTTGACCAAAATTTTTAAAAAAATGTATTACAGCATCAAAAAAAAATTTTTACCTGCATTAGGCGGACTCAAAATAAACATACAATTTTTCTTAGGAACTAATTTATCTAAAATATTATACAAATTTATTAAAAACTCCCTTACTCTATCTTCCGAGTGATTAAATTGATATAATAATAATTCAATAGCTATAGTTAGAGACTGATCAGTAGTGTAATAGTAATCATTTACGTCTCTAACACCACAATTAAAGAATAGAGATTCACTATTCTTAAATTTATTTATAAAGTCTATAACACTCATATCACATAACTGTCTTAAAAAAATTCTCTGAACAGCTTTTATATGAGTGTTATTTAATGGTAGATATTTCCAACGAGAATTAAACCACACAAAATTATTGAAGATATTGTTTATTGGCGATGTTGGAAACCGCCAAAAGAATTCCAATAATTTATCTCCTTTCTTCCTTTTGTATGCCTTTTAATTTGCCCACTTCTTTCATTACTGCATTCTGCAATTTGTTCAACTGTATTTGTATCGGATCGACATTTGAAGTCGTCAGGAATACCATCTTGGTGTCTGCGTGTTTCCACCAGTTTTTCTTGTCCAAACCGCAAATTTTTGCGAATGGATAAGTTTCTAGTTTTATGACATTTAGTCCACATTCTCCCGGCGATTTCAAAATGTACTGCTTGCCGTTCGCCTGTTTCGAAATAGACTGCGAGATTGATCCAGTGTTGTACCACTTGTACATTCTGAAGACCGAAGAAGTCTTCTATTAAGTCTGGGGTTTCCGCATTCAAATCTGATTTCTTTAACGCGTTGGCATCTGCAGCTATTTCCGTTGTAGGCACAATCATGGACGACGTGGAGGTGGTCGCCGGCATGGTTGCAGACGAAGAAGATAGACCCTTTGTAGGCACGACCGGAGTTACCTCCTTGTTCACATATTCGTGAAATATTTGTATTGCTAAATCGCTCATTTTGAATTGTAAACACGTCATGTATAACTCTGAATCGGAGAGGATGGTTTTGAAGGCATTCCATGACAAATCTTCGCATGCATTCTGTCTCAGTTTGTGGACAATCAATTTCAATATTGTCTTCCACAATGAGATCAGATTCGTGAATTCGCGTTTGAGGCTGAGATTTTTTTGTATCATTGCATGCTGTTCGCCGTACTTCAACTTCTCCATCACTTGAGAATATACATCTAGTGTCCAAATCAACTCCAACACACCCAGAAAACTGTCCTGCGATGGCTCTGGCAACGCTTTCGATACTTTCTTGGTCGGAGTCGACGACTTCTTTGTTACATTCTTTTTCCGTTTCAGAGTTTTGGCGCGTAGGTTTACTTGAGCTTGTTGCTCCATATCTTCCACTAGTACTTGCGTTTCTGGTCCAATTTCTTGATCGCATTCCGTCTCCACTATCTGAATCGCTGTTTGTAGTTGATTTTGAGTCTTCATCTTCAAAAATTCTCCTAAATCGTTGTTCCTCTCTTCTCGGTCGCTTTCCTCCTCATTTGTATATATGGGAGATATGTAAATATGTGAATATTAAAAATGTAAATATACTTCAATTTGCAGATGACTTAGTGTTGTACAGTTCAGATGTTAACTTAACAGTAGCAATTGAAAATGTTAATGCTTGTTTAATGCAGTTATGTAATTATTACCAGCTAAGATTAAATTTGAAAATAAATGCAAATAAAAGTAGTGTCATGATATTTGGAAAAGACACACCTGCAATAGATGTTACTTATAATGGTGAGGTTATTCAAAGAGTAGCCTCACACAAATTCTTGGGTGTTTACATTGATCAGAAGCTATCATTTGAAGACCACATTAAATATATATCCAGAAACGCATTGAAAGGTGTTAACATTTTAAGATGTCTAGCTGGTGTTACATGGGGCGCAGATCCCAAAATACTTTCAGTGTTATACAAATCTATTGTAAGAAGCCATTTTGATTACAGTTCTTTGGCCTATTTAAATAGCACACATACCCAAAAATTAGATGTGATACAGAACAAGGCTTTGAGGATTATATCAGGGGCAATGTGTTCAACTCCCATAAGGGCCATGGAAGTTGAAACAAATATTATGCCTTTGATATTGAGAAGCCTTTTGCTTGCAGAAAGATACTGTCTTAAACTATTGTCATCAAATAATTTACAAATCATAAATAGAATTGTACCTCACCCAATCATTACAGATGGTCCACTAGCTTCACCTCAAGATCTTCTGACACATACATCTCCAACTTTGTGCCGGATTTTCCTAGAAATACAGTCTCATTATTCAAACATCAAAAAACATTCACACTGGCCATGTTACACACATCCATATAGTAGTATAATACATCCTATTATGATTTTAACTAAGTCTATTGACAACAATTCAGAGTTTCTTGCATTTTTAGAAGAAAATAGTAAGTACTATACAATCTACACTGATGGTAGTAAAGGTAATGAACATGTGAGAAGTGCCATATATGATCCACAAAAACAGATTGCTCAAAGCTTTGTTCTAGATAAACAGTGTTCAATATTTACGGCAGAGGCATATGCAGTTTTTGAAGCCTTAAAATTGATTATTGGTTTAAATAATAATTGTAAATATTTTCTAATCTTATCAGATTCTTAGGTCTCATTAATAGTCTAAAGCATATTAATTTTAACTTTAAAACGAATTATATTATTTATTTTATTAAAGATTCTGTCTGGCGGTTACATAATAAAGGAGTAACAATTGCCTTTATGTGGGTTCCTTCACATAAAGGTATTTCTGGAAATGAAATTGCAGACAAAACTGCATATGATGGGGTCAACGCCCTAAATGTCAAAAGTGTAGTGAGAGCACCTATGACTGACTTTTATTATAATGTAAATTATGTCTTTAAGAAAAATGTGGGAATATTTTTGGAATGAGGACCAAAAACTCAAAGGAAAGTGGTATGGACGGATACAAAAAAAGTTAGAAGTAAAACCATGGTACCACGAGCTGAAGATAGCTAGCCGTGATTTTATCACAACTATAAATAGACTGAGATTTGGCCATAACTCTGCACCTGCACATCCTATGAGACTAAACATAATAAACAGTAATATTTGCACATTTTGTAACGTTGAGATCGCCGACATGAACCACATTTTCTTCAAGTGCCCAAACTTCGCCATTATAAGACTAGTGTTGGCAAGTGAAATAATGGAAGTCAGTGATACCTCCCGCCGCCAATTATTGTGTGATTTGCTCCAAAATAAAAAGTGTTATAGTGCGTTATTCAAATATATAAAAAGTACTGTGGGAACTATTTAAAGTGTATATTTAAAAGAAGCACCTCTAAAATATAAGACTTGGCTTAAAGGTCTTGTTACCAGGCCATTAAATCTTCAAAAAAAAAAAAAAAGAAAGCCATACGCCCCGCACTTCAGTCTTCACTACCCGCGCGTTTTAGTTCGACTGTCAATGTGAAGTCGTATGCCTGCGTGTATTGTTTATTTTTAAAATGTCTTCACAAGAACGAATCGAATTTTTAACGAAAAAACTTTTTTAAATAAAATAGTATTAAATAACTACATTCAAATTTAAACTTATGTGAAATAAAGTTTAACTTGATCTTTATTATTGTGGAGTCAAGATATTATTTTTCTTGTTTTTGTATACTAGTGGACTCTTTTCACTGATTTTGAATTGTCCTACATTTACATACGCGCAAAATCAGCTGACCTGCGAAAGTTTTGATAAGAAATAAGTTGTTGATGGCGCAAAATGTGCTTTGCACGAGAAAAAGTGATCTTTTTAGTGACTATATTGTGGTCTGTAAGTGGTCATGATAATGAACTTGTAAGCGAACATTCCTTGGAATTGACTCAATCATTGAACTTGGCCCGCCAAGAACTTATCCAGGACACGTGCAATCGTTTCCCAGTCAACCATACCCTGGACGATTTGGCCGCAAATCAATTGGAGCACATTTTGATCGACGATGATCGCAAACTTATGTACTGCTACGTGCCTAAGGTGAGATGGTCAAGGTGAACAAGTATATATTCAACATAATATTAAAGTGTTTCCGTAACAATATGTTATTTAATATAAGCAAGATCATTACTTTTCTAGGTATAGTTAATATAGCTCTATTAATATAATAATAATAATAAAATCTGTGGACGCTTCACACCATGTCAAACTGGTCATCACTAGACAACGGAAATATATTTAATACTTTTTATAATATAATTAAATATATTTAAGATTTTTAATATATTATACACATATTTAATACACATCCATGACAATGGATCACAGAAAAACTTTTTGTTCCTTTGGCAGGGTTAGAACCCGTGACCCCCGGCTTGAGCACCAACATGCTCAACCACAGCCACAGAGGTCTGTCCGTCTGAGAAACAGATACATTATCTAGTTCTCATAAGAGATTTATGTACATACCACAATTTACTGAAAATTTATCACACCTACATTAAATATCTTTGTTTGCAAGTTGCAAAAAATATTTACGGTTTTATCTTAATCTTATATTATCATATTTATAAGCATTATATTATAAGCAAACAAAAACAAAATACCAGTTTTTAGTTTAGCTGGTAATAAAAAACGTCAAGATGTAAATAATATTTCTTAAGATCCTGCTTTTTTTACCAAGTTCTTTTAAGTCTATGTTGCCAGGATGTTTCTCAGATGTATGTATGTATTATAAATGTAATTATTTTCATAATACAAATTTAAACACAACTATGAATGTGGTACAAGTAAAGCTTGTTGCTTACCATCAGGCGATTAGCTTCCTTGTTTTCTGGTCTATTTCTTAAAAATAACAGTTTTAATGCTATATTTTTCTTCCTTCTTCCTTCCGTCCTTCAAATGCCAAATCATTAATGGTGATTATATATGTGCTTTAATTGTAATTCTACCTTTTCTTTCACGAAATAATATGTAACGAATCCTGCAGGTCGCTTGTACAAATTGGAAGAGGGCCCTTATGATAATAGCTGGCAAATGGAATGATACAAATGTGCTCTCAATACCTGGGAATGTAGCTCATGCGCCTGGTTTGTTCCGGAATCTCAGCTCAGTCACAAAGGGAGAGAGGGATTATATGCTTGAGAATTACCACAAAATGATATTCGTTAGGAATCCATTTGAAAGACTTTTATCAGCTTATAGAAATAAGTTGGAAGGGGAGACACCAAGTGCAAAATATTTTCAAGTGAGTTATTCTATTTTTAAGATTTAATAAGTATATAATTGTATGAAAAGGGATGTTCAGTAGTTGCTAAAAACTCATATGTTACAACATAACATGTCAGTGGTTATGGATTAAAACAGGTACAACATCATGTTTCATATTTTTGTGGTAGGCTTAGCGGCTTAACATGCTACAGAGATAATTCTACTACAAGAAATAAGTAGTAAGATTTAAACTCAATCTATTTTCACCATGAATTTCATTTAAAAATGTTAGGTTCAAGAAATTCTTAATTAATTTCTTGAGCCAAACCTTTTTGAAGGAGCTTTTTTTTGTTAAATTAAAAAGCATTACCAAAACCTTGGGAACTGAGAAGTAATAAATATGTTTACTGTGTAATATTTTAATAATATGAAAAAAATTGAAAATTGGAAAAGTACACTGTCAGTATGCTATTAAAATTCTTGTGTATGTAATAACACATGGACATGATACATATTGCAAAGTTATCATATAATAATAATTCATGCATTATACATAATATTATTGTTGAAGTTAATTTTCTTCTTATTTCTTAGTGCTGACACGTACGGATTCGGTACGGAGCAGACCACGGATTTGGTCCGCTCCGTACCAAATCCGACCGTGTGTAGAGTAGTCCGGCGAACATAATTATTATTAATTGAATCCACCGGGGTCCGCATCGGATTTGGTTCGCTCCATACCAAATCCTTACATGTGTAGTGTAGTCGGGCGTTTGGGCCGGTTAAGGCCGTTGTAACGTAGGGTTTTTCCCCCCAAAATTAGGGAAAAATCTACGGGGATTTACTAGGGGGCAAGATTTTTAAAAGTTTACTCCTTAAGAATCAATTTTTATATGTGTATATAAGAGAGTTGGTATCACTGCACGATTTCAATTGATTGCTGAAATTATCGTCGTCGTCGAAAAACAGCACTGTAAATAGAACTCTGTGCTAATAGAAAAGAGCTGAAAATCGAAAACACGAGTTGCGAGTTTTCAATTCGGTCTGCCGGACCAAATCCGTGCGTGTGTAGTAACACCGGAATCGGTCCGCGGACCAAGTTCGAGTGTCTGTTAGCACTATTATGCATTTTACTGTCAATATATTTTGATTCTCAGACGTAACTTTTAAGTTTTAAGATAATAATATGTAACATAATATTTACCTTTCTTACGATTTTACAATATAACAGACGTCCATAAAAATAAAGGCGCCCCAACTGTTTGATATATCAAAGAATATAACTTGGAGTTTTCAATTAGGTATAATTTTCATTAAGTATACCTAATAGAAAACTGATTCTAGAAACAAAATGTGCGCCAATAAAAATAATATTAAAATTATTATCGTAATAACATAATTATTGCATTGTTTATGCAATAATTATATTGCATATTTTATTAATTATATTTTATTAATTATATTATGCAATATTTTAAATAACCATCTGGCCTTGTTTTAATGAACTGGTCTAGACCGTCATCGACCACTTTATCAACCATTTGTAGAATTAATTTGGCCTCTATCATTTAAATCAAAGACCATTCTAGACAGTGAGCCAATAAGAACATTCTTAGAAACTTCGTTACCATAAATATAACCGTAATATTATAAAGTTTAGCCCCCTTACTAATAAAAAGATTTACACAACGGATAACAAGCAACGTTGCTTTCTTTGTCTGTTAAATGACTTTTCCAACGCATCAGACGAAGACAGCAACGTTGCTTAAGTTATCCATTGTGTAAATCTTTTTATTAGTAAGGGGGTAAAAGTATAGTAAAATATTACACTTTTTGGAGTTTACTCCTTAAGAATCGATTTTCATATAAGGCCCCCGGTATGAAAAAAATATGAGATGTAAATTCTACTGAACGAATGACCTCGTTACGTTTTCGTGCGCAACCTATTCTGCGCACCTGTCACTTTTTTTCACATGGCGCGAATTTTTGAACTCAAATCGATCGCTAAAGTTTTTGTTCCTTCTGAGGGACGTGTTTTACTTTTTAGAGTAAACTCCAGTCGTGCGTCGGAGCTGACACACACTTCTTTTTAAGGACGATTCCTAAAATATGTCACCTACTTATTTACGGACGGTTCCTACAAAAAATGTTTATTCTGTCTTACGGCACGCGACTACCTTTGCCTTTCAATGTTATAAATATACCTACTGTACTAGATGTTAGTCGCGACTACGTAAAAAGAAATCTAAGAGTAAGAAGTACGAGCAAAAAGAAATCTCTCAGGAACCGTACATTTTGCTGCGGTGAAAAGTAGTGTATGTGTAAATCCGGAGTCTAATAAACTACTACCATGACAAATTTTGACAAAATTCGTTCAGTAGTTATTGTGTGAAAGAGTAACAAACATCCTCACATAAATACATACAAATTTTCGTGTTTATAATATTAGTAAGGCCTATTTAAGCTTTTAGGCTATATATAAAGACGAGCAAAGTCAACTCTCTTGCCTTTTTAGGGTTCCGTAGTTCACCCCTTATAGTGTCGTCGGTTCCATCGGTCCGTCTTCGGCTTACCGTCCAAACGGTTACATAGTGCTAGAAAGATTAAACTTTTCATGGATTATGACAAGAATTATAGATTTATCTCGTCGTGCTAAAAAAAAAACAGGAAAAAAACAATTTTGGGGCACCTCGAGAGAGTGCAGGTTACGATTCCCAGGTTGTGGCGTGTACCAATGAGACTTTTTCAAATCTCAAGTACATTAAACGGACGCTCTAACGGTGAAAGAAAACTTCGTGACCAAACCCGCACATGGTTGGCCCCAGACGTTTTGACCAGTCATTCCTCTGGACTAGGCTGACTGTGTTGTGAGAATGCCGTGTGTGCTTGGGCAACCATACGACGTTTAAAAAACCTTCTGTCCCAGGCACTACAGTATTTTAAGAGTGGTTACATCGCTCGGAGAATACTGTATAAATCATCCAATAACGGATATAAAGGCCTAAGTTTTAGTTTTCTTTTTTTTTTTTGCAAGATATTTAATTTTAAAGCATTTTTTCTATCCTAAAAGCTAAACTGCTGGCTCGAAAAATCTGAAAAATTCATGATTGTACTCCATGTGATGAACTTTGAAGAAAACTATAACGGCTTAGATAAATTTGTTCTGAAGTCATAAGTATAAATTGAGACATAACTTGTAAAATGCGCTTTACCTTCTTGAAAAACTTCGTACAAAAAGTAACAAAATAATGAGTAAACATGTAAAATATTGGTAATTGGTATAATGGTTCGGAACCCTACGACCGCGAGTCCGACTCGCACTTGGATGGTTTTTGTTTCATGGGACCAAATAAGATGTATTAATAATAACATTACTTTCAGAATCGCGTCGGGAAGCGAATCATAAAAGTATTCCGTTCGAACCCCACGAACGAATCTCTGGAGTTGGGACACGATGTGACATTTAAGGAGTTCGCGCTGTTCCTCACGGACAAGACGAAGGAGGACCTGGCAGACGTGGTCAACAACGAGCACTGGCAGCCCATAACCAGTCTCTGCCATCCCTGCCTCGTCAAATACACATTAGTCGGTATGTTTACTTCTATACATTTGACGGCCTCTGTGGCTCAGTGGTTAGCGCGTTGGCGCTTAAGCCGGAGGTAGCTGGTTTGAATTCCGCCTCAGGGACAAAAAAAAGTATTTCTATGTTCTTGGGTCTTAGATGTGTATTAAATAAAAGTATAATATGATAAAAATCTTAAATATGTGTATAGTATAACCCCCTTACTAATAAAAAGATTTACACAATGGATAACTTAAACAACGTTGCTATATTTGTCTGTCAAGTGACTTTTCCAACGTATCAGACAAAGACAGCAACGTTGTTTAAGTTATCCATTGTGTAAACATTTTTATTAGTAAGGGGGTTATACTATACACATATTTAAGATTTTTATCATAATAAACTTTTATTTAATACACATCTAAGTAGTAGTACTAATAGTATTAAATATATTTCCGTTGTCTGATACTTTTGTTGATGTTCCCATGCGGGAATCCTCCCCTCTAATGCGGGGCTTCGAGTCGAGAGCCGAGCTTAAACCACTAGACCACGGAGGCTGTTCTTCGGATACTTAAGATCAGATTGACGTGGTGTGGAAGCGTCCATAGATATTATTACAACCTGACAATGGTGACTCACTAAGGAGCCATTTTTAAAGAAGCAGAAGTAGTCGGAAAGTTTTCTAATGACCTCATCGGCCATAATTCTCGTTTTGTTTTTTGTCGAAAATATTGTTGATATGCCTACTTGTTCTGTCGATCTACGGATCTATGAATATTCAAATTTGACTAATAAGTAGTGTTTTTATTTATTCTGGAAACTTAAACCATACCAAAAAATTATAAATAGTCTATAAAAAAACGTGGAGCTCGTTATTTTTTCCCGGCCAGATTTTGTAAAGAGTTTGAAATGTTACGAGGTATGTAAAATCACTTGAAACTTTGCTGTCGTGAACCCTTGATATATTTAACAGATACAGTACCCGGCGATAAATATTGCACATCGACCTTTGGAAAGAGACAATCGGCTAATTTCGGCTTCGTAGAGCGTTATCTCTGTCGTACGAAATACAAACAGTCCGGTATCTTTTAGGAGCTGTTAAAACAATTATGATTTGCTTCTTTTGATAATTATTTTTATTATTTGTATAAAATACACCAATTTTTCTATAAGTGATGGCTTTAGGTTGGGGTAAAATAAAATATAAAAAAAACTTGAGAGGTGTCAAGGGACACCCAGATGGAACGAAGTTCCTTTTGATTAATTAGTGAAGGAATTGTAATAAAATTTTATTTTTTTTAAGTTATAATAATATTTAGTTTATAATTAACGAATATAATGTACTATAAACCTAATCAGTAGGCTCAGTTTTATTAATAATTGGCTTGTGGTAAAAAATTAAAGGGAATTTATAATTTATTCCACGCCTCACGGCTTACAACTATAGCAAATTAGTAGTCTTAATTATATAGTAGTCTTAATTAAATAGTCTTAATTTTTTCCGTCTAGCCCCCTTTCGCAACGCGCGATAAGGAACTTCGTTCCAAAAACATGTTCACATTATGTTTACGTATATTTTAGAAAATTACAGCTGTAGTGTACATTATAAACACCATTATACTTATTGTTGGAATGAGACATTGTAATAAAAGTAATAATAATTCTAATTCGCAATTACTTCCATTTCACTATCTGTGCTATCAAAGAGGTCAATATCACTGTCACTGTAAGTCGTATTTATCACTAGTCTAGCAGTGTAATTGTCTAAACCGTGTTGAATGCTTCTATATTCGTCCTCACATTTGATTGCATGATCGCAAACCTTTTTCCACTCTTCAGCCCCGATCATGTTTACTTATTCAGTCAATAATGTTTTTACTGTAGTTAAATTCATACCCACATTTCTAGAGGCTACATAGCCTTTCAGTTGAGACCATATATTTTCAATTGGATTAAAATCCGGATGATAAGGTGTCGCATCCTTACATCGCAACACAGTGTGCCCATGTTCGGCAAGTACTTTGTCCACGGATAACTCTGTATACCTTTCCTTGTGCTGACATATAATAGCGTAAATCTGGGATTTTGTTAATTTTGGATCAACTGGAATTTCGTGTCTGCTTAACCAGTTGATCATTTCCTGTTTAATGGTGTTTGAATTGGGGTATCTTTCAACATATTTGTTGTGATAGGGTGCGTTGTCGATAACTAGAACAGAATCACTGGGTATATTTGGGATTAATTGATTAACTAGCCATTTTTCGTAGTTATCGTTATTCATTTCATTGTGATAGACACCTGTAGTGTCCGTGAATTTATACATTAAAAAGGCACCGGGTACAAAGCCTTTTTCATTTCCCGCAATGAACTATTATCAAACGTTGACCTTTTGAAATTGGCTTCTTTACTCCTTTTTTCTTATCATCACTCTAAGATTGCCCTTTTAGTGTGGGATGTATGTATGTAAGACTCATCCATGTAGACGATATTTTTTCCTGATTCGCGAAATTTGCGTATTTTATCAATGTATTCCATTCGTTTGTGTCTTATATCGTGCTTTTCCATTAGAACTTTTCGATGATCTTCCATTTTAGTGAACCGAAATCCCATCTCGTGAAGTATTTTTCTCAACGTCTTTTCAGACCCATTGTAATTAATAGCTTCAGATAATTTAGCTTTTAATGATTTTATTGTTGGCATTTCATTAAATCGTAAGTGAAAATCATACACCATTCGTCGAACAACATGATAATCAAAATCGTCCATATCCAAACGAAATTGCTTTTTTGGTCTCCCTTTTTTTGGAGTGCTGAACTTAATTTCAGTAGAATGTGTTTCAGTACTGACTTCGTTTAATATATTGTTCAAAGTTCTTGAAATTCCAATGGCATTTGCAACTCGCTCTTGAACCTTCTTTAAAAAACAACTTACATTTTCATCTTCATTTTTTTAAAAATCTGTCAGCTTCGATTACAAAATATTTATAAACATTGTAGATAATTTCGCGTGACTGACCTTGTAAAGGTTTCCCTCTTTTCCCTAAAGTTGCCATAGTACAACTTTAAATTATTTAAATTTGGGGGTGTTAACAGCTCTAAATATATATTTTGAACTGGACGCGACCGCACTCTATCGCATTTGAACAACGACTGACAAAACGTCACATAGGTAGTGTGCGACTGAGATAACGCTCTACGAAGCCGAAATTAGCCGATTGTCTCTTTCCAAAGGTCGATGTGCAATATTTATCGCCGGGTACTGTACACTTGTTTTTGTTTCTGTTCTAGGGTCGTAGCAGTCTAGTTTAAAAAAATACCCTGTAGCTATGATTTATATGCATTCAAAGCTCGCAAAAATATCGAGTCCCGCTAACTGAGTAACTCCTTTAAGGCCCACTTGCGCAGATCTGGGTCTAAGTTAACCCTGGGTTAAAATATCATGCCTTCTCTTTCATAAATACGAAGAACGAGAGAGATAACATGATATTTAACCTAGGGTTAACTTTAACACAGATCTGCCCAAGTGGTCCTAAGAGTTCGAACGCCCCCTTGTATTGCAGCCATGCGTAATAATTAAAATAAGTTCATGAAATTTGGTAATGTTATAGAAAGCGTATAGATTTTATTTTTAGCATTATAAAACAATCATTATTTTATATTTTAGAGGTGGCTCCCCAAACATAGGAAGTGGGGATGAATTTTTTTCTTCATTCTATCACATCGTGTGGGGTATCGTCGAGTAGATCTTTTTAAGTAAAGGTGAGGTTTCATACATAATTTTTAATGAAGCGTCAACCACTTTCGAATTACCAGCTATCAAAGCGAATTAGACGTTGATTGCTCCCTTCAAAGCATTTCCGTTCACGTTTATTTTTTATTTTCAACGGAGAAAACAGAAAGCTTACATTTCAAATTAGTGAATATTCTGAATTATGCATCGACCTCGACAGTGGACTTTGTTATTCACAGATTTTGAATTTAATCATGACGTAAGGCCCACTTGCGCAGATCTGGGTTAAAGTTAACCCTGGGTTAATATATCATGCGTTCTCTTTCATAAATACGAACTAGAGAAATAACATGATATTTAACTGAGGGTTAACTTTAACCCAGATCTGCGCAAGTAGGCCTAAGTAGTCTATTTTTGGAGTTTTCGTAATAAGTACATTGAATGTTTATGAAGATGGATCCATTTTAATCCAAAAAAATCTAAATTCAAATGTTCTAACATAAATGTAGTTTTGCAGATCCATCAGCGAGAACTAGTGCGTCAAGCAAATTATTTTTTTTTGTACAAAGAGTTACATTTACCG